>OW445489.1:4397579-4997579 GCA_918226075.1 Microctonus brassicae
AAATAATAGAAATAATTATTAAATAAGTTATTTTATAATATTGTAAAACTCGAAAATGGCTCAAAGTAATCAAACAGTAGGGGATGGCATCGCGAGCGGCGCAAATACAACACTTTTCAGAACCGCGAATCAGACAAACACATATAATGACCCAAAATCTTTCCTTAAATTCATACCAAATTTTGACGGTACAAAAGAAGGCTGTACAACGCGCGCATTTATTAAATGTTGTGAAAGAGCGAGAACGTTCTTACCACAAATGAACGAAGAGAATATAGTTTTTTCACTAATGAGTAAATTTAAAGGAGAATACGCCGCGAGAATAATAGAAGAAGACATTAGAACAATAGATAATTTAATTAAATTTATTCGTTCACATTTTGAAGGTCCACCTATACCATATACTGATAGAATCGTAGAGTTCAAATCTGTTCGACAAGCACAACACGAAAGAGTATCAGTATACGGAGAAAGAGTAACAAAAATATTAAGAGAAATAGTAGACGATATAACTCAGTCAGACGCGGACGGTAAAGAAGAAAGAGAAAAAATAGTAACAGAAATTGCAGTAAGCGCATTTATTAAAGGTCTTCGACCACAATATGTTAGACTACTAAAGAAGGTAAAATTTGAAAGATTAGCATTAGCAATAAAAGAGGCAATAGAGGCAGAAACACTCTGTACTGAATTTCCCAATCTAGGAATGGAAGATAATACCGTATCATGTTTTAATGTACAACGCGAACAAAAACAAAATACACGAACACCTCATACAAATAACAAACACTGTAATTATTGTAGTCGAGTAGGACACGAATGGAGTGAATGCAGAGTCAGAAAAAGAGATAATGATTTTAAATACGGAAATACACAAAATACAAGAAACATTAATCAAAAATGGAATAACAAGTATAATAATCAAAACAATATGAATACAAATAATAGAAATAATATTCCTAATAATAATAATCAAAACTATAGAAACAATAGAAACTATAATAATCAATATTCTGATAATAATCGAAGAAATAATTCTAATTATCAAAGTAATAGATTCAATGCCAATAGGAATCAAGGGCAAAATAATCAAAATAATAGTTCTAATCGATATAACATTCAATGCAATTATTGTTATAAATTGGGACATATTGCGACTGAATGTAGAAAACGCATATACGACGAGCAGCAAAGACAGAATAATTTTCCCACAACAGAAAATAATAGATCGGCTGAAGCGCAAGCGGGAAACGAGCAGGGAGCCCCTCGCAACGGCGCGCCGACGGGAAACACTCAATAAATAAAGCGCCCAAAACTCGTCAAAATAATTCTCAAAAACACAAAATATTAACTGCTAATTGCAATTTTAATTCAATTTCGCCAACTTATAGTTCGCCTGCTATCAATATGAAATCAAATCAATTAAAATATCCAATAAATAAATTCTTAGTCGATACAGGTTCACAATTAAACCTATTAAAATTAAACATGATAAAGAATATAAATCAAATTAACGATAATATAACATACGAATTAAAAGGAGTCTCTAAACACGACAAGCCTAGAACATTAGGAAGCATAAGTTTAAATTTAAATGGTTTAAACGGTATATTCCACGTTATACCTGAAGATTTTCCATTAGACTACACAGGTATAATAGGTACTGAATTCATGCACGTAAATAATGGTGAGATTAGCTACGTTAATAGAGAAATTATTTTTGACGGACGAAAATTTCCTCTCGCAAATAATGAAAGAATTACACTACCAGCGAGACAAAAGACGCTCATGTTCATACGAGTCAATAACACACAGGATGAAGAGGGATACATCCCGCGAATACCCTTGGGAGATGGCATATATGCTGGAGAAGCAATCGTGACATGTAAAAATGGAGTAGCGTACTTGTATGCAATTAATACAGGAGATAAAGATGTAAAGGTAGACGTACCCGTAATACCATTGTATCCATTCGATACTAGTGCAGACGAGGACGAAACAAGTAAAAACTCAAACACAGCTGAGCGCAAGATAAGCCTAAGTGCACAGGGCCCAAGTGCACAGGGTAATGACCGCGTTAAAACTGTATTAGAACTTTTACGCCTAGACCATCTGAATATGGAAGAGAGTAAAGCCGTATATAAACTCATCGAGGAATATGCTGACCTTTTTCATATACCTGGAGAATTCTTACGAGCTACAAACGTCACGACCCATGCAATACCAACTAGTGACAATGCTCCAATATTTACACGACAATATCGTCATCCTCCATTTCAAAAACCAGAGATTGCAAAACAAATAGATGATTTAATTAGCATGAAAATAATTCAACCATCCATGTCACCGTATAATTCGCCACTTTGGATAGTACCAAAGAAAGATGATTCAAGGGGAAATAAAAGATGGCGTTTGGTAATAGATTATCGTAAACTTAACGAGAAAACCGTAGGTGACGCATATCCATTACCATTAATTACTGACATATTAGACCAATTGGGTGGAGCTAAATATTTCTCTACATTTGATCTTGCTTCTGGATTTCACCAAATAGAGATGCATCCAGACGATAAACATAAAACAGCTTTTACCACACCACATGGACATTATGAATTTAATCGCATGCCATTTGGACTGAAAAATGCACCAGCAACATTTCAACGATTAATGGATGTTGTATTACAAGGTTTACAAGGTGCAGATTTATTCGTATACTTAGATGATATAGTTATTTATGCACGATCTATTGATGAACATGCAGTTAAATTTAAAAAGCTTGCTGAACGATTGAGAAAAGCGAATTTATCTTTACAACCAGATAAATGCGAATTTTTGAGAACAGAAGTTAAATATCTTGGTCATATTATAGGATCAGACGGTGTAAAACCGGATCCACAAAAAATAGAAGCAGTACAAAAATTTCCTGTACCAAAAACAACAAAGAACGTAAGAGAATTTTTAGGATTAGCAGGATACTATCGTAGATTTATTAAAGACTTCGCAAAAATTGCAAAACCATTAGCGACACTCACGAGTAAAAATGTAATATTTGAATGGACTAGTGAACATCAAGTCGCATTTGAAATATTACGAGATAAATTATGTGAAGCTCCAATATTAAGGTATCCTGACTTTAACAAACCATTTAACGTAACCACAGACGCATCAAATTTCGCTTTAGGCGCTGTATTATCACAAGGCAAGGTAGGCGAAGACGCAGTAGTAGCTTATGCATCGCGTACACTTAATAAACATGAAAAAAATTATTCTACAATAGACAGAGAAATGGCAGCAACAGTATTTGCTTTAAAAACATTTAGACCTTATCTCTACGGGAGATCATTCACTTTGTTTACGGATCACAGACCGCTAGTATGGATTAATGCATGGAACGATCCTACTTCGCGTGTAATGAGATGGCGTGAACGATTGAAAGAATTCGATTTTACCGTATGTTATAAAACCGGAAAAATTAATACCAATGCAGATGCATTATCGCGTAATCCAGTAGAATCTAAAGAACTGAACATAATAAGAGGTCATTATAAGTCAAGTGCCTGGGAGAATACGAGTGCCCCAGAGAAAGAATTTCAAATTGTAAAAAATATAACAAATTATCCACACTCCTCTGAAGCGAGCTGTGAAGATAGCGATGACGAAATATATCGTAAAAATTATAAATTACTAAAATTGAATAGAAATAAACAAATAAGAACATTAAAGAGACGAAACGTGTTGCCTATAAATGCGGACGACCCTAGAGGAACGCAGGTAGCAACACCCGAGTCAAAGTTGGATAATCCGTCGTCAAGCCTACGGTCTGATCAACCTAGCACAAGTCGACGAGAAATAAATAAATGTAAAAATGAAATTAAACAGATGCCCGAGTATAGCCGGAAGGAAAAAGAAGAATTATTAATGACGAGGAGTTTCGATACAAAGCGTACAATTTCTATCGAGGGAAACACTAACCCCGATAAATTGAATCCACTTTCGACTGAGGAAGAAATAGTGGAAACGCCTTTAAGAATCCCTCATGCGCATTCATCAAGAAACGTTATATTACCCAAAAAGAAGGTAGAGTTTTTGCTCTCTGAGGATTATCCAGAGAAAGCTGGAAAAGAACCAAGAAAAAATAAAATTTTACAATTTGAAAGCGACAATACAGTGTCAGGAAAAACAAAAGATGAAACAAGTGTATGTATCGACGTATTATCCGGTACACACGCAAACAAACCTCTCAAATATGGATTCGCTACATCCACACCGGTGATAGAACCGAATATTAGGGTACGAGAGAGAGAAAGAAAATCATTAAGCTTACTATCGCCTATACCTCAAAACCAAACAAGTATTGAAATGAAACGAAGGTCATCTCATAACAGAGAAAAATTATTTGATGAAAGAAGAAAAATAACAATTGAAGAAGAAGATATAGATGAGAAATCAGAAAGCGAAAACGACACACCAATAATTACTTCTAAACCTACAGAAATTATTAGTAGAAGACCACAGCAATCAATAATAACGACGAATAATAATTTAACTAAGAATAAAATTGAAGGAAATTGTTTAACAGTGGAAAACGAAATGTCCACATCACCCGCTACGAGCGACGATAATGAAGAAGAAACTACAAATGAACGAAAATTAAAAGAAACAAAAGAAACACTAATATTGCCTGAAAAAGAAATAACAAGGAATGAACCTGTATTACGACGTTCTCAACGCACCAGAAAAGTAAATATTAAATGCCCCTGTTGTGTCAATGGAGCGGCACATAAACCTCAAGTCACTAGAGTTAGGATACCTAGTAAGAGCGAGAAAGAAAATGTAAATAAGACTCAACCTACGCAACACTCTCACACACCGACAAAGCTAAAACAAATCACAGAAGAGAATGAAGAAAAAACAAATATATCTTTACCAAATGACTTTACTACTGAAAATATAAGCAAGATTTCTAATCACTCAACACACAAAAATTATCCAATATCTCTTAGCGACAATAAAGACACTGGTAACACTACAATAAAAACTAACCAAAATAAATCATTAGAAAATACTATTAAAAATAATTCTATAGTATCATTGCCACAGAACTCAATAATAATAAACGCAGATGAAAATAACAAGTCAATAAATAAATCATCGGTAACAGGCCAACTTAATCATAGTCAAAATGAAAATAATGTTCCAAAACAAACGATTATAGAACAGGATAACGATGAAAGTATAGAATGTAGTCATTCCACTATAAATATAATAGAGTCACGTGATAACTTAGAGATGAAAAAAGATAATTACATTTGTTTCTTATCAGCAGACGGAACAGTTTCAAGTGAAATAAGTAAACGATTCATAGAAAAGGGATGGTTAAAGAATGTAAATCCTCATACAAAATTTGAAATGGGAGATATTCTAATTAATAAAATAAAAAAGAAATTTATATTTGGATTAGTCGTTCAAGAAGACGATACAAGCGTATTAAAAGAAGAAAACTTCAGTTTAGCTTTTACGAATTTAAAAGAACATATGATTGAATCAAATATCGAGTCAGCCAGTATATCTCAAGGTAGAAGTGATATAAAAGATACAGCATGGATAAAACTTAAAGATATTATGAGAAATATTTTCCATGGTACAAATATTAAAATCACTATTTGCAAGGACAAAATAATTATACCTCAAATCGATGATAGATTAACAATAATAGAAGAATGTCATAGTTCACCAATAGGAGGACATAAAGGAGTCACAAAGACTTATAATAGAATTAGACAAAAATATTTTTGGGAAAACATGAAAAGAGACATCGAAAAATTCATTAAATATTGCGCTAGTTGCCAAAGGAAAAAATTAGTGCGAATAAAAACAAAGCAGCCAATGATATTAACAGACACATCTGGCGAACCATTTGATAAAGTAGCTCTTGATATTGTGGGACCACTCGAAACAACTGTAAATGGTCATAAATATATTCTCACCATGCAAGATGATTTGTCAAAATACTGTTTTGCTGTACCATTAACGCACGCAAATGCTGATGAAATAGCAAGAGGTCTAATTGACGAATTAATACTGAAACATGGATGTCCAAAAGCAATATTAACAGATCAAGGAGCAGCTTTTATAGGCAAGGTAATGAAAAGATTAACTAAAGCATTCAACATTAAACAATTAAAAACAACTGCATTTCACCCTCAAACAAATGGATCATTAGAAAGAAGTCATCAAGTATTGGCAGATTATTTGAAACATTATTTAAAAGATAGAAAAGAATGGGATAAATGGTTAAGTCACGCAATGTTCTCTTATAATACAAGTAAACACGAGGGAACAAGGTTCACACCGTATGAAATTATCCATCAAAGAAAGGCTCTTATGCCATCAGAAATACCACCATTAGATAACGTCAGAACTTATGAAGATTACATGAAAGAAACGTTAAGAAAAGTTAACGAGATTAGAAAAAGCGCTAAAGAAAATCTTGAAACTGCAAAATTTAAATCAAAATTAAATTATGATAAACAAATAAATCCAGTACAATTTAAAATAGGTCAAAGCGTGTATTTAATTAAAGATCATCGCGCGGGAAAACTCGACGACAATTATAAGGGTCCATATGAAATAACAGACATAATACCTGAGAAAAATGATATAGAAATTCAAATAGATAAGAAAACTAAACGAATTGTGCATTGCGATAGAGTCAAAATAGCATACTTAAATCTATCAGAAGATGACGAAGAAGATAAATGATAGAATCAAATAAATTTACACCCAAAATATATTGAAGTCAAAATCTAAATCAGACAGTTATAAAATGCAAACCGACGCGAAATATAATACTAATAAGAACATCTATTCATGAATCGCATCCGAATTTCCGACAAATTTGAAACTCACAACACTAATAACAAGTGCGCTAGGTGGAGGAATAACACAAACTGAATTTCTCACCGCGAATAACAAATCTGAAGCTTACATTTTTTTTTCTCAAGAAAAAATTCATGTAGTATGACAAGCGATATGAGTTAATAATGAAAAAATTACAAGTTATTGCGAACGGGGACGTTCGACCATTTTAGGTGGGGAGGCGTGTGTTCCCCAAGCATGAATACGTAAATATATACATAATACACACAGATACACACAAAAACCACTTAGTCAAAGAAAAAAAAAAAAATTTTATTTACTTCCTAATAATATTAATAAGGTTAATAGTACTAATAACATACATTTTTTTCATAATTTTTAATTTGATAACGAAAAAAAAAAAAAAAAAAAAAGAACAATAGAAATTTTTCTTTTCATTAAAATTAAAATAAAAAACGAAGAAAGCCAATGAGAAGAATTGATAATTTTTTTTTACATTGAAAAATGAAACATAAACATGGTTGCTCCAACGATGTGTATTACTTTTTGCGTAACGACTATTATAGTATAAAATAGTTACCGTACATTGTGTTAATAATAGTAATAAAAAAAAAAAAAATATATATATATATAAAGTAAGAATGAAAATTTTTTTGTAGTAAATTAAGACTCAATTTCTGAACATTAAAACCGAAATATTGAATAATTATTAAAGAAAACCATTATGATTAAAACTATTTTATAAATTAATTAAATATTTAAAACAATAGCCGAATTAGTCAATAATTATAAATGAACTAAACACTTAAACCATAACGAATAAATAATTAAAAACGAGTATATTACTATTACATATTGACCAAACATTTAACTATATATACTCACTTAAACATATAAATTACTCAAATAAAAAGTTATATATATATAGACGTAATAGGAAATAATGAAAAAATATATACTATAATATTAAAGAAATTTTTATCCAAATTTTGCGTATTTCGAACGAGGACGTTCGAACTTTTTTAGGTGGGGAGGTGTTATATCCCCAGCGTAGGGATATATACATATATATATATTACTATATACGTTAAGCATAGAATAATTAGATAATAAGAAATTAAGTTTTAAGAAATAAATATTACACTTATATTCATATAAGATACACATATATGTATAAGTTACAATAACGAGAACTACCACTGATAAAACAGAACTCTACAGTTACCAGAAAAATAACTTACACCATAATTGCAATATAAAAAGAAATAAATTTATAACATTGAAATTAAAAGAAATATAATATCAAAAATATCAAAATGTATTTTCAACAAAAAAACGATAACGCATGCATTAGATACGTTTGACAAATAGCTCGACAAATTCCTTCGCTATCCAATAGACAAATAAACCTATGTAAATAAAACAATCATTTTCTCACGCAATTCGAAAAGCAAAAGAAAACTAGATAAAGTCCTCAAATAAAATGATTACGCAAGAAAACGCGTCTTATAAAAAAATCAATAAATAGAATTTCTGAGAAATGAATAAATCCAAAATAAATAGTAAAACACATATGAAGAAAATGGAATTTCTAAAATCAATAGTGCATTTCCGTAGTTGATAAAAATATATAACACCTGAGTAAATAAGTTTACAATATCGTTCAATTCATTATCGCATAAAGGAAATTGTATCACAGTTCTTAGAAAAGTTAATGCATCAAAATGCTGGGGGTCGTACCCAACCAATCACAGAGACGAAAATAGCTGTAAGACGAAGGACCAACCTACATGTAAAATAATAACCAATAGCAACTTATTTTTTTGAATCAGGAGGTGAAAAACCCTCCCCAAATTAAAACTTATAAAAACCCAAATTAACTCTGAAAAGTCAGTTCTCCGACTAGACCGAAAATGAGAAGTTCTCCGACTAGACCGAAAATGAGAAGTTCTCCGACTAGACCGAAAATGAGAAGTTCTCCGACGATTATTAAAAAGATCAGTTCTCCAACAGTCAAGAAATAGAGCAAGTTCTCTGACAAATCTTTAATAAAGAAATATCATTAAATCAGTACAGTTCTTTAATTAATAAAATCACATAGTTCCGAGTTCAAAACGAGTAGAGTACAAGTTCCTACTCAGATTACACTCGAGAGTGATAATTATCCGCGACGTTCGCGAGAAAATTAATATTGAATAAAAACTTAATAAATAACTAAACAAGTCGGAGTTCTCGTTTAAAATTAAATAAAGATACAATAACTAACAGTAATCAAGTTAATAACTTTTATTAGTCAACTCATCATCGATATTATTATTAAATATATTATTAAATAAGTAAGCCATTGAACAATCTTGTGAAGTGCAAATAATTAAATAAATAAGTGATTTAAATTTAAATCGTGTTCACAAACATTATTCATTTACCGCCAATCCGAACATCTTCACAATTCCACTAGTTTCCGTTTCGAATCTACATCTCTAGAAACGAACAAATCCCTATAAAATAAATTATTATAGTGAGGTTGGCATCAATTACGCTGGAGCATCGCAGAGATTGGCTCTCAACCAATCTGGAGCAGAGGCGGCCAACCACGAACAACGTAAGTCAACAAGGTAAGCCTCTCTCGACGAAATCGCGCACTCCAGGACGTAACATAATCAGCATAACACTTGGTTATCTGGGTTGGGTAATCCTCCAATAGATGGCGTTGCGTTTTGATTTATCTATGCTGCAATTGATTAGATATCATAAGTGTTTATGTTTACAAACATAACCAAATCATTTAAATTTTTCATTCATTGTCATTTTCAAAATTGCGGCGTATGTTGTGTTTGTTTGCGAATTATTCATATATTTGGCGTCGTATGCAACAGAAGTAGCACTTACAAGTGCATCAGCTGGTTGCACGTTGCGCGCGCCGAAAATTACAATCTCGAACTCGAGCACTAATGAGGGCATCACTTATTGGGCGCCTCTATAATAACAATTATAACACAACAATAAACTTTTCGGCGGTATTGTTCTACTACTCTCGGGTGACTTTCGACAGACATTACCAGTCATTTCTCGCTCTACTTTTGCCGATGGGATTAATGCATGTTTAAAACAATCGTCTTTATGGCGCAATGTCGAAACACTTCGATTGACCATAAACATGCGAGTACAATTACAGAATAATCCGTCGGCGCAAGTATTTTTTAAGCAATTGCTGGATATTGGGAACGGTGTAATGGAACAACATCAGGATACACAATACATCGAATTGCTTGATAAATTCTGCACTGTTGTGGACTCAAAAAAATAACTTATTGAGAATGTGTTTCCGGATATATTAAATAATTACGTACGTCATAATTGGCTCAGTAATCATGCTATTTTGGCAACGAAAAATGTCGATGTCAACGAAATTAACTTTCAGATACAAGAGTTGTTGCTAGGTAATTTGATGTCTTTTAAATCAGTAGACACTATTGCAGATGAAAATAGAGCCGTGAATTTTCCAACTGAGTTTTTGAATTCGTTAGATATATTAGGAATGCCACCGCACAATCTTTGATTGAAGATTGGTTCACCAATTATTCTTCTACGTAATTTGAATCCACCAGAATTATGTAACGCTACACGTTTGGTCATCAGAAGAAGAACAGGAAACATTCTTGAGGCAATTATTTTGACGGGAAAGTTTAAAGGAGAGATCATTTTGTTGCCACGTATTCTTATCATACCGTCAGATTATCCAGTAGCATTCAAAAGATTGCAATTTCCGATTCGTTTGGCTTTTGCAATGACCATAAATAAGTCGCAAGGCTAAACAATGTCCATTTGTGAATTGGATTTGGAAAATACGTGTTTCTCTCATGGACAACTATATGTCGCCTGCTCACGTGTGGGGGGGGGGGGCACCTTCAAATTTATTTGTATTAGCAAAAGACAGGCTAACAAAAAATATTGTACATAAATTAGCACTTGGATAAATTTGAACTAGAAATTGTAATGATTCATTTGTTTTTTAAAAATATCCATTTTTATATATTTTCAGGAAATAGTTTGTAATAAAATATAAATTAAAAATATAAGTTCGTTTGTCATTAACTTCAACTCTGTGAAATTTTTCACCAATTACTTTTTAATTATTGAATCGATTGAAACGTTTTCATTTTCATAATTGAATATTAATCTGACTACATTAGGAATGGCTAGATCCAGGGGGATTCGGTGAAATTCGGCGGGATTCGGGAGAATGCGGCGGGATCCAGAGGGATCCGGTGGGATTCGCGGGGGAATCTGTTCGAGGTTCATGGGATCCGAGGGGATCCGGGGTTTTAGGTCATGAGAAAACAACATGAACCGAATGACGTCATCAGATATTCATGTAACTTGGAATATTGGAAGAATTTTCTCAAATATTCTCATATATGTCATTTCAAGATATGGTTAAAAAGAGTATCGCAAGAATCGAATAGATATTGAGAAGAATGAGCATTTTAGATCGTGAATTGACGAAAAATACATGAATCGAATGACGCCACCGAATATTCATGTAACTCAAAATCATGAACGAATGTTACGAATACTTTTGGATATGTATTCATAGAATTATGCGCAGAAGAGAATTGAGCAAAAATATAATTGATATCGAGATCAATGAGCGCTTTAGATCTTGTATCGACGAAAAATACATAGAACGAATGACGTCACCGAATATTCATGTGAATTAAAGTCTTGAACGATTTTTTCGAATATTTCCGTATATAACATTACAGAATGTGATGAAAAGAAAAATCATGCAAAAATCGCATCGATATTAAGAAAAATGACTGTTTTGGATTCCGAATTGACGAAAAATACACAGAACGAATGACGCAATCATATATACATGTGACTTATAATATTGAAAGACATTCTTTGAATATTCTCATATAGGTCATTCCAGAATATGGTGAAAAAGAGAATCATGCAAGGATCCAGGAGGATTCAGCGGGATCTGAGGGGATACGGCTAGATCCATCACATCTTTAATTATATTGGTACGTCGCGCTGTGGAAATAAAAAGACATGAATAAATAATAAATAATAAATAATATATAATGAGTTACGAATGAATGGATGAATGAATGCATTGAACGAATGAGAACTTCACCAACCTTGGGAACAATCCAGACCGATGAACATCAAGATAGTTGGCCAACCATCTGGCCAAATGGACCAATTAATACGAAAAGCCATGAACCAAGTCCCGATAAACCACAATAGACCAAATGAATTAATAAAATTGACTTATTTATATCGCAGTGTGATGAAGGGCATTTGCTTGTGACACTGAACGTTGTGACCCAACAACCAACATAACCATACTTTTGGACAAATGTCAACAAATAGACAATTCAGTCGATAAATGGGTCGATAAAATACTCAACGAAACATTGGTGTGAGGAGTACGAGAGAGATGGCGCCCCAATATTGGGCCAACAATGAAGCCGCCATTGTTACGTCCTGGAGTGCGCGATTTCGTCGAGAGAGGCTTACCTTGTTGAGTTACGTTGTTCGTGGTCGGGCGCCTCTGCTCCAGATTGGTTGAGAGCCAATCTCTGCGATTCTCCAGCGTAATTGATGTCAACCTCACTATAATAATTTATTTTATAGGGATTGTTCGTTTCTAGAGATGTAGATTCGAAACGGAAACTAGTGGAATTGTGAAGATGTTCGGATTGGCGGTAAATGAATAATGTTTGTGAACACGATTTAAATTTAAATCACTTATTTATTTAATTATTTGCACTTCACAAAATTGTTCAATGGCTTACTTATTTAATAATAGTATCGATGATGAATTAACAAATAAAATTTATTAACTTGATTACTATTAGTTATTCTATCTTCATTTAATATTAAACGAGAACTCCGACTTATTTAGTTATTCATTATATTCTTATTCAACATTAATTTTCTCGCGAACATCGCGGATAATTGTCACTCTCGAGTGTGTTCTGAGTAGGAACTGCACTCTACTCGATTCGAACTCGGTACTACGTGATTTTATTAATTCATTAAAGAACTTGTATTTTCCTTAACTTGTCGGAGAAACTGATCTTTTTAATATTCGTCGGAGATCTGAATTAAAACTAGGACTAAGACTAAATGACGTTGTGAAGTGAAGTGAAGGTATAACGATCGAATGATGCTGCTATGATCAAGGGGTTTATATATCCCTCAAACTAGAGCATTTTGGGGGTAGTGAGTATGTGACTTTTGGGGTTGGAATGTAGACAAATAAATTTTGCGTTATCTTGAATTTAACGAACATATTCACTTAGAGTTGGCGACGGACCCATTGATTGCCCTTATCGACGCATTCCTTTTTCCATGACCAATATGCGTATTAGAGGAATCTATTAGCGCATCCTGTGAGTCATCGAGTTCTTGTGAAAAGTCATAAAATCTGGAATGCGTCCTCATCGAGATCGATATCGACTCTTAAAAAATACAAGCTTTTCCAATTTGGGGCCTGATTTATGGTACCATTTTGAAGATAGAAATTAAAAAGAAAAGAAAATACGTATAATGAAAATTCGTCCATAATTTAGCCAGAAGACGTAATACTTGTAATTACATCAGATGTGTAGTTGGATTTGTTAGTTGTATATTTATTATGTAACATAATTAGAGTTCTGTCTTATCGATCGCAGTTCTCATGTATTTCATTTGTATATATGTATATTATGTTATACAGCTATTTCTTAAGGTTTAATTTCTTATTAACTAATTATTCTATGTTTAACCTATATAATAATATATCCCTACGCTGGGGATATAACACCTCCCCACCTGAAAAAGTTCGAACGTCCTCGTTCGAAGTATAATCGAATGCGCGGAATTTAAAAATATATAAAGAATATATTTTTTGGTTATATTTTTTTCTTTTTTTTGTATTGTTGCTTAATTATACATGTCCTCATTTTCCTTTTTCATTATTTTATTATAAATCGATCTAATTAATTGTCTAGTTAATATTTATTAGTTAAATTTAATTACTTATTTACTATTTAATTTATTCGTCGTTGTTTGATTATTTTAATGCAATTGTAAGATAGTTTCATCGTATCGATTTTTTTTTTTGATAATTAATTGAATATATATTTTTTTATAAATCGGTTGATGATTTCAAAAAATTTTTATTTTAATTAATCTATTATGATCTTTAGTTACATTATTTTATATAAAATTTCAAAAAAAGAATTTTTTTGTCTCGTTATTTTCTATTGCTGATCGAATGAATTACGTGTTCAGTTGGATAAGTAATTAATTATTTGTTTAGTATTCAATAGTAAATTTGCTCTTTTCTGATTATTTATTCGTTATGGATTAATTATTTCGATTCATTTATTGTTACTCAATGTTTAACTGTTTTCCTACTACTTAGTTCATATATGAAGCGATTCCTATCATTATAATGTTTTGAATGGTTAATTGAATCTTAATTTACTACACAATTTCTTCTTATTTTATTTTTCTTAAGACGTAATGAGTTGGCATTGGTAGTAGTGATGGTAGTAATAGTAGTAGTAGTGGTAGTAGGGGTTGGTAATTGCTTTCCCCCACGGTGAAGTAGTTTTCTTGCTTATAAATAGTGATTTTTCGGCGATTTACTCATTTTAAGTTCAAGTGCCGAACTTGTCGAAAAATTTTGTGTGAGGTTACTGTTACCCAAACTCTACGCCATGGATCGCATGCGAAAGGTGAATGGGATTGAAGAGTTCGTAAGTACCACTTCTTCGCTTAATATATATATATATGTGGATTTTTATTTTTATTATTTTTATATATTTTTTTTTTGTTTATTTATGTATGTGTTTATAAAAATTATTTGTTATAGTTGGAGAAAATGGAGATGGACTTTGCGTCATCGGTTTTCAAGCAACTATATGACCGCATGTTGGAGGCGGTGGAATATCGGTAAGTAAAAATTTATTCAATAATTTCATTTTACGTTGAGTTTGATTATATATTAAAAGAAAATATTTCGTTGTTTGTTTAGCTTCTCTGTATTTAATTTAAAATATTAAATTTTTCCTTTTCATGTGTTTTTCTTCCCACCTATTTCTTTTATTATATTTATTCTCGTTTTTAATTCGAAATATTGATTATATATGTTTTTAAAATATTTTTGTATTATTTCTGTTATTAGGGTGAACCAGAGGATCATCCGGCAAAAAAGGGAGCGGAGATGGGTTCGGGAGGCGGCTCGGCGTTTGTCGGAGGAGGAGGACCTCCTCATTCCATATAATTTCCGGGAGGAAGAAGTATATGACTTCTTTGGGATCCGGTGGCTGTTGGATGGTCACTGGGGAAAGGATCATCCCCTGGAGTCGCGGGGCCTCCTCAATCTCGGCGGCGAAACCCTGACGATCATGGAGTTTTATGACAGACTGGGGGGAAGGGGGGGGTTTGAAGCGAAAGCATGGTTAGGAGAGGGAGTCGGAGTTATGTCTTGTGTCTTTGTAAAACCTGCTCCCCCTTTTTCTTAATAAAGTCGTCAAAATTTATATTTGGTTTTATATTCTTAGTTTCCTTCCTTATTCCCTTCATTAATTTCAATTTTATATATTTTTTATATTTGATTTTATTTATTTATTTACTTATTATTATGTCCTAAAAAAAAATTTTTTTTTTGTTATTATTTTAAATTTCTTTTAATATATAAAAAAAATTCTTCATTTCTTATTTATTATTATTTTTTGTTTGTTTTTTTTTTTCTTATTACTTTTTTTTGTTTAATATTTATTATATTTTTGTATTTTTTATACATATATATTTTTTTGTTTTTCTCTTTCTTTTCCATGACTTATTTCAAAAAAAATTACTCGCGTGTGCGTACGTATTCGTACGCATATATATATTTCTTTTTTATATTGTTTAGAGAGAAAAAAAAATTGGGAGAGAAAAAAATTCTTTTATTTAATTTCGCGTTTCTCCGCGCCTCTGGGTTCCGAACCCGCGACCTTCTGTGTGTGAAGCGGTGTTCGTTCCACTGAGCCTAGTAAGCTACTTATTTACCTTAGTTTTTAATTATATATTCTTATTATAAGGTTTATCTCTCCTAATAGTAATAAAAATTAGTTGTGTACTGTAAGTGTGATTAATATTGTTGAGGAAGATTCAAACTACTTGATTCCTATATGTATTTGCGATTTTTATTTATATATGTACGTATTCGAGTTCAAAAGTGCCACCCCTCCCCACCTAAATAGTCGAACGTCCCCGTTCGCGCTAATATGTTTTTAAATTTTTGGCGGGAGATTCGAGTGTGGTTTATGGGTGAGTGTTATTATTATTATTATTATTTTTTTCAGTACAATTTTGGTGTATATGGTGCTGTTGTTACTTGACTTGTGATATGTGGAGTGTTATTAATTGTAGGGTAAATTTGTGATGTTGTTGGAGTTTCATTTTGCATTTTTATTTCCACTTGCTCAATCGTTCTGTTGTAATTTGTTTCTTCTAATTTATTATTTTGATCATTTCCCTTCGTTAATTCTTTTTCTGCGTCTTTTACTTTACTTCGATCTCTATTCAAGTGGATTAATAAATTGGTGACTGAGTCCCATACTGCTCCTAATAACCATAAACTCCATCCAAAAATTGTATGTAATGCATAGCCATGTACAATTATATCTACAGAGAATTTTATGAATCTAACTACCATCCAAATTCCCATTAAAGTCACTCCGTAAGTGCCTATTGTATTAAAGAAACTTGTCATTTTTCCCCATACTTTTTGGATTGTCTCCTTAACAATTTTTTCATCCATTAGAGTTGCGATTGAGATTCCTTGTCGTATACTTTCCTGACCCGTAGCTTCTCTTGCTAAGGTATGAAGTACGGCAGTTTTCTCTAATGGAAACATCATTGTTTCTCGCAATTTTTCCAGGTCGTCTGCAGAATATATTCCACCTGTTGCTAAATTTGATGGGCTGGAGTATTTCCATGATGTTTGTGTTTGTGCAGAAATTCTTTCTGGAGCAACCGCGGGTGCTACTTGTGGCATTATTTGTATCCATTCATTGTTTAAATGAAACATTGGCGCCAAAAATGTGTTACATTCGATTTGGTTTCCCGTGTGTACTAAGATGTGTGTGCGAGGTAGCATATATAATGATTCGTTACCCCGATGAACTGGAAGTTCTTGGAAGCATTCCTTTGTTTTTCTTATTTTTACGTCAACAGGTACGCATTTTGCAATGCGTATTGTTTCTCCCGTGATATATGCCATATAGCCAGCTTGCTTCATAAAATGATAGGCGAATTCGGCTGGTGCGATTGGTGCCATTGCGAGTGCGTTATGCAGCATTTGTTTTTCTAACTCGCATTGTTGAACAATTACATTATTATACAAGGCGGTTATTTGTCCTTTTAGATGTTGTTCTAAATAAACGAATTTTGAATTTACGTACGTTAAGATATCCATATTGGGAGTAGTAATTCTATTTTTGTAGGTAAAGAAGCTACCTTTAGATCTATCCATTATGAATAATTTTGGGTGTTCAGTTTTTATTAATTGGTAACCGCATATTTGTATTATTCCACGTACGGATAATGCGAAAGTTATATCCTCTGTGGTTAGGCTATAAATTTCTTGTGCGTAGTTATTAAAACTTTTGTCCTTGATTCTCTGAGCGCTTCCTTGGTATAATAAGGAGAATTTATCAGATTTGCATTGATCCATTGGTATTGTATTCCAGTACGTGTTACCTCCTTCCACGTCCATGCAACTACCTTTAGAATACGTGCATCTTACTCCTGAGCGTAATGTAATTTCGTTTTTATCGACTTGTACGGTTGTATAATAATCTTGTAAGGTTATGAATATTTGACCTATTACTACTACGTCGTCCCAACTTCCATAGAAGTCTGAGAACGATGAGCCTTTACAATTTCCTTCGTTATCGACTCGTCCGGCTAGTTTTAGCGGGCGGTCTGTCGTACCGTTCATTGTTAAACTAGTATGGTATTGATTGTACGATCGATACGTTTTCGTTTGGTGCATTAGTCGACAGATGTCATAAGTAGTTTCGCTAATATATTGTGCGTGAGCATTGGCGACTATAGAGATATGTGAATGCATACCACAATGATATATAGATCTATGGATTTCTATCTTACATTGAATTACGTGTATAGATGATAATTCGGCGGCCTGTAGCAATTGAACTTCTGTTGTTATTTTCTCAGGATTGTTGATTGGAATTTCACATCCCTTGATATCCGTTAATGACAGTGTCGTCATGTTCATTGTTGGTGCCCCGCAATCATACGCGACGAGGCCTTTTCCTAATCCTACTAGCGTACAGATCCCGAACAATATCAATTGCGCTGACCCCATGATTGATCTGGAATCATACGATCAATTTTGTTTTATCGTTAGCTTTTTCATCGTCGTCTGATAGATCTAAATATGCTATTTTGACTCTATCACAATGTACGATGCGTTTAGTCTTTTTATCTATTTGAATTTCTATGTCATTTTTCTCAGGTATTATATCTGTTATTTCATATGGACCTTTATAATTATCATCGAGTTTTCCCGCGCGATGATCTTTAATTAAATACACGCTTTGACCTATTTTGAATTGTACTGGATTTATCTTTTTATCGTAATTTAATTTTGATTTGAATTTCGCGGTTTCAAGATTTTCTTTAGCAACTTTTCTGATCTCATTAACTTTTCTTAATGTTTCTTTCATGTAATCTTCATAAGTTCTGACGTTATCTAATGGTGGTATTTCTGATGGCATAAGAGCCTTTCTTTGATGGATAATTTCATACGGTGTGAATTTTGTTCCCTCGTGTTTACTTGTATTATAAGAGAACATTGCGTGACTTAACCATTTATCCCATTCTTTTCTATCTTTTAAATAATGTTTCAAATAATCTGCCAATACTTGATGACTTCTTTCTAATGATCCATTTGTTTGAGGGTGAAATGCAGTTGTTTTTAATTGTTTAATACTGAATGCTTTAGTTAATCTTTTCATTACTTTGCCTATAAAAGCTGCTCCTTGATCTGTTAATATGGCTTTTGGACAACCATGTTTTAATATAAGTTCATCAATTAAACCTCTTGCTATTTCATCAGCATTTGCATGCGTTAATGGTACGGCAAAACAGTATTTTGACAAATCATCTTGCATGGTGAGAATATATTTATGACCGTTTACAGTTGTTTCGAGTGGTCCCACAATATCAAGAGCTACTTTATCAAATGGTTCACCAGATGTGTCTGTTAATATCATTGGCTGCTTTGTTTTTATTCGCACTAATTTTTTCCTTTGGCAACTAGCGCAATATTTAATGAATTTTTCGATGTCTCTTTTCATGTTTTCCCAAAAATATTTTTGTCTAATTCTATTATAAGTCTTTGTGACTCCTTTATGTCCTCCTATTGGTGAACTATGACATTCTTCTATTATTGTTGATCTATCATCGATTTGAGGTATAATTATTTTGTCCTTGCAAATAGTGATTTTAATATTTGTACCATGGAAAATATTTCTCATAATATCTTTAAGTTTTATCCATGCTGTATCTTTTATATCACTTCTACCTTGAGATATACTAGCTGACTCGATATTTGATTCAATCATATGTTCTTTTAAATTCGTAAAAGCTAAACTGAAGCTTTCTTCTTTTAATACGCTTGTATCGTCCTCTTGAACAACTAATCCAAATATAAATTTCTTTTTTATTTTATTAATTAGAATATCTCCCATTTCAAATTTTGTATGAGGATTTACATTCTTTAACCATCCCTTTTCTATGAATCGTTTACTTATTTCACTTGAAACTGTTCCGTCTGCTGATAAGAAACAAATGTAATTATCTTTTTTCATCTCTAAGTTATCACGTGACTCTATTATATTTATAGTGGAATGACTACATTCTATACTTTCATCGTTATCCTGTTCTATAATCGTTTGTTTTGGAACATTATTTTCATTTTGTCTATGATTAAGTTGGCCTGTTACCGATGATTTATTTATTGACTTGTTATTTTCATCTGCGTTTATTATTATTGAGTTCTGTGGCAATGATACTATAGAATTATTTTTAATAGTATTTCCTAATGATTTATTTTGGCTAGTTTTTGTTGTAGTGTTACCAGTGTCTTTATTGTCGCTAAGAGATATTGAATAATTTTTGTGTGTTGAGTGATTAGAAATCTTGCTTATATTTTCAGTAGTAAAGTCATTTGGTAAAGATATATTTGTTTTTTCTTCATTCTCTTCTGTGATTTGTTTTAGCTTTGTCGATGTGTGAGAGTGTTGTGTAGGTTGAGTCTTATTTACATTTTCTTTCTCGCTCTTACTAGGTATCGTAACTCTAGTGGCTTGAGGTTTATGTGCCGCTCCATTGACACAACAGGGGCATTTAATATTTACTTTTCTGGTGCGTTGAGAACGCCGTAATACAGGTTCATTCCTTGTTATTTCTTTTTCAGGCAATATTAATGTTTCTTTTGTTTCTTTTAATTTTCGTTCATTTGTAGTTTCTTCTTCATTATCGTCGCTCGTAGCGGGTGATGTGGACATTTCGTTTTCCACTGTTAAACAATTTCCTTCAATTTTATTCTTAGTTAAATTATTATTCGTCGTTATTATTGATTGCTGTGGTCTTCTACTAATAATTTCTGTAGGTTGAGAAGTAATTATTGGTGTGTCATTTTCGCTTTCTGATTTCTCATCTATATCTTCTTCTTCAATTATTATTTTCCTTTTTTCATCAAATAATTTTCCTCTGTTATGAGATGACCTTCGTTTCATTTCAATACTTGTTTGGTTTTGAGGTATAGGCGATAGTAAACTTAATGATTTTCTTTCTCTCTCTCGTACCCTAATATTAGGTTCTGTCATCGGTGTGGATGTAGTGAATCCATATTTGAGAGGTTTGTTTGCGTGAGTACCGGATAATACGTCGATACATACACTTGTTTCATCTTTTGTTTTTCCTGACACTGTATTGTCGCCTTCAAATTGTAAAATTTTATTTTTACTTGGTTCTTTTCCAGCTTTCTCTGGATAATCCTCAGAGAGCAAAAATTCTACCTTCTTTTTGGGTAGTATAACGTTTCTTGATGAATGCGCGTGAGGGATTCTCAAAGGCGTTTCCACTATTTCTTCCTCAGTCGAAAGTGGATTCAATTTATCGGGGTTAGTGTTTCCCTCGATAGAAATTGTACGCTTTGTATCGAAACTCCTCGTCATTAATAATTCTTCTTTTTCCTTCCGGCTATACTCGGGCATCTGTTTAATTTCATTTCTACATTTATTTATTTCTCGTCGACTTGTGCTAGGTTGATCAGACCGTAGGTTTGACGACGGATTATCTAACTTTGACTCGGGTGTTGCTACCTGCGTTCCTCTAGGGTCGTCCGCATTTATAGGCAACACGTTTCGTCTCTTTAATGTTTTTATTTGTTTATTTCTATTCAATTTTAGTAGTTTATAATTTTTACGATATATTTCGTCATCGCTATCTTCACAGCTCGCTTCAGAGGAGTGTGGATAATTTGTTATATTTTTTACAATTTGAAATTCTTTCTCTGGGGCACTCGTATTCTCCCAGGCACTTGATTTATAATAACCTCTTATGATGTTTAATTCTTTAGATTCTACTGGATTACGCGATAATGCATCTGCATTGGTATTAATCTTTCCGGCTTTATAACATACGGTAAAATCGAATTCTTTCAATCGTTCACGCCATCTCATTACACGCGAAGTAGGATCGTTCCATGCATTTATCCATACTAGCGGTCTGTGATCCGTAAACAAAGTGAATGATCTCCCGTAGAGATAAGGTCTAAATGTTTTCAAGGCAAATACTGTTGCTGCCATTTCTCTGTCTATTGTCGAGTAATTTTTTTCATGTTTATTAAGTGTACGCGATGCATAAGCTACTACTGCGTCTTCGCCTACCTTGCCTTGTGATAATACAGCACCTAAAGCGAAATTTGATGCGTCTGTGGTTACGTTAAATGGTTTGTTAAAGTCAGGATACATTAATATTGGAGCTTCACATAATTTATCTCGTAATATTTCAAATGCGACTTGATGTTCACTAGTCCATTCAAATATTACATTTTTACTCGTGAGTGTCGCTAATGGTTTTGCGATTTTTGCGAAGTCTTTAATAAATCTACGATAATATCCTGCTAATCCTAAAAATTCTCTTACGTTCTTTGTTGTTTTTGGTACAGGAAATTTTTGTACTGCTTCTATTTTTTGTGGATCCGGTTTTACACCGTCTGATCCTATAATATGACCAAGATATTTAACTTCTGTTCTCAAAAATTCGCATTTATCTGGTTGTAAAGATAAATTCGCTTTTCTCAGTCGTTCAGCAAGCTTTTTAAATTTAACTGCATGTTCATCAATAGATCGTGCATAAATAACTATATCATCTAAGTATACGAATAAATCTGCACCTTGTAAACCTTGTAATACAACATCCATTAATCGTTGAAATGTTGCTGGTGCATTTTTCAGTCCAAATGGCATGCGATTAAATTCATAATGACCATGTGGTGTGGTAAAAGCTGTTTTATGTTTATCGTCTGGATGCATCTCTATTTGGTGAAATCCAGAAGCAAGATCAAATGTAGAGAAATATTTAGCTCCACCCAATTGGTCTAATATGTCAGTAATTAATGGTAATGGATATGCGTCACCTACGGTTTTCTCGTTAAGTTTACGATAATCTATTACCAAACGCCATCTTTTATTTCCCTTTGAATCATCTTTCTTTGGTACTATCCAAAGTGGTGAATTATACGGTGACATGGATGGTTGAATTATTTTCATGCTAATTAAATCATCTATTTGTTTTGCAATCTCTGGTTTTTGAAATGGAGGATGGCGATATTGTCGTGTAAATATTGGAGCATTGTCACTAGTTGGTATTGCATGGGTCGTGACGTTTGTAGCTCGTAAGAATTCTCCAGGTATATGAAAAAGGTCAGCATATTCTTCAATGAGTGTATTTACAGCTTTACTCTCTTCCATATTTAGATGGTCTAGGCGTAAAAGTTCTAATACAGTTTTAACGCGGTCATTACCCTGTGCACTTGGGCCCTGTGCGCTTGGGCTTATCTTGCGCTCAGCTGTGTTTGAGTTTTTACTTGTTTCGTCCTCGTCTGCGCTAGTATCGAATGGATACAATGGTATTACGGGCACGTCTACCTTTACATCTTTATCTCCTGTATTAATTGCATACAAGTACGCTACTCCATTTTTACATGTCACGATTGCTTCTCCAGCATATATGCCATCTCCCAAGGGTATTCGTGGAATGTATCCTTCTTCGTCTTGTGTGTTATTGACTCGTATGAACATGAGCGTCTTTTGTCTCGCTGGTAGTGTAATTCTTTCATTATTTGCGAGAGGAAATTTTCGTCCGTCAAAAATAATTTCTCTATTAACGTAGCTAATTTCACCATTATTTACGTGCATGAATTCAGTACCTATTATACCTGCGTAGTCTAATGGAAAATCTTCAGGTATAACGTGGAATATGCCGTTTAAAACCATTTAAATTTAAACTTATGCTTCCTAATGTTCTAGGCTTGTCATGTTTAGAGACTCCTTTTAATTCGTATGTTATATTATCGTTAATTTGATTTATATTTTTTATCATGTTTAATTTTATTAGGTTTAATTGTGAACCTGTATCTACTAAGAATTTATTTATTGGATATTTTAATTGATTTGATTTCATATTAATAGCAGGTGAACTATAAGTTGGCGAAATTGAATTAAAATTGCAATTAGCAGTTAATATTTTGTGTTTTTGAGAATTATTTTGACGAGTTTTGGGCGCTTTATTTATTGAGTGTTTCCCGTCGGCGCGCCGTTGCGAGGGGCTCCCTGCTCGTTTCCCGCTTGCGCTTCAGCCGATCTATTATTTTCTGTTGTGGGAAAATTATTCTGTCTTTGCTGCTCGTCGTATATGCGTTTTCTACATTCAGTTGCAATATGTCCCAATTTATGACAATAATTGCATTGAATGTTATATCGATTAGAACTATTATTTTGATTATTTTGCCCTTGATTTCTATTGGTATTGAATCTATTATTTTGATAATTAGAATTATTTCTTCGATTATTATCAGAATATTGATTATTATTGCTTCTACTGTTTCTATAGTTTTGATTATTATTATTAGGAATATTATTTCTATTGTTTGTATTCATATTGTTTTGATTATTATAATTGTTATTCCATTTTTGATTAATGTTTCTTGTATTTTGTGTATTTCCGTATTTAAAATCATTATCTCTTTTTCTGACTCTGCATTCACTCCATTCGTGTCCTACCCGACTACAATAATTACAGTGTTTGTTATTTGTATGAGGTGTTCGTGTGTTTTGTTTTTGTTCGTGTTGTACATTAAAACATGATACGGTATTATTTTCCATTCCTAGATTGGGAAATTCAGTACAGAGTGTTTCTGCCTCTATTGCCTCTTTTATTGCTAATGCTAATCTTTCAAATTTTACCTTCTTTAGTAGTCTAACATATTGTGGTCGAAGACCTTTAATAAATGCGCTTACTGCAATTTCTGTTACTATTTTTTCTCTTTCTTCTTTACCGTCCGCGTCTGACTGAGTTATATCGTCTACTATTTCTCTTAATATTTTTGTTACTCTTTCCCCGTATACTGATACTCTTTCGTGTTGTGCTTGTCGAACAGATTTAAATTCTACGATTCTATCAGTATATGGTATAGGTGGACCTTCAAAATGTGAACGAATAAATTTAATTAAATTATCTATTGTTCTAATGTCTTCTTCTATTATTCTCGCGGCGTATTCTCCTTTGAATTTACTCATTAGTGAAAAAACTATATTCTCTTCGTTCATTTGTGGTAAGAACGTTCTCGCTCTTTCACAACATTTAATAAATGCGCGCGTTGTACAGCCTTCTTTTGTACCGTCAAAATTTGGTATGAATTTAAGGAAAGATTTTGGGTCATTATATGTGTTTGTCTGATTCGCGGTTCTGAAAGGTGTTGTATTTGCGCCGCTCGCGATGCCATCCCCTACTGTTTGATTATTTTGAGCCATTTTTAAAGTTAATTTTCACAATGTTATAAAATAACTTATTTAATAATTATTTCTATTATTTACGTTGTTGATGTTGTAAACTTGTAGTTTGGGGATGTCCTTATCTGCGATGGTTGATCTTCTGTTTATTTTTCTGCTTGTCTGCGGTCGGTGCTCCTTGTTGGCCTTGAGTCAGGTGTTGCTGGTGTCCCTTTTTCGACGGCTGCTTATCGCTGACGTCTAGTTTTTATTATAGTAAGGCACACGCACAGCACTTTTAACGAATTATTATATTTCACTTTTCAGTTTAGTCTGCGTATTAATTTTTCGCGATGTTACTTTAATTTATTTTCATTACTATTTTTTGTTGTAGAGTCACTTTAATTACCAAGTCTTTATTATTTTAATGTTTAATGTGTTTAAGTTTTACCGCTAAGGTCACAATTACTAATTCCCGGTAACCTGTTGCTACCAGTTTTTATTATCTATTTTCAATTTTGATTTTGTTATATAGGTACTTTGTAATTGACGTACTTTTATTGTTCGAAAAATGGTGCTACTCTTTCACTGTTACTTGTTTCAGAAATTTTCTTTTACCGCTTGAATGTCACAACCACTAATTTCCGGTAACCGCTGCCACCAGTTTTTATTATAGTAAGGCTGTTACGTCCTGGAGTGCGCGATTTCGTCGAGAGAGGCTTACCTTGTTGAATTACGTTGTTCGTGGTCGGGCGCCTCTGCTCCAGATTGGTTGAGAGCCAATCTCTGCGATTCTCCAGCGTAATTGATGCCAACCTCACTATAATAATTTATTTTATAGGGATTGTTCGTTTCTAGAGATGTAGATTCGAAACGGAAACTAGTGGAATTGTGAAGATGTTCGGGTTGGCGGTAAATGAATAACGTTTATGAACACGATTTAAGTTCAAATCACTTATTTATTTAATTATTTTCACTTCACAAAATTGTTCAATGGCTTACTTATTTAATAATAACATCGATGATGAGTTAACAAATAAAATTTATTAACTTGATTACCATTAGTTATTCTATCTTTAATTAATATTAAACGAGAACTCCGACTTGTTTAATTATTTCCTGTATTTTTATTCGACATTAATTTTCTCGCGAACGTCGCGGATAATTATCGCTCTCGAGTATTTCTGAGTAGGAACTGTACTCTACTCGATTTAAACTCGGCACTATGCGATTTTATTAATTAGTTAAAGAACTATTGTGTTGAACAATTATTTTTCAGAAAATAATTGGTCTTAGAATTGTCAGCTGAATGATTGAAATTGATCTTGTCGAAGAACTGATCTTTTTAGTAGACATCGGAGAACTGAATTAAAACTAGGATTAAGACTAAATGACGTTGTGAAGTGAAGTGAAGGTATAACGATCGAATGATGCTGCTATGATCAAGGGGTTTATATATCCCTCAAACTAGAGCATTTTGGGGGTAGTGAGTATGTGGCTTTTTGGGGTTGGAATGTAGACAAATAAATTTTGCGTTATCTTGAATTTAACGAACATATTCACTTAGAGTTGGCGACGGACCCATTGATTGCCCTTATCGACGCATTCCTTTTTCCATGACCAATATGCGTATTAGAGGAATCTATTAGCGCATCCTGTGAGTCATCGAGTTCTTGTGAAAAGTCATAAAATCTGGAATGCGTCCTCATCGAGATCGATATCGACTCTTAAAAAATACAAGCTTTTCCAATTTGGGGCCTGATTTATGGTACCATTTTGAAGATAGAAATTAAAAAGAAAAGAAAATACGTATAATGAAAATTCGTCCATAATTTAGCCAGAAGACGTAATACTTGTAATTACATCAGATGTGTAGTTGGATTTGTTAGTTGTATATTTATTATGTAACATAATTAGAGTTCTGTCTTATCGATCGCAGTTCTCATGTATTTCATTTGTATATATGTATATTATGTTATACAGCTATTTCTTAAGGTTTAATTTCTTATTAACTAATTATTCTATGTTTAACCTATATAATAATATATCCCTACGCTGGGGATATAACAACATCACCCGCTACGAGCGCCGATAATGAAGAAGAAACTACAAATGAACAAAATTTAAAAGAAATAAAAGAAACATTAATACCGCTCGGAAAAGAAATAACAAGGAATGAACCTGTATTACGACGTTCTCAACGCACCAGAAAAGTAAATATTAAATGCTCCTGTTGTGTCAACGGAGCGGCACATAAACCTCAAGCCACTAGAGTTACGATACCGAGTAAGAGCGAGAAAGAAAATGTAAATAAGACTCAACCTACGCAACACTCTCACACATCGACAAAGCTAAAACAAATCACAGAAGAGAATGAAGAAAAAACAAATATATCTTTACCAAATGACTTTACTACTGAAAATATAAGCAAGATTTCTAATCACTCAACACACAAAAATTATCCAATATCTCTTAGCGACAATAAAGACACGGGTAACACTACAATAAAAACTAGCCAAAATAAATCATTAGAAAATACTATTAAAAATAATTCTATAGTATCATTGCCACAGAACTCAATAATAATAAACGCAGATGAAAATAACAAGTCAATAAATAAATCATCGGTAACAGGCCAACTTAATCATAGTCAAAATGAAAATAATGTTCCAAAACAAACGATTATAGAACATGATAACGATGAAAGTATAGAATGTAGTCATTCCACTATAAATATAATAGAGTCACGTGATAACTTAGAGATGAAAAAAGATAATTACATTTGTTTCTTATCAGCAGACGGAACAGTTTCAAGTGAAATAAGTAAACGATTCATAGAAAAGGGATGGTTAAAGAATGTAAACCCTCATACAAAATTTGAAATGGGAGATATTCTAATTAATAAAATAAAAAAGAAATTTATATTTGGATTAGTTGTTCAAGAGGACGATACAAGCGTGTTAAAAAAAGAAAATAGGAAAAATTCTCTTTATTATATCGAGGAAGCGCTCAGAGAAAAAAGGACAAAACAGAGGATATAACTTTCGCATTATCCGTACGTGGAATAATACAAATATGCGGTTACCAATTAATAAAAACTGAAAACCCAAAATTATTCATAATGGATAGATCTAAAGGTAGCTTCTTTACCTACAAAAATAGAATTACTACTCCCAATATGGATATCTTAACGTACGTAAATTCAAAAATCGTTTATTTAGAACAACATTTAAAAGGACAAATAACCGCCTTGTATAATAATGTAATTGTTCAACAATGCGAGTTAGAAAAACAAATGCTGCATAACGCACTCGCAATGGCACTAATCGCACCAGCCGAATTCGCCTACCATTTTATGAAGCAAGCTGGCTATATGGCATATATCACGGGAGAAACAATACGCATTGCAAAATGCGTACCTGTTGACGTAAAAATAAGAAAAACGAAGGAATGCTTCCAAGAACATCCAGTTCATCGGGGTAACGAGTCACTATATATGCTACCTCGCACACACATCTTAGTACACACGGGAAACCAAATCGAATGTAACACATTTTTGGCGCCAATGTTTCACTTGAACAATGAATGGATACAAATGATGCCACAAGTAGCACCCGCGGTTGCTCCAGAAAGAATTTCTGCACAAACACAAACATCATGGAAATACTCCAGCCCATCAAATTTAGCAACAGGTGGAATATATTCTGCAGACGACCTGGAAAAATTGCGAGAAACAATGATGTTCCCATTAGAGAAAACTGCCGTACTTCATACCCTAGCAAGAGAAGCTATAGGTCAAGAAAGTATACGACAGGGAATCTCAATAGCAACTCTAATGGATGAAAAAATCGTAAAAGAGGCAATACAAAAAGTGTGGGGAAAAATGACAAGTTTCTTTAACATCGTAGGCACTTACGGAGTGACTTTAATGGGAATTTGGATGGTAGTTAGATTCATAAAATTCTCTGTAGATATAATTGTACATGGCTATGCACTGCACACAATTTTTGGATGGAGCTTATGGTTATTAGGAGTAGTATGGGGCTCAGTCACCAATTTATTAATCCACTTGAATAGAGATCGAAGTAAAGTAAAAAACGCAGAAAAAGGATTAACGAAGGGAAATGATCAAAATAATAAATTAGAAGAAACAAATTATAACAGAACGACTGAGCAAGTGGAAATAAAAATGCAAAATGAAACTCCAACAACATCACAAATTTACCCTACAATTAATAACACTCCACATACCACAAGTCAAGTAACAACAGCACCATATACACCAAAATTGTACTGAAAAAAAAATAATAATATAACGCTCATTCATAAACTATATTCGAATCTCCCGCCAAAATTTAAAACACATTAGCGCGAACGGGGACGTTCGACTATTTAGGTGGGGAGGGGTTGCATTTCCCGAGCATGAATACGCATATACACACATAATACATATAGATATATGTAGGAACCGTTTAGCTATAATTTTTTTCCCTAGTGATAGTTATCAGATTAATAACACTAATGACATATAATTTACGTAAAAATGAATGAGGTGAAATTTTTTTTTCCTTCTTTCAATAAATATTAAATCGTATTAATGACAAATAAGTTTTACAATTTTTATTTAGGAAAAAAATGTAGTTATAAAATTTTATCTTTAATATTAATAAGATTACATAACAAATAAAATAGAATTAAATAAATTTTATTGAAGAAAACACAATATACAAAAGATAATAAAAAGAAAAATATATATACAAACAAAAACATATAATAGACATAAATGAGAGAACATAAACATTACAACTGGCTCATTAGCCTAGGGGAACGAACGCTGCTTCACACACAGAAGGTCGCAGGTTTGAGACCCAGGCGCGGAGAAACGCGAAATAAAACAAAGGAATTTTTTTTCTCTCCCAATTTCTTTTTCTAAATAATATAAAAAAAATTAATAAATATATATATGCGTACGAATACGTACGCACACGCGAATAAATTTTTTTTAATAAATCATGAAAAAGAAAAAGGAAAAACAGGAAAAATAAAAAAAAATATACATAAAAAATAAATATATAAAAAAAAAATAATAATAATAAAATATAAAAATAATAAAAAATATATTCTTCATAAAAAAAAGAGAAGGGAGAAAGACTTAAAAACGGTAATTAAATAAAATAAAATATATAAGGAAATAAGGATAAAAATAAATAAAATAAAAAATATAAAAAAAGTATATAATAAAATAAAATAAAATAAAATAATAATAATAAATGTAATTAATAAATAAAAAAATATATATATATTTTTTTTAAATAAAAACAAACAAAAAAAAAATAATTATAAAATAAATGAAAGGAACGGATGGGGGGAATAATAAAAAATAAAATAAAATAAAATAACAAAATAAATACATAAAATTTAAAATAAAAAAAATTTTCTTTTTATTCATAAAAAAGGAAAATAGATGAAGAATTAAAGAAGTTACATAAATTTCTCCCTTTTCATCAATTGATCATAAAACTCATAGATTGAGTCTTTCCGCGGATCGAAGCGCGCTGTATCCCAAAAACATGTGGGATGCTGGAGGCCCCAGTTGCCATCCTGAAGCCATCTCAGGCCGAAGAAATCATACTCTTCAGCCTCCCCCATGTTATATGGGACCAGGCGGTCCTCCTCCTCGGCGAACCGCCGAGCCGCCTCTCGGACCCACTGTCGCTCCCGACGCCGATAAATAATTAATCGCCTTGCCCTGTAACAAACAAAAGAAAAAGAAAAAAAACAATAAATAAACAAATAAATAGGAAAAAATACACAACAATTCAATAAGGAATTGTCCAGAAAAAAATATAAAACAAAAATAATAATAATAATAATAATAATAATAGAAAAAAACAGAAAAATTTATAAATAAATTATATATACCGATCTTCGGCCTCTTTATAGACCCGATCGATGAGCTGGCCCATCACCCTCGCCGCGTGATCGAGCTCAAGCTCTTTCAACTGAAACAAGAAAATAACAAAAGATTATATATAAATAAAAAATAAAAAAACTCGGATCGAGGTCGATACAACTTCGCGCGAATCGATGGTTTGCTGTCCCACACAGCTGCTCGATCTCGGATCGAAGTGAATACAATTCCGCGTTTATTCGTTTCTATTTTTATGATTAAAACGTTTATAACTCTTACCCACTCTCACTGCGAACTTCTTACTATGCGAACACCGTACGTATATGCACTCCACTTACAAAAAGTTCGAATATGGTCGAATGATAATATTATACGAATAATTGAATTGATGATATATAATGTCCATAAAAACTTATGAATGTAAATCCCTTTGATTACTATTTGCTATCTTGCACTTTCACAGAAACGCGGGCGCCAAGATAGTTATGTGAATGATATTATCGATTGAACGTTATCAATTGCTCTATACTCTAAGTCACTGTCGTGATGTTGAGTCGTCAAAGTCTCGAGAACTTCTGATCTGGTTTTGGCAGATTTTTGACTGTCCGAGGGCAGATAGTAGGGATGAAAAAGACGTTACAAACAATTTGGAAAATTCCAGGAAAAAAAATGTTTTTACTTTTACTAAAATCTATCGTTAAATTTTTCGTTGAAAATATTTTACAACTTTCACGTGAATCACATATGGTTTATATGGTCCCTTGTTCGAAGCGTCGTAGCGAGTATTAGAAACAAAAAAAAAGGGGGATCCGCGACCACAGCTTGGACACTTGAGATATTTTTTTATTTGTAGAACTATCTATTCGTTTCTTTTTTATTTGTATACTCACCATCAGGAAGATTCTCCTTGATGTCCGCTGTGCCGTTGGGAAAAATTCTCGTCAAGAAATCTCACATTGTCAAGTCATTGCAGCTCAGGTCTTTTTGATAATTCCGAATTTTCTGCTCCTTGAGCTGTCTGCTGTTGCGCCGGTATTGGTCGATTTGCATTCCGCCATCCAACTGGCTCCACAGCCGTTCCGACTCCTCTATGATCTCTTGCATCCCCTCTGAGAAAAAATAAAACATTTGTATATTTGTTTATTTGTTTATTCGTTCACAAATGTATTAATTATAGTGAGGTTGGCATCAATTACTCCGGAGCATCGCAGAGATTGGCTCTCAACCAATCTGGAGCAGAGGCGGCCGACCACGAACAGCTCCTGCTGTTCCCCCTGAGAGAATCTCAGCCCAGTCGAAATCTTCATGGAAATATGCGAGCCCATCAAATCTGGCTAACGGAGGCATATATACAGCCGAAGATCTGAAAAAGTTACGAAAAAACATGATATTTCCCCTAACAAAACCAGCTGTGCTGCACACACTCGCCAGAGAAGCAACAGGCCAAGAAAGTGTCCACCAAGGAATATCGATAAATAAACTAATCGACAAAAACGCACTGAAGATAATTCTAGAAAAGGTCTGGGAAAAAATGACAGGGTTTTTTAACACAGTAGGAACATACGATGTAACAATAATGGGAATATGGATGGTATTAAGAGCAATCAAATTTATTGTAGACACTATAGTCCACGGTTATGTTTTCCACACGATATTCGGTTGGAGCCTATGGCTAATAAGAGCCATATGGGACTCTGTTACAAACCTCTTATTGCACCTGAGAAAAAATAACCCCATGCCGAATCACGAAAAAGACATCGAAAACGGAGCACCAAATACGTACAAACAAATAGACGAAGAAAACCGCGGATGCTCGTACAACGCCAACTTCAATACTGCGACCTGCAACCTGTAGACACCATCCCCAAGAATATATCCAATTGTCGAAAAAAACGTCACAACTAAAATAGATCGGAGAAACGAAAACACAACCTTAAATTCGCCGAAAATTTACTTTAAAAACAAAATGCATTGAAAAAAAAAATATATATATAATACAAATAAATAAATCGACTCAACCGCATTTAAAAATTTCCCGCCAAAAGCTCAGATTGTAGCACTAGCTGTACGCGCGCGAAAATATGTAATGATTCAAACTGAAATATTTCTTTACAATAATTGACCAAAACACGATTATAATCATAAACAAAACAAATGAATAATACAACAATCGCGAACGGGAACGTTCGACCATTTCAGGTGGGAAGGCGTTGTATTCCCCGCGCATGAACACGTATAAACATACATAATACACAGAGATATACGTACGAACCGTTTAGTCACAATTTTTTTTTACTTCCTAATAATATTAATAAGGTTAATAGTACAAATAACACAAAGTTTTTTTTTTATTATTGATTAAAAAAAAAATAATACAAAGAAAAAACAAAAACAAAAAAAAAACAAAATTTGAATTGAAATAATTGGGATATAAATAATTAAAATAAAAAAAAATATATATATACATATATATATTCTCAAATTAAAAATAAAAAGAAATAAAAAAAAAACAAAAAAAAAGAACTATCGAAATAAGAAAAAGAAACATTCAAAATAAATACAGAACATATATCTTTTCACATATTTATTCAACACAAGGGGTAATGGAGGAGAGGGGGGGGGAAGCGGTATAATTTTTTTTATATTTTTTTTAACCAGGAAGACCCTACACGGCCCAGCGTACCCCGGGCAATACCACCCAGATGATGGATGCGGAAGGCCCCAATTTCCATCCACCATCCACCTGATCCCGAAGAAATCGTACTCCTCGAGGTCGTCCATGGTATGCGATAGCAACCGTTGCTGCTCCACGTCCAAGGTCTGCGCTCCGCGGCGGATCCACAACCGATCCAGGCGGCGTCGAACAATACGTTGTTCAAATCTGAAAAATAACAAGAAGAAAACACAAAATTTTATTAAATAAAACAAAAAAAACAAAAACACATTGAAAGAATGGCAGAAATAATAACGACAGCGGTAATAGGGACAAGATGGAACAATTGGGGGGCACTCGCCTATATTCCACCGCTTCCATTAGCTCCTCGTATAAACGCTTCAACCCGCGAGAGAAATTTCCCCGCTTCATCTCTGCTAACTTTAAAATAAAATAGAAAAAAAAATAATAATAATAATCATAAAACGTACAGATAACGATAAAAATAATAATGATAATAATAATCAGGATAGTTGTAGTAATAATAACGACAATAATCTATAATAAAATTAATAAAGACATATTACATATAAAGGGAAACAACTTACGAAATTTTCCATCGACTGGCTCCGGAAATCCATTAGTAGTGATATTGGTACTGTTCTGGATATATCTGCATTACCATCATAGCAGCAACTCCGTCGGTAAGTCAGGGTTTTATCGATCGATGTTGTGCTATAGTACGGTATATGCAGGCTGTATGCAATCTGTATAATTACCATCAGGCGGTAAGTCAGGATTATCGATCGATCGATGTTGTACTATAGTGCTGTAAATGTGGGCTAGACTCAATCTATTTTTTTCTCTATCGATCGACGTCGTACTATAGTGTTGTAAATGTGGGCTAATCGATATCGACGTCGTACTATAGTGCTGTGAATGTGGGCTAATCGATCTACTTCATACAATAGTGCTGTATTTAAATGATGCTGTCATTAATGAAAATAAAAAACAAAGAGTGGAGGTAATATTATGCGCATAAGCGTTGATGTTATCGTCAATCGAAGGAATGCAAGTATATTATATGCGCAATTGGTGATGAATAAAACTAGTGGTTTCGGATTACCACAGTTTTATTTGGATCGCCGAAATGTTTTATAAATGATATCAGCTCATTGCAATTCATTAGGTGAGAAATGTTTTTAATATTATTTCTCAGACCATTTCTCAGTAATCCAATATTTTTTTCATACCATCTACAATGATTATTTAATTCCTCATGTATCATATCTTCATAGATGTGAAATGAATTTCATATCGTTCGAATATTTTACTATCAACAGAATGGTTTAGGATTACCATACAATTTTGTTTATTTCAATTGAAAGATTGGGAGGTAATATATATTATACGCAAATTCTTAATGAAAAAATTAGCGGTTTTAGATTACCAAGGTTTTTTTTGGACCCACCGAAGTGTTTATATCAGATCATTAGCATTCCATATCACACAGTTTTGTTTATTTCTATCAAATAACAACTACAAATTTTTTAATTAGGTTTCGGGCTAGTTAAGATGAATTTCCTAGTAATCTATTGTTTTTCTTCAACGCATATAGCAGTTATAAGTTCTTTGATGATATTTTACCGATCATCCCACTCTTTGCGCTTTGATTAGTATAAATAATGAGAGCGACACAAATTTAAATATCATTACACTTGAAAATTTAGAGAGTGAAGTTTGAATATAATTAGTGAGAGTTTTAATAAAAAAGACATTGAGTAAGTGAAGTTTTTAAAATGGCTTTTGTGAATTATACATTACACATACCAAGTGAATGGATAATGAACAATGATTATAATAGTTTGATTATAAGTATTATAAACGAGATGGAGGACTTCGCTCATATTCATGGCAGCTATCAAGGGTTCATAACAATGAAAAATAACGTAGGCAGTTTCCTAATAATCGATGATGTGTTAAAAATATATTGGTTCAAAAGAATCAACATTGAAGGTGATTCGAGACCAGAAAATGTTAATTATTATCCACCACTGGCACCCGTTGTCACTGAGATGAATTATATTATATGCAGTAATGAAGATGAGAATATTAATGATAATAATACGATGTTTATTGGTAATAATACTATAATTATTGATAATAATACGATGTTTATTGATAATAATACTATAATTATTGATGATGATGATGATGATGATGATGATGATGATGATAATGTTAATGATAATGATAATGATAATAGTACTATTGATATTGATGATGATGATGATAATAGTACTATTGATATTGATGATGATGATGATGATGATGATGATGATGATGATGATAATTATGTGATTGATATTGATGATAATAATACGATTAATATTGATGATGATGATAATGATAATGATTATGATGATGATTTTTATTACATGCAAATAGCAAATAATATTAATGATAATAATATTAATGATAATAATATTAATGATAATGATATTAATGATAATAATGATAATGATGATAATAATTATCATAATAATTATTATAATAATATAATTATTATTATTAGTGATGATGATGATGATGATGATGATGATGATGTTTATCAAGAAAGGAGGCTAATGTTAATACGAGAATGGTTAGCCATGCTCAATGATGAAGATAGTGGCTACCATTCAATTGATGATGTTGATGATGATGTTTTTCATAATTAAATAATAATAATATGAATTTTTTTTAAAATATATTTTTTATTTCCATTACAATCCTTAAATTTATTTTTTTTACACAAAAATATGTTCGATAATTTTATAGATTTTTATGTTATTTTTCGTACAGTGCCACTAATAGGTTTATATTCAACTATACGATCATGTAAGATTGAACAGTAAGCGGAAGTATTAGCGGGGAATTGAATGGAGGATTCAAACTCAATTTTCACATCTACTGGTCCAGATTTTATATTTTCATTCTGCTTTGAGCAGTCGATAACAATGAGAGGTGCTATGGTTGCAAATTCACTTTTAGTTAACATCGGATCGGTATATTTTCCATAGTACGACGGTTGAAAATTCGTGTACATGTCATACAACATAGCGTATTGATTGCGATCAAAATCAATGTTGAGATTTCCATATGGATATGATTGTGAATTGAGAAACACTTTGATGTCGCGTATGTTGCAATGCTCAAAATGACTGTTATTTCTTCTCGCTGAATTTCTTTCTCCTGTTTGAAATCCTAGAATGATATAACGGGGTTTCTCCAGTTGTGTCGTAGTCTTCACACCCCAAACATTTTTCATTGATAATGGAAGCAATGGGTACTCGTACAATTCCCAAGTACGAAAGCTCATAGGAATGGTTGGATCTCTTGCAATGTAATTCAAAAGTTGAACTTTTTGTGTATCTGAGACTTTGATGTACGGTATCAACCACTCAATTTTCTGGAGTGTAAGTTTAACATCTTCCGCTGCAGTTTGAATATAAGCATTCACATCTGTACTTGTTCGTGTGAGAATCAATTCATGCTTGGCATTTACAATCACTTTTCCATAATCTTCAGCAAATCCCAACAGTAAATTCAATGGAATGCTGATATCAAAGTAGCCATTAGCATTAATCAATTTAGTGTCATTCGTAGGCAACCATCCAGCATTTTCCAAAGTATAACTTTGCTCTGAACGCAATGAAACATAACCCTTCATTAGTGATGTTATACCAACTTTTTTGCATCGATCAATTTCAACGGCATTCAATTCATAGCGTATTTCCTCGAATAGATGACAAACAGCTAGATTGACGAGTGCTGTAGTCGCGACGGCAGACAAATCATCTTTAGTTAATCTTCCGCAGATATGTAATGAGCTCTTGCTCGGCAATAAGCACAAGTCCTGATGTTGTACTGCGATGCGAATTTCATCGTTGTTATTGAAGGTCGACGATGCATATGGCTGATGTGCATGAATCTCATAATGTGCAATGGATTCATCAAAAATGATTGGTTTTTGTATAGTTAAAATTTTTTCCATGGTAGCAAACAGAACAAACAACAACAAAATTTTATTGTTTTCCACACAGCTTTAGGCCGAGATTCTTCAAAAGTTGAATGTTCTGATGTGTGAGGCGTGCACCTTGTCTTCGATGACTGATGAGTTTTCGGCATGTTCCTCCACTTTTATAGCTTCCACCATGAATTATCGATGGTACTTGTGTAATTGTTTCGCCTGTATCGTATACTATCCCCATTACTTCATCGATTTCAAATGTAATCTTATGGTGATAACTTCACCGCGAAAATTCACTAGATGATTGTCTTGATCAACTATTCTCAACTGTAGATGTTGTATTGCTTGCACGGCGACTGGCATGTAAATGACGTGTGTTGGAACTTCAACAATCTTATATCCTGGTGGGACACTAGGTAAAAATTCATGAATCGTGTGCACTCGATGTTCATTGATATAAGCACCCGTTGTAATGTTACACTCAACACGAAGTGCATTAACTTTCAAAATTGTCACAGGTAAATCTGATTTGTAGGTTATGTTGGGTGGGTAGATATGTGGTTTAAATCCAAGTAATTGTCCTATTGAGTTCTTCGCTGTAAAATCTATAAATCGATCACACTTGATTTCACAGCATAATTCATTGTTATTAGGTTTGAGGGTTACAGATATGTCTGGTAAGGCTTTTTGCAGATAACTTTCAATATCTTCAATTTCATAGCTGCCTGTAGGTATGAAGATTGTGCGATATCCCATCGGAAGATCGGTCTTAGTATCAGCTAAATTTTTTTCATCAATCAAGCGAAATTGATTGTTTGTCACATCAATATTGGGAATTGAGTTGAATGTCAACAATTCAATGATCCCCAATACATAATTTTTTTCCGGCGACAGTTCAACATGAAATGCTTCAACCAATTATAAAGCATTGATAACCATCAATATCAATAGTACTATTATCATCATCATCATCATCAATATCAATAGTACTATTATCATTATCATTATCATTAACATTATCATCATCATCATCATCATCATCAATAATTATAGTATTATTATCAATAAACATCGTATTATTATCATTAATATTCTCCCTCTCCAGGATACCCGCTTCACGGCGCCTCCGCATTCTCAATTTCCGCACAAGCCGTATTAGAGGATCTCGTTCCAACTAAAGGAAAAAATAAAGAACACACACACATGAGAGATACGTTTTTTTTGGGCTTTTTTTTCGCATATCACAAACATTAATAAAATTCGATAAAACACTTACTAGCATTATATATTCAAAACGGGAAACACCTTTCTTTGGAGACATTTTTTTTTCGTTCAACGATTACTACGTCGCACACCGAAATTCAATTTCAATCTGAGCTAAGAAATGACCTCAAGCATCGCAAAGCCTATGGCCCGTATCGCTAAGGGATCATATTGCATCCCTACCTCGAAGAATTTCAGACCAAATACTACAACTTAGTTGCAGCTATCGGACAAAGAACGGACACATTTATGCAAACACTCACAAATTCGTCACACACACACACTAAATAAACACATTTCCATCTCAACCATCTACAAACTAATGCATAAGTATTTACTTATGTCACGCACTTCTCATCTCTTTTTCCTTCTTGGTTCGTGCAGCTATCCTCTCTCCATTCACACACATAACACAAACAGCTCTCAATCTCATCCTACAACCTTATGATTTTGAATTCTCGTCCGTATACACTCGACTCTCCCATGTCTCTTTAATTTGACCTTCAAATACACCTTTTATCATAAAGTATTTTAGAATAAACATAAATTTGTACAACATAATTTGAGTTGCCGTCGCTAGTTGAGTTTCTTTTTTTTTTTCTTTTCGCGGGACGCTCGAGTCTTGGGGAGGGAGGTGTTAGGTCGCATGCGACCTTCCCGCTTTCCCCCCCCTCCCGTAACTCCAATCATTCATTAATAATTCGTCGCTCTGCGACCGCACCTCAGAATATGTTATTAATAATTTAATTGTAATTATAATTATTATTATTTCTTATTAGCTAATAAGTCAATATTTTTATGTCCCGTGGGAAACGCTTCTATCCTTCTTCCCACTGGAAACCTAAGTCCTTTGTCAGCAATACATCTTACGAATGCTGCAACCAAAATGCTGAGTAAGACGCATCATCTTACCTTATAAATTTTCCCATCTTCTTTCCATACTTATAATTTTACGTTTAGTCAGTCTTGATTTTCGCTTCAGCTCGTCAACATCTTATTTTGACCAGTAACCATTTCGACCATTAAATGCATTTTCTTACTAAATCTTTGTGATAAGAGTCAATAACCACTCATGCTTTCGAGCGATTAAATAAATAATCTCAAAAATTGATCAGTTACAATTTGTCAGATAGATTTAAATTAAGAATAAGATCGTGCAAGTGATTTAATAAGTGCAAGGTTGTGAACGAAGTGAATCATAAACAAAAAAACTGTTCAAGACTCTATTAATTAATCAATAAACCAATGTTATAATCGTAAAGTTTAAAGTTGTCTTAAACAAATAAATTACAAGTTAAATATATCTGTGAGTTCATATCTTTTCAAATAAAAAAAAACACTAATTCACCTCTACCATCCTATACATTTCAGCCACGCATAGTGGCGGCGACAACGATCCCTTACCTTTAATAAAATTTTTTGAAGCTTGTTATTAAGTCCAAAAAATACATCCAGGACGTAACAAAAGATAATTTTTTATAACAGAAAAATATATAATAAAATAAAAAAAAAAGAAGATGATAATCAAAGAAAAAAAAAAAAAAAGAAACACACACAAGAGTTAATTCAAGAAAAAATGTCATTTCTCTTTATTCAATAAATAATCCTCCTACGCTTTTCTCCTTTCCTTTCTACCCCTTTCCTTTTCCCACCTCCCTCGACTCTCTCCATTTTATAAATAAAATTAAAATTATATAAATGATAAATTGCCCCCGGCACATCCCATAGTGGATCTTCCAAATTCTCGGCGGGGTGATCCTCACCCCACCGACCCAACTGCATCCAACCGATCCCACACCAATCAAAATATATATCTGCGTCCATTTCCGAGTCCCGCATCACCATCTCCGCCTCATTCCTCCTGATTCTCCTTAATTTTTGTATTAACCTCACTATTGGAGATTTCTGAATCTACACAAAAAAAATACTCCTTTTAATAAACTATCAATAAAAAACACGAAAATAATCTACAAAATCTATTTGCAAAATACATACCATTCTCAAAAACCAATAACGAGGAATCATGCCAATATCCAAATATTCCATGTTTTCTAACCAGCTTACTATAACTTCACTCTTCGAAATTCAATTTCAAACTGACTGCTCGATGGACGGTTGCATTGTTGCAAGTAGTGTAGAGCCTACGGCCCATATCGCTATCTCCGTCTAAAGGGTCATATTGCATCTCTACGTCGAAAATTCCGGACGAAATGTTTACAACTTAGTTGCAGCTATCGGACAAAGACTGGACACATGTATACAAACACTCACAAATTTGTCGCATTGATACCACACAAACACATTTTCATCTCAACCACCTACTAACTAATACATAAGTATTTAGTTATGTCTCACACTATCTCTGCTATTTCTTTCTTTATTTCATGTAGCTATAATACATTCGTCACTTTCACACACACACACAAACATATTTTTATTTCAGCCTCGAAGCTTATATTTCTTTCTCTAATATATAAATTAGAAATAAGTTAACATAAAAGAAGGCAAGAAAATTTTATATATCGAAATTTTTAATAACAAAAAAAAATATATATATTAATGTCAAAAATTTATAATTTTAAGTTTGTCAAATGTAGCAATATTGCATGATAATTAAGTCACGCAGAAATGTATTTTTATTGTAAACTATCTTTTAAATTTTTTTTTCTTTTCTTTCTTTCAAAAAAATTATATTATTCTTTTTTATTGAATAACTAATTAATCGACAAAATCTAAGAATACCTATCATAATTAAATATGAAATTTGCATTTCTTCTACATAAAAAATCATTTGAAAAAAAAAAAAAAAAAAAAAAAAAAATATTATTTAGTATATTAATTTACTTTTTTATACATGGTAGCATTTGAATGTAAAATATACTCCGACATGTGAGGTTCATAAAATTTTCTAGGAAATTATTTGTTCATGTTATTGTTTCATCTCTATTTTTCATTCTCTTTCTTCGCGGGACGCTCGAGTCTTAAGGAGGGGCATGTTAGGTCCCACGTGACCTTCCCCCTTTTTCCTTACATAAATTCAAATCTTTAACTTATTAGCCGTCGCTCCGCGATTGCAGCTCGGAATATGTTATCAATAAATTCATTGTATTATGATTATTATTATTATCTCAATAGCTAATAAGTTAATATTTCTTACTCTTTGTGAGAAACTTTTCTACGCTTCTTCCCACTGGGGAAACCTAAGATCGGACTCAGCATATCGTCTTCTTTTTCACGGCATCGCACGATATCTCAAAAACGCTGAGCAAAGCGTCTCGTCGTGAAGACGCATCAACTTGCATTATGAATCTTTCCATCTTCTTTTCATAATTACTATTAACAAATCAGTCTTGATCTTCACTTCAATCAGTCAACACGTAATTTGACAAAACGACTCTAAATCCATAAACTAAGTCTTGACCTTCACTTCAATCAGTCAACACGTACTTTGACAAAACGACTCTAAATATATAAACTAAGTCTTGTAATAAATCATTGAAATAAAATCAATAATCGCGAAAATCACGAATATCGATAATTAATAACCTTAAAAGCTTACCTGCTACATTTGTCAAGTTAATTTTAAATTATAAGCAAAGTTGTAAGAGTTAAATCATAAGTGTAACTTAGTGAACGAAGTGAATTTAATAAGAACTGTTCAAGACTCAATAAGTTAATTAATCAACGAATATTATAATCTTAAATAATCAGTTCTTCTCATTCAATAAATACAAAGTTAAATGTAATTGTGTTTCCAAACTCATTCTAATATAAATCACTATTTAACCTATACCATCTCCTCGTTGCACCTCAGCTACGCATAGTAGTGGTAGGCAACGATCCCTTACCAAAAATAAATAAACAAAATACGTCCAACACCAACCAGGATGTAACAATAGATTAATTGAAATGAAATTTCAGGAATTACCAATCTATTTGTTATAAAAAAAAAATATATTCAAATAATTATCAGAAGAAAAATAAAATTGATACGATGAAATTATTTTACAAATGCATTGAATAATCAAACAATGACGAGTAAATTAAATAGTAAATAAGTCATTAAAATTAACTAAAAAATAATAACTAGATAATTAATTAAATAATTCTCCACCCACATAAGCTGAAATCGATTTATAATAAAATAATGAGTGGAAAACGAGAACATGCATAATTGAATGATAAAGAAAAAAAAACAAAAAATAATAAAATAAAATTTTTATCATACATATGTTTAAACTTTGCGCATTTTATTCGAACGAGGACAAAGATGAAAATAGCCGTAAGACGAAGGACCAACCTACATGTAAAATAATAGCCAATTGAAACTATTCCATTTGAATCAGGAGGTGAAAAACCCTCCCCTAATTAAAACTTACAAAAACCAAAAAGAACTCTGGAAAGTCAGTTCTCCGACGACTATTAAAAAGATCAGTTCTTCGACAAGATCAATTTCAATCATTAGCTGACAATTCTAAGACCAAGTATTTTCTTAAAAATAATTGCTCAACACAAGTTCTTTAACTAAATCGCATAGTGCCGAGTTTGAATCGAGTAGAGTACAGTTCCTACTCAGAAATAGTCGAGATCGATAATTATCCGCGACGTTCGCGAGAAAATTAATGTCGAATAAAAATATAGGAAATAATTAAACAAGTCGGAGTTCTCAATTAAAGTAAAATAAAGATAGAATAATTAACTGTAATCAAAGTAATAATTTTCATTGTCGACTCATCATTGATAACATTATGAAATAAGTGAAGTTAAATAAATAAATAAGTGTTCAAATTCAAAGTGTGCTCCAGAATACATCATTTAAATACCGCTAAACCGAACACCTTCACAATTCACTAATTCCTGCAACGAACCTATTAATCTGGGGAATAAATAAATCTCTATAAAATAAGTTATTATAGTGAGGTTGGCATTAATTACGCCGGAGCATCGCAGAAATTGGCTCTCAACCAATCTGGAGCAGAGGCGGCCGACCACGAACAACGAGATTCAACAAGGTAAGCCTCTCTCGACGAAATCGCCTGTTCCCAGGACGTAACAACAACATCACTTAAATACAGCACTATTGTATGAAGTAGATCGATAAACCTGACTCACCGACTGATGACAAATAGATTGGGTCTAGTCCACATTTACAGTACGACGTCGATCGATAACCCTGACTTACCGGCTGATGGTGATTAGGTGCAGCCTGCATACACCGTACTATAGTACAACATCGATCAATAAACCCCTGACTTACCGATGGAGTTGCTGCTATGATAGTAAAGCAGATTGGTCCAGAACACTACCTATTTCACTACTCAAAGAGTAAATAATTATTTGTTTACTTTTATTTTGCTTGATTAAATTTAATGTATACAAAAGAGTAGCCCAAAAAAAAAATTTTTTTTATTTTTAACCGCTGTTCCAGTATGTTTTAAAGGGTACAAAATAAAAATGTTCTGATTTTTTGAAGCAAATCGGATGATATGTAGAGGTCGGGCAAATCAAATATATGATTTTTGATGCATTTTCCATGTTTTTTCAGCATACTTTATGGTGATTCGTACGGATTGATCATTACATACTTGAAATTTCGTTTCTCTACACTCAAATACATAATATTCAATATGAATATGCATGTATGTGAAGTACAGTTTGAAACACTATTTCCACATTTTCAAGCGTAATTAAGTAATAACGAGTTTTTTGTTCATTCTATATTTCAATTCTGAAATAGGTGATGAGCTATCATAAAAAAAAAGGATCGACACTGACACTACCTGAAATCGTAGTTGCTAGCATCAAATTATATCCATTTCTACAACTCAATTGTGGAAGTAATATTTCACATTATCATCATTATTTCTCGCAACACAATAAACACCATCCACATTTCTGAATATGTTTGGACCCCACATATCTTCCTCATACTCCAATGCCAGAGGTGGAAAGTATCCAACATGCTCCGGACGATGATCATCTCCTTCACGCAATCTTCGGAACCACCACATTCGATTCTGATGGACGATCACAACGATGGTTGCCAGACCATTCCTTGTGATTACTGCTCCATGTGTTGCTCCCCATATTTGCATATATGTGAGCACATCACTAATAATGTCATTCATTCAATCTAAGTTATTTTCACCTACGTACCATTCTCGTGGTACATGAATTGTGTAATTAAGTTGACAATATTCCATCCTGAAATATATCATTATACAACTATAACAATTTTTATATAATTTTAATACATATTATTCAGAGAAAAGTCACTTGTTGGCACTATTGTTTATGGTGTTGATGTAGCCACTGATGCTCTTGCATGTGAAATGATAAATATTTTTCATACCACTAATTTTTCATTTTGGGCGGAACTTATAATATGCAACGAATAATTTCTAGGTATTAAAGAATTATCTCAACGCTGGACCGTTTCGCCACCAACCTCTCGATTTTTTCTATAACTTTTATGGCACCTCTCCTCAATAGATTAGTAGCATGTTTTTTCTTGGATTATAAGACTAAATATATACATCTTTATATCGTTTCTTAAGTTAAATAATATATTCCACAACTCATGGGAAAAATTATTTTCTTTGTGTTATATGAGAAAAAAAAATATATCATCCATTTAATAGAGAGTGAAATATGATTGGAACTAATATAAAATTCAAGATCATGTTGAGAAACAATGAATATGAAAAAATTATTTTATAGGATAAACAAATGAACGTAAGTGTTATGTGTTAGATGGATAATATTTCAACTATAAAGAATACCTGCAATGCTGAAATTATCTCTGAACACTTATACTAAATACCCAATAGTGGAATAGTTATATTAAATAATTTATTCGATTATTCAATTTTTGTATGCAAACATTTTCAATTTATTATCGAAATTATTAACAATTTTTTTTTTTTTTACATAATATACAATCTTTGAAGAATGGAATGTCATCGAAGAATTCATCATAATCAGTGGCAATAGGTTGATAATGTTTTATGACATCGTTGATAATGTTTTATAATATGGTTGGTAAGCATAAATGTCCTCATCCTGTTATAATAATACTGGTTATCTCAGATATTATTATTTATTTGACTGGGGACATATTTAAGACCAAATTCTTCGGAAAAATATGCGATGTGTCCCCACATTCATATCTTCGATTCGCTCCTCAAGATGATAAAAAAATCTCCAATGATTTACCTATTAAGGGGTGCTGAATTTTTTTTCTGTCCTCCATCCAACGCTTCAAATATATAACATTAGCAAGGGCACAGTGATAGGTAAATCCAGATTCTGGGTATTTGTGATATTCACAGTTTTGCATTCCATGATTTTTCAATGATGGACATTCGAAACTCTCTAGATCGATAACTATTTTCCCCATTTGCCCAATAATACTTGATAACCATTGCTTTTTCTCAACTCCTTTCACATACACATGATCAACATCTTTCAATAGAATCTCGAGAACATTGTTGAGCAGATCATATGGTACATCACCAGTATCTCATGATAGTCCATGATAATTACTTATCAACCCTGAACTTATTGTTTGATACTGCTTCGATAATTCACCCCACAAGTATGGTGGTTTGAATAGTATGCGTGTAACTTCAATAGTTTCTCCAACATTGATACTGTGTACTAGAATACTTGCTAGTTCTTTCACAATATATTGATTGCTCTGATGTTTGGAGCCTTGAATATCCAGAATAATCTCCATTCTTCAAATTTCATGAAAACTTTTTGAAATTTATGAAAACTATTTCATGAAAAAATTTTTTTTTCATATGAAAAATTTTGTTGGTAAAAACTCTTGATTCTTCTCCATTAAGATTTTTCTAGAACTTGATGATGAATGCGTCAAATGTTCACTGATCTATCATGAAGAAACATATCGAATTTATATTGGTGTGCATCCATTTTTCGAACTCTTATTAAATAGCCCCCTCTCCCTACACACACACACACACACATATTTATTTATCTACATATTTTTTATTTATACAATTAATCATATGCTTATCTATATGATTATTTATACAGTGACTCATACAATTATTTATATGATTATTTACTTTTTCTTCATTTATTGATTCATTTCTTTGTTTATCATTTTTTTTTTATTTATTCTTTCATATTTGTAGGAAAAAAAATATTTCATATATATTATGGATAAAAACTTATTCATTGGAATTTCCCCCACCCACTCAACAGCGAAACTATAGTTCAATAACAGAGAAACGTACAGTTATCCATATCCCCAATGTCGCAACAAAGTAACTCATACTATAGTACGATCATCGATATCGATAAAAAACTCCACGCCACGAGAAACGTCGCTTAGTGGATAACACAGAAATCGACTTTTTCTACCAGATGATAAAACAGATTGGGACCTACTATGAAACTGTCGGTAAGGTAGGGGTCAGTGCAAGTTACCGACGGGTTTGTCCCAAAACCCGCCCTGTTTAACTACTCGCGGACAAATACCTTTAATGATGTGAAACAGATTCGTCTCACCAAAATTTTTTTTAGCACATCCATTGATGGATTTCCCTTTACCGCTATATTGAAGCTGTACTCCTTTTGTTATGAATATTCTGATCGCAATACCGACCGCCTTCTTATAATTGTCGACTGCTCCAACCTTCGACACAATCAATTTTTTCTGAAAAATAATCATATGCAATACTGACTATAAGTTAGACGAAATTTTCATGAAACAGATATCTGTTTTTACCAATAAATAATAGAATAATAACGCAATGGATAGATATATACTTACGACTTTATCTAATTTACTTTCATCTTCTTTGAGCTGCTGGTCAAATAACTGAAATTGCTCAACAGCACAAATTGGAATAATAATATCGAAAATTGAAGAATCCAATATTTCGATATCGTTAATTACTTCCATTCTGCTGGACAATTGGAGTTGACTCATCAACCCGTCGAATTTTTTGTTCATGTCATAGGCGGTGCTGCGCCTTGATTTACTCATCCTCTCTAACAATTCTTCTTTGGCGCTTTGAATCATTGTTGTAACCTTCACAAAATATTTCTCAAACAATGCTTCCATATTGTCACTCAAATCAATTGGCACGTTTGCATGCGATGTCGATCCTGACGGCTTTTCTAATCTCCGTCTTTTACATTCGATTTCATCATCTGAATGACCCGAACATTCAATGCCTATCAAATAAACAAACGAGTGTAATAAATAAATAATTTAAATTCGAACAAACAATAATGAAGAATTATAATAATTTGAATAGTTATGAATTGGATGGACGAAAACTTACAATTTGTTTCGCGATCAGTTTCTCCCAACGTGTCAAGTACGTTGCCTGCCTCTGAAATTGTCATGGGCACCGTCTGTTTCTCAGCTGCATTTTTGGCCAATTCTGCATCGGAACTTTCCATCTCCGATTCATCAAAAGCCCGTTCAAGCGCACGCATGGCTTCTTCAAAATTTCCTGTATGAAAAACCATTTTCGAATTAATTTGTTTAATAAATACTTATCTCTTCTGTCAGAAAATGAACCTAAAAAATTTGCGGATCTCATAAACAGAATAAAAAATAATGAAGTAGAAATAAATTTATACATATAGCAATTCTATATTGGCATTTACATTGGGCTCAATGGCATTTGCCAATATAGGCCCGACGTGATCATTCTGACCGAGGGCTAATATTGACTGCGAATCGTGGGCCGATGTGAGTATTATAAAGAGTCTATCTTGGTCCAATCACGACGAAACGATGATTTCTACATAGGCCCCATACTCCCGGAGTATTGGCACTATATTGGCTCTATGTAGGCAGTCATGCTGGGCATAATTGAATTAATGGATGAACAATTACGGATCATCTAGAATAATGTTTAAATAATTATTATATAAAAATCACGCAATAGAATGGAATGTGAAGGACAAGTCTAGAAATGAAATATAATATGATATCGAAGCAGAAATATCATATAAAGAAATAAAATAGAATTGTATAATCCGCATCTTACATATAGATACAACACTCCGATAATATGCTGTCATTATCCTATAACTAAATACCACCTGAGTAAACAAACTATTGCGTTTCACATAAACACAAAATGCCGAAATAGATAAAGATAAGAACTGAAGATTTCCTAGATGCATTCCTCGTATCAGTAATGCATGAGTACAAAAATAAACATTGTAACTGCGTAAAAAGAATGGAATGTTTGAAATCAATAACATATATTTTCCTCTTATGCGTGATATGAAACATCCCAACCAGAATAAATAATATAGTAAGATATACAATCACGTAAAATGATGAAACCAAATTCTTCGGCGAAATTCAAAAGGACCAAGACTGGAAACTGTTTCCCATTAATTTTCTAAGAGGAAAAACTGAACCAACGAATGAACCAATTGTTAAAAGATGATAGCCTATGAAAGCGAGTCCGCACGGACTGCGAGATGGAAACTCCTCTCTCAATACAATGTTATAAAAACTCTGAGAAATCGGGAAGCGACAGTTCTCCGACAGTTAAGAAAGGACAAGTTCTCCGACGAATATTGAAACTAGCAGTTCTCCGACTAGACCGATTATGAGAAGTTCTCTAATCAAGACCCATCATACGAGTTCTCTGAAAAGAAACAGTTGTTCAATACAAGATCTTCAACAAATTAATAAAATCGCATAAATACCGAGTTCATTAAAATAAGTAGAGTACAGTTCCTACTCAGAATATACTCAAGAGTGATAATCATCCGCGACGTTCGCGAGAAAATTATTGTTGAATAAAAATATAAGAATTGATAAATAAGTCGGAGTTCTCAAAAAAATTACAATAAAACTAGTTGAATAAATATACGATCAATATCAAATCTTAGTGTTAATTTAATGATAACAGAATTAAATATAAAAAGAAGTTGATTGACAATTTCCGTGTGTGAAGTTAAATAAATAAATAAGTGTTTTAAATATAAATTGTGTTCATAAATCTATCATCCAATTACCGCCAAACCGAACATCTTCACAATCCACTAATTCCTGCAACGAACTTATTCATTCGATGAATAAATAAATCCCTATACAACAATCAACACATTTTATAGTAAGGTTGGCAATAAAACTCCTGAACGACGCAGTGATTGGCTCTCAACCAATCTGGAGCAGAGGCGCTCTACCGCGAATCAAGCGATTCAACCAAGGTAAGCCTCTCTTGACAGAATCGCGTGTTTCCAGGACGTAAGATTGGCGCATTTCCCGCTGTAGTTGCTCTTTTACAGATTTATCCTCTTCGGGCTGCTGCACCAGTTCCACTTCCTCCTGAGGCTGCTGCGCCACTTCCACCTCCTCTTCGGGCTGCTGTTGTTGTTGTGGTTGCTTTTGCTGCTGCAATAATCTTTCGATTGTTCTTGCTTGATCTTCTACTATTTTTTGTAGTTTTTTGCCCATTTGCTGCAAATTTGTTTTCTCTGATGTCGCACCAGCCTCTAATGGCGCACCAGTTTCTGCCTCTGCACGCATACATAAAAAAAAAATAAAAAAAATTAGTAATTTTTAAAACAACAAATAAAATTATATTCACACAGAATTAAATTAAAAAACATTAATTTTAAGTATTTAATATTCTAAATAATTAATTAAATTCCTTTGTAACTTACTATTATTCACCATCCTTTATATAATATATATAACGAAAAGCACGTCCTCTCGCCAATGAGTTTGTCACGATAATGAATTGACGCCGGAAATTCGGAATAGAATAGAGACAAACACACCGCCCATCAGCGACGCCCCAAACCACTAATGTGTTTGAGCATCCTTGACGCTTGCGCACTAGCAATGTTTTCCTTTCTACGCTGAAAACGTATGGGCAATAGCTATATACTTAGTATAGCGTCGAAAAAGATATTGCTAGTGCGCATACGTGAAGGATGCTCCATCACATCACTGTTCCAAAGGCCCAAATTTCAAACTTCGATGCAATGTCGCTCTCACCATTACAGTTCAATGAAAAAATATGCATTGAGAATCCCATAATTATTTTGAATACATAAAACTGATCTAATTGGGTACAATTTGTAAAAGTTTTCTATTTTCAAGCTACGATGTAATCACCCACGTCATCTACAGCCTTTTATCGTTTAGTGTGTAAATTTTCAACGCTAGCTCGAAAACATTCATTGTTTTTGATCAGAATAAATTACAATATACACGAAAACGACAATACTTTCCGATTGACTCAATTTACATATCAATGTCATCAACTTCTTAGTAATGTATGAATACATTTTATATTAAATTTATGTGAAATGAATTTGAAAATATAAAATTAATTTGAAATGAATTCATTTATACATGTAAAATTTATATACATGCTATGCTCATGGATTATTTAGTTAATCACGATTCGGAAAAACAAGCACCATAATTAATATTTTCATCTTCAATTTGAATAAAAGAATTATGAAATTTTCATTTTGTGTGGCTGTTATTCACGTGAAAGAAATCGCGATGTAAAAACATCGAAAAAGCGCCCCTTTCAATTCAGTTCTTTTGGTACTAAAAAAAATTAAAAAATTTTGGGGCCCTTAAGTGAAGGTAGAAATAACGTATTGTTACGTCCTAGTTGGTATTGGACGTATTTTATTTATTTATTTATTTTTGGTAAGGGATCGTTGCCCGCCACTACTATGCGCAACTGAAGTGTATAGGATGGTATAGGTGAATCAGAGATCTATATTAGAATGAGTTTGGAGACACAAATATATTTAACTTGTAATTTATTGATTACGATGTACTGATTATTTATGATTATAATATTTGTAGATTAACTGCTGATAAAGTCTTGAACAGTTCTTATAATAAAATTCACGTCACTCACAGATTTACTGTAACTATTTCACTCACACTATGGTGTCGAAGTAAAGTTATTGCTAATGGTTAAAATAATTATAAACTGTTAATTTTGAGCTCTCGAAAGCAATGCACGATGTTAGAGAAATGATCGGAGTAGAGATTTAAGAATAAAATGAAACATGGATTATGAATTAACACTTGAATTCTGTCTGGATTGGAATATACTTGATTATAGATCCGATATTTAAATTGAAGTTGATGCTTTGAAGTTTGAACGAGAACTGACTTTTAGTAGTGAAATACGCGAGAAGTAAATTCGGCAATGTCAGCAAATTAACGCGTTCTCTTGGTCGCATGCAGTTGTGTTAGCACAATATGATAGCGCTTTAGATTTGAATAAAAGAAGTTTCTTAGAATCTTTGTGCATAGTGAAAGATAGCATTGAATATCGTATGAGAAGAATAAAAGAAGAGCGTTCCCACAGGTATGAGTTTATGTCTTAAATAAATAACTAAGTCGAAGTCGTTATCAAACTAATCTTATAGAATAATATAATATTAATATGAATGAAAAGATAATATGATCCGAGATGCGACGCTAAATATCGAATTCAAATATAAAATGAAAATACGGTAAGAGTCGAATTGACGGTTTCGGAGGAGGGGGAAAGGTCGCTTGGGACCTAACAGTATATACCTATATATAAGTAAGATAAACGAGAATAACGATCGATAATACAGAAATATAAAATAATTTAATTACGCAACTAAAAACTAGAACTGACAAATACCATACGCTATAATAAATAAAAGCAGTATAAAATGAATACCAGGAAATATCGAGAACAACTAACAGACTCTCACTTGAAATCAAACCTCAAACAAAATATAATATGAATAAATATTCAAACACTATCGCTCTTAGAAATAACAGAAATAAACATTAAACAAAAAACGCACATTTCTCAACTCTAAATAATGCACATGCGCTAAACATAAATGTCTAATATTTTGAATAAATATCTTTTTATATATATCTCAATACAGAAACGAAATCTATAAGTTAAACAGAACACTACCCATGAGAACACTAGCCATCAAATACCAAGAAAAGCAATAAAACTAAGGGTACCATTCGGGAAATAAATATACCTCAAAGAAAGTACCCGATGAAATATGGATGACATACACGAATAAAAATTAGAAGTATATAACTATGATAAATATATATGAAATAAACATAACACTTATAGAATCATTTATATCAAATAAAATCCCTTCCATTTCATCTTAAAAACCAATAGAATCAAATGGAATGAAAATAAAGCAGGAAAGGGAATTGTTTAAATAAAACCAACCAATCATAAAGTTACTTGGACGTGAGAAACTTTGATTTCTTCTTCCATCTAAACTTCATCATCTAATAGCTAAATTCAAATAGAAAAATCAGTTCTCCGACGATCACCGGAAAGAATACTTCTCCGTCAGACATCAAATCGATTAGTTCTCCGATTGAATTTGACTACGACAGAAGTAGTCTCTATAAACATCAACTTGTAAAGAAAAGTTCTCCGCTAATCATCAGATCGATTAGCTATCCGAGATTACTCGGAGTCTGAGTTTTATAATGAATATCGAAATAAATAATTCACAGTCGATCTATAAAATCAATAAATTTTACTATTCAAGTACAATCGGCATATCACGTTTCCGGGGTGAATAAAATCGAGCGAAGTTAAAGTTCTCACTCAGTAATAAACACCCGAGAGTGACATTGTGCACGATTTGTTCTGCTCAAAATAAAATGAATTGACGATAATAAACAAACAATAAATTAATCGATCGGAGTTCTTATTAGATAAGTTCTAATATCATAAATATTATCAAATAGATGAAAATAGAATTATTTTTAATTAGCTAAATGTTAAGTGACTTGACGTTAATTAAAGTTTCATTCTTGTGTAATTAAGTGAATAAATAATAATATTAAGTTCAAATCTGTGTTACATGAAACATTCATTTTCAACCCGCTAACGACCATCTTCACAATTTCACTAGTTTCTGAAAAGAACCATAGATTTATGGTGGTTTTCCAATCACAGCACAAGAGCGCACAATGCAGCATTGTGCGCAGCATCGAGTGTTCCAACGTCAACAACGGCTCGCACCGACGAGCATCAAGGGTAGTTTTCCAATTACGGGAGCACAGTGCGACTCAGTGCCGCACAATGTCGCATTAGCAGAGGTTTAGTTGGAACAGATTAATTATTAAAGGCGACAATAGAGTACATTAGTCTCTCTTAAGATTTTCGAGAAAAATTCGTCGGTTTGACAATCTTTATTACACAAGTAATATGTGGTGTGTAAACCAGTGTAAACAATTCATCACATACGTAAATAAAAAAAATATCGCATAGAAGTATTTTGTCTACTTTTATTTACTAATTGTACATATTTATTGATTTTCCAATTTTGTTCAAATCGAGTTGCAGGATGAGTTATAAAAACATTATTTTATTTTTAATGGAATCATCTTATTCAGATGATAATGATGATGATTCAAGTGATAATAACTCTTTGCATGAATCAAGTAAATCCTCATTAAGTGATATTTTAATCGAAAATTTTTACGACGATCATGCTGATGTATTATTTGCACCATTAATTCAATATCTAGTGACAGGTAATAGAACACAGCGAGTAGAAGATTATCTTTCGATCGTAAAATCTTGGAATGACGTAGAATTTAAAGAGCATTTTCGACTTTCACGAAGGACTGCATATCATTTGATAGGTTCATTTATTGATTCCCCTTGGGGTTACAATGCGTCTTACAATCCTCCCACTTCCTTTTCTCCTTACACCTACAACTCCCTTAACCTTATACTCCGCCCATCTTCACCATTACACCTTCTCCTCCGATACACCTCTCCGCCGTTGCACATCTCCTCCGAATACACCTTCTTCTCCGTTACACATCTTCTCCGATACACGTCTCCTCCGTTTCACCTCTACACCCCTCCTTTTACCCTGATGGGCCTGCCTAATAAACGCTGGTCCTACGGGATAATATTTCTGTTCCGAAAAATATTTGGGACCTGCCGGGATTCGAACCCGAGCCGTCCAAGTGGAAAACTTATACTCTAACCACTCGGCCGACCGACCAACTGCATATCGTTTGATAGGTACGAGCATATATCAAATGGTTATCAAATAAATTATCATGCTATTAAATACTAACTACTTCTTCTATTGCAGGTGAATTGGAAAGATCTAATTTCATTCCTGCCAATAATTTTGGAGTGAAACCAATCAGTGCCGAAATAAGTTTTTTTATTTTTTATGGTTCATTGCCAATACAGAACCATTACGGATAATTTCTAATATATTTGATATTCAATTTCATCAACATTTCGTGTGATACGACGTGTAACCAAATGGATTTTTACAAAATTGGATGATATAATTAAATGGCCACAAACTGATAATGCTGTAATAAGGACTTGTGAAGGTTTTCGCTCCAAAAAAAAATATACCTTATATTTTGGGGTCAATTGATTGTACACATATAAGTATCACGAAGCCTTCTGAAAATTCAGCCGATTATTGTAATCGGAAAAAATATTTTTCAATAAATCTGCAAGCTGTTGTTGATTCTAATATGAAGTTTACAAATATTTACTGTGGTGAACCAGGATCTTTGCATGATGCTCGAGTGTTGAGAAGATCACCATTGTATGAAAATTCTTGTAATAACACAGGAGATTTATTTCCAAATAATACTTTATTGATTGGTGATTCTGCTTATCCATCACTATCATGACTTGTTCCACCATTTCGTGACAATGGTCATTTAAGTGCGCAACAAAGAGAATGACAAATGACCATTTCAATGAAATCGAAAAAGGAAATATAAATGTTGGTAATTATTTAGAAGAGCCTAATGATGAAGAACAAGAAGAAAATAGAAACTTGGGTACAGATCGCAGAACGGCATTGTTTGGAGAGTTGTTTCCTGATCGATAGCTTGATTCAAAATTCAATAAATGTAAATTACAATACAAGATAAGCGGTCGGAACTTCAATGTTATATAAGAAGATTTATTTGCAAAAACAATCAATAAACATACAAATCATGAACGTGTATGAAAAAATACTTTTTCTTCAATTATACAAAAAATATAATTATAAAATTATAATTATATAAATTTTATATCATGAATTTGTACATAATAATATATAGAAAGATGAAAAAAATGTTGAAATTCATCTCAAATAATAGATAAAAATCAATTGTAAAAGCAAGTACTGATAAATATTGAACGAAAATTTATTAAATAATAAAACATCTTTTATCTGAATCTTCACTATCAGAATTAGTTATTAGAAACTTAGCTAATAATTTATATTTTTTGCTTTCGATGTTCAACCAGTCTTCATGTTTCTTCTCATTAAATCTTAATTTTTCCGCAGCTAATTCTTTTTTCATTTTTACTTCTTTCTCACGAACTTCCACTGCCTTTTTTTTTACTTCAATTTCATTTTTTTTATTCCTCAAATATTTCGATAATTTCTCATCTCGAGATTTTTGTTGTTCTTGAAAACTTTGTAGTAACTCAATACATTACTTTGACGATGGTTATCCAAGCATTCTTTATATTTCGAATTTAAACGACAAAATTTCCACCGGACTTGATTCTGTGTCATCTGTAAATGTATAATTCAATTTTCATTTAAAAAAATTAGTAAAAATAGAAAAATGTTAACATTTGTTTACCTTTATATTGAAACTTTTGAGGCCTTCTGAAATCTGTTTCCACGCATTTGTCTTATTGCCAGAATTTTTGATCAAATGCTAATTGGCTTCATATAAACTCAGCATAGCCAAAGTGGGTTGCCTAGTCCATGAAGCACCTGTAATTAAATATCGATAATTAATATATGAAAACGACTCATGAAAAGTACTATGCATACATTTTTGTTGATTATTGGATGATGATGAGTCTTCAGGACCACCAGGCTCTTCATCCAAGTTATTATCAGTGTCAGCCATAAATTTAGGAGTATGAATTCCAGATATTAATTGCCATTGTCAATTCAAAACTTTAACAAACACTTACGCTTTTCACTTTCTTTTGATACCACAAATAAAACGTGACTATCTGCGTCAGAAGCATAAATGTTCTTGTGACCAAGGGAACATTCATGTGTACGAGCTACAGATAGGCTCTCAATTACATTACCGCAATGCTTACAAAAATAGAAATCTGAAAAATGAATTGACCTTTTATTAATTGAATGATGGAAAGAATTCCAATTAACTCAAGTTTTATAGTAATTCATTGAAAAAAAAGGAAAATATGCATTGAAAGTAATTGCTATACCTGATTCTTCATACATGATTGCTCAGAATAACATTACACTTTATTTGAATTGTCTCATAGGAAAAATAAACATTTGCCAAAAATAATAATAAAGTACTTATGAATAAAAGATATTTGTCTGTATTCAGTGAAGAATTTGATTCTTTGAAAACGACTTTTCAGCAGTCCGAAAGCTTTCTCGACTGCCATTCGTGTAAAAGAGTGTAAATAATTGAATTCTCTTTGTTGCGCACTTAAATGACCATTGTCACGAAATGGTGGAACAAGTCATGATAGTGATGGATAAGCGGAATCACCAATCAATAAAGTATTATTTGGAAATAAATCTCCTGTGTTATTACAAGAATTTTCATACAATGGTGATCTTCTCAACACTCGAGCATCATGCAAAGATCCTGGTTCACCACAGTGAATATTTGTAAACTTCATATTAGAATCAACAACAGCTTGCAGATTTATTGAAAAATATTTTTTCCGATTACAATAATCGGCTGAATTTTCAGAAGGCTTCGTGATACTTATATGTGTACAATCAATTGACCCCAAAATATAAGGTATATTTTTTTTTGGAGCGAAAACCTTCACAAGTCCTTATTACAGCATTATCAGTTTGTGGCCATTTAATTATATCATCCAATTTTGTAAAAATCCATTTGGTTACACGTCGTATCACACGAAATGTTGATGAAATTGAATATCAAATATATTAGAAATTATCCGTAATGGTTCTGTATTGGCAATGAACCATAAAAAATAAAAAAACTTATTTCGGCACTGATTGGTTTCACTCCAAAATTATTGGCAGGAATGAAATTAGATCTTTCCAATTCACCTGCAATAGAAGAAGTAGTTAGTATTTAATAGCATGATAATTTATTTGATAACCATTTGATATATACTCGTACCTATCAAACGATATGCAGTTGGTCGGTCGGCCGAGTGGTTAGAGTATAAGTTTTCCACTTGGACGGCTCGGGTTCGAATCCCGGCAGGTCCCAAATATTTTTCGGAACAGAAATATTATCCCGTAGGACCAGCGTTTATTAGGCAGGCCCATCAGGGTAAAAGGAGGGGTGTAGAGGTGAAACGGAGGAGACGTGTATCGGAGAAGATGTGTAACGGAGAAGAAGGTGTATTCGGAGGAAATGTGCAACGGCGGAGAGGTGTATCGGAGGAGAAGGTGTAACTGTGGAGAGGTGCAACGGCAGAGAGAGTGTAACGGTGGAGAGGTGTAATGGTGAAGATGGGCGGAGTATAAGGTTAAGTGAGTTGTAGGTGTAAGGAGAAAAGGAAGTGGGAGGATTGTAAGACACATTGTAACCCCAAGGGGAATCAATAAATGAACCTATCAAATGATATGCAGTCCTTCGTGAAAGTCGAAAATGCTCTTTAAATTCTACGTCATTCCAAGATTTTACGATCGAAAGATAATCTTCTACTCGCTATGTTCTATTACCTGTCACTAGATATTGAATTAATGGTGCAAATAATACGTCAGCATGATCGTCGTAAAAATTTTCGATTAAAATATCACTTAATGAGGAATTACTTGATTCATGCAAAGAGTTATTATCACTTGAATCATCATCATTATCATCTGAATAAGATGATTCCATTAAAAATAAAATAATGTTTTTATAACTCATCCTGCAACTCGATTTGAACAAAATTGGAAAATCAATAAATATGTACAATTAGTAAATAAAAGTAGACAAAATACTTCTATGTGATATTTTTTTTATTTACGTATGTGATGAATTGTTTACACTGGTTTACACACCACATATTACTTGTGTAATAAAGATTGTCAAACCGACGAATTTTTCTCGAAAATCTTAAGAGAGACTAATGTACTCTATTGTCGCCTTTAATAATTAATCTGTTCCAACTAAACCTCTGCTAATGCGACATTGTGCGGCACTGAGTCGCACTGTGCTCCCGTAATTGGAAAACTACCCTTGATGCTCGTCGGTGCGAGCCGTTGTTGACGTTGGAACACTCGATGCTGCGCACAATGCTGCATTGTGCGCTCTTGTGCTGTGATTGGAAAACCACCATAAATCTATGGTTCTTTTCAGAAACTAGTGAAATTGTGAAGATGGTCGTTAGCGGGTTGAAAATGAATGTTTCATGTAACACAGATTTGAACTTAATATTATTATTTATTCACTTAATTACACAAGAATGAAACTTTAATTAACGTCAAGTCACTTAACATTTAGCTAATTAAAAATAATTCTATTTTCATCTATTTGATAATATTTATGATATTAGAACTTATCTAATAAGAACTCCGATCGATTAATTTATTGTTTGTTTATTATCGTCAATTCATTTTATTTTGAGCAGAACAAATCGCGCACAATGTCACTCTCGGGTGTTTATTACTGAGTGAGAACTTTAACTTCGCTCGATTTTATTCACCCCGGAAACGTGATATGCCGATTGTACTTGAATAGTAAAATTTATTGATTTTATAGATCGACTGTGAATTATTTATTTCGATATTCATTATAAAACTCAGACTCCGAGTAATCTCGGATAGCTAATCGATCTGATGATTAGCGGAGAACTTTTCTTTACAAGTTGATGTTCATAGAGACTACTTCTGTCGTAGTCAAATTCAATCGGAGAACTAATCGATTTGATGTCTGACGGAGAAGTATTCTTTCCGGTGATCGTCGGAGAACTGATTTTTCTATTTGAATTTAGCTATTAGATGATGAAGTTTAGATGGAAGAAGAAATCAAAGTTTCTCACGTCCAAGTAACTTTATGATTGGTTGGTTTTATTTAAACAATTCCCTTTCCTGCTTTATTTTCATTCCATTTGATTCTATTGGTTTTTAAGATGAAATGGAAGGGATTTTATTTGATATAAATGATTCTATAAGTGTTATGTTTATTTCATATATATTTATCATAGTTATATACTTCTAATTTTTATTCGTGTATGTCATCCATATTTCATCGGGTACTTTCTTTGAGGTATATTTATTTCCCGAATGGTACCCTTAGTTTTATTGCTTTTCTTGGTATTTGATGGCTAGTGTTCTCATGGGTAGTGTTCTGTTTAACTTATAGATTTCGTTTCTGTATTGAGATATATATAAAAAGATATTTATTTAAAATATTTGACATTTATGTTTAGCGCATGTGCATTATTTAGAGTTGAGAAATGTGCGTTTTTGGTTTAATGTTTATTTCTGTTATTTCTAAGAGCGATAGTGTTTGAATATTTATTCATATTATATTTTGTTTGAGGTTTGATTTCAAGTGAGAGTCTGTTAGTTGTTCTCGATATTTCCTGGTATTCATTTTATACTGCTTTTATTTATTATAGCGTATGGTTTTCTTCTTGTTATTTTTCAGATTTAAACAACGTATTGTTCGACGCCGCCTGGATCGGTTGTGGATCCGCCGCGGAGCGCAGACCCTGGACGTGGAGGAGCAACGGTTGATATCGCATACCATGGGCGACCTCGAGTAGTACGATTTCTTCGGGATCAGGTGGATGGTGGATGAAAATTGGGGCCTTCCGCATCCATCGTCTGGGTGGTATTGCCCGGGGTACGCTGGGTCTGGTCTATCGATATATGCGTATCATGATCTAATGAAAGAGAAGGCCGTGTAGGTTCTTCCTGGTTAAAAAAAAATAAAAAAAAATTATACCGCCCCCCCCCCTCTCCTCCATTACTCCTTGTGTTGAATAAATATGTGAAAAGATATATGTTCTGTATTTATTTTGAATGTTTCCTTTTCTTATTTCGATAGTTCTTTTTTTTTGTTTTTTTTTTATTTCTTTTTATTTTTAATTTAAAAATATATATATGTTGTAACGTCGCTCTAGTTTGTCCCTTAAAAATTATTTTACCGACGTTATCGATGTCCTTGAATGGAAGGGATGCCACCCTGATTGCCTGAAAATGGCTTAAAGATTATCAGGGAAACCTTTTTCAACCAAATACAAAATAATATTCTCTCACAGTAAATGATTTTCAATTTCAATATTAATTATATTTATTTAATTAATGTAATGAAAAAATCCGAATGACAAAAAACAAATATAAATCGATTTGAAAAATAATAATAATTTAAATAATAATAATAATGACTTGAAAAATATATGACTCTAAAATTAATAATGTCTTTCTTTTTAACTCAATAGTAACATAATATTCTTTATTTATTAAACAAAATGATATTTTCTCTTTTATTTTTGGCCGTGAATAATGACGGGTCTACGGCAGTGCGACAATAATTTTTACTCTCTCTAACAATATTTATCTCACTCGTACTTTTCATTCATCATACTTATCACGCAATTTAACACATTTTTCGTTATTATTACCGTAAAAATAGCAATTGTTTATTTTATTATTTCACTTATTCTTTTCATACCGTATAAACATTTTTCATATTAATTTTCATATTAATAATACCGGACATTCACTCAATTCATACCGCATTCTTTTTATTCTAAACAAATTATTATCCCGACAATTGTTTTTCGTTCACTCTCTATCACACATTATCTTTTCACACATTTCACCTTTTCACTGGAGTCTTGTACATGGCAGCTTCTTCTCTCCTTCATTTATTTATTTAATATTGGATCCGGATGATTCTTCTCTTCGATGTTCATAAACATGGACTTGATTTTATTCAGTGCTGTGGCTGCTGAATGACTGATAAAATGGTTGACGATGGTGGCTCTCCACGTGCCGATGCAAAAGTACGTCTGGTCCCACACGTATTGAGCCCGTGAATTAATCCAATTCCCCGGCTGACAATATTATGCATCGCTCGTTTTCTTGGCAATAACATAATTCATCGCTTTTTTAGGATGTTTTCTTGGCATTATTTCGCGTTTTCCCACGTTCCACACATCTCCAGCTCACTCTTCATTGCACACACTCGAAATTTTCACCGTCCATCTTTCCATTCTTTTTCCACACGCCTCGTGGTCACGGCGCCCGCCATCCTTCCACACCTTACTCTGTCGGCGTTCACCTTGCTTCTCCTTCCGGAATTCATTTCCGTACTCTCCTTAGTGGCCAATCCGGAATTTATTTTATTCTTACACGCACGTGCCTCGCTGCGTAGTCTCTATTGTCCTTCTTCGGCACCGTCCGTGCATCTTCGTGCCCGCTGCTCCCACCGCTCACGCTTGCACTCATCCGTCCATACTACATTCACACTATTTCATACATTTTAATCCGTATTATATTATTTCTCGTACATAAAATCCGTAATATTAATATTTGTTGATGTGTGGCCGGCCACAACATCACAATATATATATATTTTTTTTTTATTTTAATTATTTATATCCCAATTATTTCAATTCAAATTTTGTTTTTTTTTTTGTTTTTGTTTTTTCTTTGTATTATTTTTTTTTAATCAATAATAAAAAAAAAACTTTGTGTTATTTGTACTATTAACCTTATTAATATTATTAGGAAGTAAAAAAAAATTGTGACTAAACGGTTCGTAAGTATATCTCTGTGTATTATGTATGTTTATACGTGTTCACGCGCGGGGAATACAACGCCTTCCCACCTGAAATGGTCGAACGTTCCCGTTCGCGATTGTTGTATTATTCATTTGTTTTGTTTATGATTATAATCGTGTTTTGGTCAATTATTGTAAAGAAATATTTCAGTTTGAATCATTACATATTTTCGCGCGCGTACAGCTAGTGCTACAATCTGAGCTTTTAGCGGGAAATTTTTAAATGCGGTTGAGTCGATTTATTTATTTGTATTATATATATATATTTTTTTTTTTCAATGCATTTTGTTTTTAAAGTAAATTTTCGGCGAATTTAAGGTTGTGTTTTCGTTTCTCCGATCTATTTTAGTTGTGACGTTTTTTTCGACAATTGGATATATTCTTGGGAATGGTGTCTACAGGTTGCAGGTCGCAGTATTGAAGTTGGCGTTGTACGAGCATCCGCGGTTTTCTTCGTATATTTGTTTGTTCGTATTTGGTGCTCCGTTTTCGATGGCTTTTTCGTGATTCGGTATGGGGTTATTTTTTCTCAGGTGCAATAAGAGGTTTGTAACAGAGTCCCATATGGCTCTTATTAGCCATAGGCTCCAACCGAATATCGTGTGGAGAACATAACCGTGGACTATAGTGTCTACAATAAATTTGATTGCTCTTAATACCATCCATATTCCCATTATTGTTACATCGTATGTTCCTACTGTGTTAAAAAACCCTGTCATTTTTTCCCAGACCTTTTCTAGAATTATCTTCAGTGCGTTTTTGTCGATTAGTTTATTTATCGATATTCCTTGGTGGACACTTTCTTGGCCTGTTGCTTCTCTGGCGAGTGTGTGCAGCACAGCTGGTTTTGTTAGGGGAAATATCATGTTTTTTCGTAACTTTTTCAGGTCTTCGGCTGTATATATGCCTCCGTTAGCCAGATTTGATGGGCTTGCATATTTCCATGAAGATTTCGACTGGGCTGAGATTCTCTCAGGGGGAACAGCAGGAGCTGTTCGTGGTCGGCCGCCTCTGCTCCAGATTGGTTGAGAGCCAATCTCTGCGATGCTCCGGAGTAATTGATGCCAACCTCACTATAATAATTTATTTTATAGGGATTTGTTCGTTTCTAGAGATGTAGATTCGAAACAGAAACTAGTGGATTGTGAAGATGGAGAATTACCGGCAAATGATTCATGTATTTGAGAACACCTTTTGAACTTAAATTGTCTATTTATTTATTTAATTACACAATCATAAAAATTGAATGTTTATTTCACTTAACGTTTAATTAATTATCAATAACTCTATTATTATTTATTTAACAATGGTTGTCATATTGCAACTTATTTAATGAGAACTCCGTTTGATCAATTTATTTTTATATTTTTATTTAATAGTTATTTTCTCGCGAACGTTGCGGATGATTTATATTTCTCAAGTATATTCTGGGTAGGAACTGTACTCTACCCGATTTTTAACTCGGCTTTAAATGATTTAATGAATACTTGTTTTGTAACTTGTATTAAAATAATGAATTTCGCAGGATTGTATATGATTGATGATTATCGGAGAACTAGCTGTGCGTCTGCCGGAGAACTTGCTCTTTTTAATGAATATCGGAGAACTGACTTTTCAGTCTTTTTTTGGGTTTTTATAAATTTTGATTAGGGGAGGGTTTTTCGCCTCCTGATTCAAATGGATTAGTTTCAATTGGCTATTATTTTACATGTAGGTTGGTCTTTCGTCTTACGGCTATTTTCATCTTTGTGATTGGTAGGGGACGACCCCCCCCCCGCATTTTGATGCATCAACTTTTCTAAGAATCGTGATACAATTTCTTTTATGCGATAATGAATCGAACGATATTTTAATCTTATTCATTCAGGTGTTATATATTTTTATCAACTACGGAAATGCATTATTGATTTCAGAAATTCTATTTTCTTCATGTGTGTTTTACTATTTATTTTGGATTTATTCATTTCTCAGAAAATTCTATTGATCGATTTTTTTATAAGACGCGTTTTCTTGCGTAATCATTTTATTTGAGGATTTTATCTAGTTTTCTTTTGGTTTTCGAATTGCGTGAGAAAATGATTGTTTTATTCACATAGGTTTATTTGACTATCGGATAGCGGAAGAATTTGTCGAGCTATTTGTTAATCGTATCTAACGCATGCATTACATGTTTTATCATATTTTAAGTTGGAAATATATTTATATTTTTGATATTATATTTTTATTTCAATTTTAATGTTATAAATTTATTTCATTTTTTATATTGCAATTATAGTGTAAATTAATTTCCTAGTAATAGTAGAGTTCTGTTTTATCAATGGTAGTTCTCAATATTCTAACTCATATGTATATATGTATCTTATACGAATATAAGTGTAATATTTATTTCTTAAAATTTGATATCTTATTATCTAATTATTCTATGCTTAACATATATAATAATCTATATATCCCTACGCTAGGGATATAACACCTCCTCACCTAAAAAAGTTCGAACGTCCTCGTTCGAATCAAATGCGCGAAATTTGAACATAATGTTTCCTTTCTTTTTGGCGGTATTTTTTTCTTCTCCTAATCCTTATTATCACGTATGTATTTTTCTTCTTTTTTTTCGATTATCTACTAGTTCTATGATATGTGTACTTTCCTTTGTCGCTTGTTTTAGGTAAAATAATTTGGCCACATTTTTCTAAACATCGTTATCGTGTTAGCGTTACGTGACGAATCTGTCGGAGATGGCATTATCCCCGAAAAACTTCCTCTACTGCTGATTCTGTGTTTTTGTTCGAAAATATAAAAGGTTGCAATTTTCGTAACTGTTCATCATTCAAATTAGAGTTTTGTGACAGTACAGTCGTCACTGTGTTAAGATTAACGAAAAATTTTGTGGTGAGAGCATTATGAATTCGCGAACTCAGTCGATGAAGAATTTTGTAAGTGTATATTCCTAAAACGTATGTATTGTTAGGTCCCACGTGACCTTTCTCCTCCTTCCTTACATAAATTCAAATCTTTAACTTATTAGCCGTCGCTCCGCGATTGCAGCTCGGAATATGTTATCAATAAATTCATTGTATTATGATTATTATTATTATCTCAATAGCTAATAAGTTAATATTTCTTACTCTCTGTGAGAAACTTTTCTACGCTTCTTCTCACTGGGGAAACTTAAGATCGCACTCAGCATTTCGTCTTTTTTTTCACGGCATCGCACGATATCTCAAAAACGCTGAGCAAAGCGTCTCGTCGTGGAGACGCATCAACTTGCATTATGAATCTTTCCATCTTCTTTTCATAATTACTATTAACAAGTCAGTCTTGATCTTCGCTTCAATCAGTCAACACGTAATTTGACAAAACGACTCTAAATTCATAAACTAAGTCTTGTAATAAATCATTGAAATAAAATCAATAATTGCGAAAATCTCGAGTATCAATAATTAATAACCTTAAAAGCTTACCTACTACATTTGTCAAATCAATTTTAAGTTATAAGCAAAATTGTAAGAGTGAAATCATAAGTGTAACTTAGTGAACGAAGTGAATTTAATAAGAACTGTTTAAGACTCAATAAGTTAATTAATCAACGAATATTATAATCATAAATAATCAGTTCTTCTCATTCAATAAATACAAAGTTAAATGTAGTTGTGTTTCCAAACTCATTCTAATATAAATCACTATTTAACCTATACCATCTCCTCGTTGCACCTCAGCTACGCATAGTAGCGGCAACAACGATCCCTTACCAAAAATAAATAAACAAAATACGTCCAACACCAACCAGGACGTAACAGTATGTATATATTTCCTTTATATAAGAATTTTTATGTTTTTTTTTTTGATGTTTTTTTTTTTTTTTCATTACTATTTTATACGTCTATATCCATTTACTTATGTGTGTATATATATTTTTTTTTTCTTGGTTCAGTTAAAGGAGCTTGAGCTCGACCACGCTGCGAGGGTGATGGGTCAACTCATCGATCGGTTGTTTAAGGAAGCCGAGGATCAGTATGTGTAATTTATTTATTAAATTTTCCTGTTATTTTTTCTATTTATTTTTTTTTTTAACAATTTTTTTATATAATTGTTGTTGAGGCGGCTCGACGGTTTGCCGAGAAAGAGGACCGTTTGGTCCCATACAACATGGGGGATGCTGAGGAATACGATTTCTTCGGCTTGAGGTGGCTTCAGAATGGCAACTGGGGCCTCCAGCATCCCACGTACTTTTGGGATACATCACGTTTCGATCCGAGGGAGGACTCAATTTATGAATATTACGATCGTTCGATGAAAAGGGAGTAATAGTAATATTGTACAGCTTCCTTAACTCTTCTGCTATTTTCTTTTTTTTTTTTGAATAAAAAGAATTTTTTCAAAATTTATATATTTATTTCATGTTATTTTATTTTATTTTTCCTATATATTATTCTCCCCGTCCGTTCCCTTCATTTATTTTAGGAGAAAAAATATTTTTGTTATTATTTATTTTTATAAAATAAAAAAAATGGATTTTTTGTTTTATCTTATATTTTATTTTATATATTTTATTTTATTTATTTTCATTTCTATTTTCCTATATATTTTATTTCATTTATTTTTATCCCTATTTTCCTATATATTTTATTTTATTTATTTTTATTCCTATTCTTTTTTTTATTTATTATTATTTTTTATTCATTTATTATTATTAATTTTTTGTTTTAAAAAAAAAAGATTTTATTCGCATACGCGTACGTATTCGTACGTATTTGTTCCTTATTTCAAATTATTGTGTTATTTGTTTTATTATTATATTTACGTGTATGTTTGTGTTGTTTGGGGAATGGATTTGCTGGGTCTCCTTTCTTTTAATTGTATTTACGTGTGTTTTTATGTGTTGTTTATGTTTAATTTTTGATTGTGTGAGGACTGGATGGAGTGGGGTATTTATTAGTTGTGTTTTTTTTTTTTTTTCATTTTTTTTTTTATGACAATATACTAAGTGTGATCAAGGATAAGGTAATTGATTTTTTTTTTATTTTTTTTCCCCTCTCCCCTCTTATTATCCCTATTGCTCATCGCCAGGACTTTTATTTTAATGGCTTTTTTTTTTTTTCTTTCATAAATACATAGTGTCGTTAAAGTGAAAGTTGTGACGTTATTGTTAATTACTATGACTTATTCTAGTGTATTGATACAAATTACTTTTTTTTTTTTTTTCTTCTTTTTGATGTCTTCATTCTCATGTTCTTCTATTTTCCGAGAGAAGTTCGTACAATTTATCTAATTTATCTTCAGATGCGAAATATAGGTCCGCAATGTAATTAAATTTTTCCTGTAGTGTGTTCAATTTTATTTCTGTTTTTTGATAGTATTCTAATGGGTCGAATTTCATTTTATTGTCTTCTTTATTTTCTTCATGTGGAGTGTTGACTTTCAATCAGTCTGCGTATGATTTATATGATGTTTTTTGGGTATTTTGTCTTCCTTGACTTTTTTCGATTTTTTTATTTTGTTTTTCTCTTATTTCCGTTTCATTCGTTCTTTGTGCTGGTGTTATGCTCGTTAACCTGTTTTCTGCTGCTTGAATTTGCGTTGGGCATCCTCTATATGATGCTGGATGACCGTATTCGTGACACAATGTACAGTCTAGCTTGGAGTTTTCTGTTTTTCCTGCATTTGCATTTAGTTTGCACTCACCAGGATTGTGTTTGTCGTTGCATTTTTGACGTGCCCACTTTTTTTATGACGCATTTTCTAAATCACTCACTGTTAATGACTTTTTTTTTTTTTTTTTCACGTAGTATTAGTGTGTATTACATACTCATACTTTTATTGTATTCTATGCACATAGCCGCAGTAGGGAGAAGACACGTCCGTTCGCTACGACGGTTGGGCACAGAGTGAAGTGGCGTTCGTTTCCCTAGGCTGATGAGCCAATTGTAATGTTTAAGTTTTCTCATTTATGTCTATTATATGTTTATTTTCCTTTTTAAATTTTATTTGTAGTTATTACTGTTTTATGTTATTTATTATATTTTTTCTTTAATTCTCCAAATTTATATATTTCCTAAAGGAAATTTCTTAAGTTTGAATTAATATAGAAGTTAGTTAGTATATTTTTGTTTTTATATATATATTTTTTGTAATTTTCGTATTTTTTCTAATAAAAATTTATTTAACTCTATATTATTAGTAATATTAACCCTATTAATATTTTTAAGAAGTAAGGTTTTATAGCTAGGCGGGTTTTTTTTCTAAAATAAAAAAAATTGTAAGAGTTATTCGTCATTATTGCGCTTCTATATTATTGGAAAAATGAAACTAATTGCTTTTTGTATATATGTGTATTATCTATGTGTATATATGTATATTCATGTTCGAGAAATGCAACCCCTCCCCACCTAAATAGTCGAACGTCCCCGTTCGCACTAATGTGTTTTAAATTTTGGCGGGTGATTCGAGTGTGGTTCGTTAATGAGTGTTGTTTTTATTTTGTTAGTTTAATAGGTTTTAGGTGTGTATGGCGTTTTGTTGAATGAAGGGTAAATTTGTGATGTAATTGGAGTTTCGTTTGGCGTTTTTATTTCCACTCGCTCAGTTGTTTTGTTGTAATTCACTTCTTCTGATTTATTGTTTGGATCGTCTTCTTTTGTTAATCCTTTTTCTGCGTCTCTTACTTGGTTTCGATCTCTGTTTAAATGAATTAACAAATTAGTGACTGAGTCCCATACTGCTCCTAATAACCATAAACTCCATCCAAATATTGTATGTAACGCGTAGCCATGTACTATTATGTCTACAGAGAATTTTATAAATCTAACTACCATCCAAACTCCCATTAAGGTCACTTCATAAGTGCCTACAATGTTAAAGAAACTTGTCATTTTTCCCCACACCTTTTGTATTGTTTCTTTTACGATTTTTTCATCCATTAGAGCTGCTATTGAGATTCCCTGTCGTATACTTTCCTGACCTGTAGCTTCTCTTGAACTGAACAATGTTGCAAAAGAGTATATATTCGCCCATAAAGGCATTGGACTCCGCTCGAAAGCTGCAATTTGTCCCCATTTTGTTCTTTCCAGACGAAAGAATGCTGTTTCGTCGCAGACCCGACCGAACTTCTTCACTATTGACATTCGAGGTCTGGCTACACAGTCCTTTCCATTTCTTATGAGGTTGCATGTAGTGCTAGGCAACCTCCCCCGAGACTACTCGGTTGAGATAACCACTGCCACCACAAGTCCAACCCAATTAGATCGATCAACCCCGCCACCGTAGTGACGGAGGGGCTGTCATAAATCGAATCTCCCATGGTGCCAAATTATCAACGGAGCTTTGGTCACCTCTTGGCCCTTACTCATGCCCCACACACAGAACGCGTGCAGGACAGGGACCCTGATAATCAAAATGTATGAAAAAAGCCTTAACGAGAAAAGCCCGGCTACGGTAGGACGAGTGATCGTCCCACCGCACCGGGCTTCATCGGTACCTGAGGCTGCATATGAGGATAGTTCTTCAAACCCCCTTTGGCCCACACAATGTGAGGATAATCAATCCTCCAGAGGCCACCCTACACATGCAGTCTTTATAATCGAAATATAATCGACTCAGGAACTTCCTTCGTCGGCTTTTTGTGACATTGACGCTGGTGCCTACATTTACCAGCATCAGTTGCCACTTTTCTGTACATATACCCTGTCCACTTACATCCGCTGCAGCATCTCTTTTATGCACAGCGCTATGCAAGCAGTCAGGGATCTTCGTGCACCCTTTAGCGGCCTTCCCAGGTTTCCCCGGTCAGATCGGGCCCTTCCACCTCGACAAGGTCGATGCACCTTGGGAAGGGTGTAGCTTCTCTTGCTAGGGTATGAAGTACGGCAGTTTTCTCCAATGGGAACATCATTGTTTCTCGCAATTTTTCTAGATCGTCTGCAGAATATATTCCGCCTGTTGCCGAATTTGATGGGCTTGAATATTTCCATGATGATTGCGTTCGCGCAGAGATTCTTTCTGGGGCGACTGCTGGTGCCACCTGTAGCATCAGTTGTATCCACTCGTTTCTTTAAATGGAACATTGGCGCCAAAAATGTATTTCATTCAATTTGGTTCCCCGTATGTATTAAGATATGTGTGCGAGGCAACGTATATAATGACTCGTTACCCCGATAGACTGGAAGTTCTTGAAAATATTCCTTTGTTTTTTTTATTTTCACATCGACAAGTACGCATTTTGCGATGCGTATTGTTTCTCCTGTAATATGTGCTATATAACCAGCTTGTTTCATAAAATGATAGGCGAATTCGGCGGGTGCGATAGGAGCAATCGCAAGTGCGTTATGTAGCATTTGTTTTTCTAATTCACATTGTTGCACGATGACCTTATTGTACAGTGCAGTAATTTATCCCTTTAAATGTTGCTCCAAATACACAAATTTTGAATTCACGTATGTTAAAATATCCATATTGGGTGTAGTGATTCTATTTTTGTAGGTAAAGAAACTACCCTTAGACCTATCTATTATGAATAATTTTGGGTGTTCTGTTTTAATTAATTGGTACCCGCATATTTGTATTATTCCCCGTACGGATAATGTGAAAGTCATGTCTTCTGTGGTGAGGCTATAAATTTCTTGTGCATAGTTATTAAAGCTTTTGTCTTTGATTCTTTGGGCACCTCCCTAGTATAATAAGGAGAATTTATCAGATTTACATTGATCCATTGGCATTATATTCCAGTACGTATTACCTCCTTCCAGATCCATGCAACTGCCCTTGGAATACGTGCATCTTACTCCTTAACGTAGTATAATTCCGTTTTTATCGACTTGGACGGTTGTATAATAATCTTGTAATGTTATGAATATTCGACCTATTACTACTACGTCGTCCCAACTTTCATAGAAATCTGAGAACGATGAGACTTTACAGTTACCTTCGGTATCGACTCGTCCGGCTAGTTTTAATGGGCGGTCAGTTGTACCGTTAGCGTTGAAACTAGTATGGTATTGATCGTGCGATCGATAAGTTCTTGTTTGATGCATTTGTCGGCAGATGTTGTAAGTGGTTTCGCTAATGTATTGTGCATGAGCATTTGAAACTATTGAAATATGAGAATGCATACCGCAATGATATATAGATCTATGAATTTCTATCTTACATTGAATTACGTGTATCGATGATAATTCAGCGGCCTGTAACAATTGTACCTCTGTTGTTATTTTTTCAGGATTGTTGATTGGAACTTCGCATCCCTTGATGTCAGTTGATGATAATGTGGTCATGTTCATTGTTGGTGCCCCGCAGTCGTATGCGATGAGGCCCTCTCCTAATCCTACTAGCGTACAGATCCCGAACAATATCAATTGCGCTGCTCCCATGATTGATCTGGAATCATACGATCAGTTTTGTTTTATCGTTAACTTTTTCATCGCCGTCTGATAGATCTAAATATGCTATTTTGACTCTATCGCAACGCACAATTCGTTTAGTTTCCTTATCTATTTGAATTTCTATATCATTTTTCTCAGGTATTATGTCTGTTATTTCATATGGACCCTTATAATTGTCGTCGAGTTTTCCCGCGCGATGATCTTCAATTAAGTACACGCTTTGACCTATTTTAAATTGTACTGGATTTATTTTTTTATCGTAATTTAGTTTTGATTTAAATTTTGCAGTTTCAAGATTTTCTTTAGCGCTTTTTTTAATTTCGTTAACTTTTCTTAATGTTTCTTTCATATAATCTTCGTATGTTCTGACATTATCTAATGGTGGTATTTCCAATGGCATTAGTGCCTTTCTCTGATGAATAATTTCATATGGGGTGAACCTTGTTCCTTCATGTTTACTTGTATTATAAGAAAACATTGCGTGATTTAACCATTTGTCCCATTCTTTTCTATCTTTTAAATAATGTTTCAAATAATCTGCCAATACTTGATGACTTCTTTCTAATGATCCATTTGTTTGAGGGTGAAATGCAGTTGTTTTTAATTGTTTAATATTGAATGCTTTAGTTAATCTTTTCATTACTTTGCCTATAAAAGCTGCTCCTTGATCTGTTAATATTGCTTTTGGACAACCATGTTTTAATATAAGTTCATCAATTAAACCTCTTGCTATTTCATCAGCATTTGCATGCGTTAATGGTACGGCAAAACAGTATTTTGACAAATCATCTTGCATGGTGAGAATATATTTATGACCGTTTACAGTTGTTTCGAGTGGTCCCACAATATCAAGAGCTACTTTATCAAATGGTTCACCAGATGTGTCTGTTAATATCATTGGCTGCTTTGTTTTTATTCGCACTAATTTTTTCCTTTGGCAACTAGCGCAATATTTAATGAATTTTTCGATGTCTCTTTTCATGTTTTCCCAAAAATATTTTTGTCTAATTCTATTATAAGTCTTTGTGACTCCTTTATGTCCTCCTATTGGTGAACTATGACATTCTTCTATTATTGTTGATCTATCATCGATTTGAGGTATAATTATTTTGTCCTTGCAAATAGTGATTTTAATATTTGTACCATGGAAAATATTTCTCATAATATCTTTAAGTTTTATCCATGCTGTATCTTTTATATCACTTCTACCTTGAGATATACTAGCTGACTCGATATTTGATTCAATCATATGTTCTTTTAAATTCGTAAAAGCTAAACTGAAGTTTTCTTCTTTTAATACGCTTGTATCGTCCTCTTGAACAACTAATCCAAATATGAATTTCTTTTTTATTTTATTAATTAGAATATCTCCCATTTCAAATTTTGTATGAGGATTTACATTCTTTAACCATCCCTTTTCTATGAATCGTTTACTTATTTCACTTGAAACTGTTCCGTCTGCTGATAAGAAACAAATGTAATTATCTTTTTTCATCTCTAAGTTATCACGTGACTCTATTATATTTATAGTGGAATGACTACATTCTATACTTTCATCGTTATCCTGTTCTATAATCGTTTGTTTTGGAACATTATTTTCATTTTGACTATGATTAAGTTGGCCTGTTACCGATGATTTATTTATTGACTTGTTATTTTCATCTGCGTTTATTATTATTGAGTTCTGTGGCAATGATACTATAGAATTATTTTTAATAGTATTTTCTAATGATTTATTTTGGCTAGTTTTTATTGTAGTGTTACCCGTGTCTTTATTGTCGCTAAGAGATATTGGATAATTTTTGTGTGTTGAGTGATTAGAAATCTTGCTTATATTTTCAGTAGTAAAGTCATTTGGTAAAGATATATTTGTTTTTTCTTCATTCTCTTCTGTGATTTGTTTTAGCTTTGTCGATGTGTGAGAGTGTTGCGTAGGTTGAGTCTTATTTACATTTTCTTTCTCGCTCTTACTCGGTATCGTAACTCTAGTGGCTTGAGGTTTATGTGCCGCTCCGTTGACACAACAGGAGCATTTAATATTTACTTTTCTGGTGCGTTGAGAACGTCGTAATACAGGTTCATTCCTTGTTATTTCTTTTCCGAGCGGTATTAATGTTTCTTTTATTTCTTTTAAATTTTGTTCATTTGTAGTTTCTTCTTCATTATCGGCGCTCGTAGCGGGTGATGTGGACATTTCGTTTTCCACTGTTAAACCATTTCCTTCAATTTTATCTTTAGTTAAATAATTATTCGTCGTTATTATTGATTGCTGTGGTCTTCTACTTATAATTTCTGTAGGTTTAGAAGTAATTATTGGTGTGTCATTTTCATTTTCTGATTTCTCATCTATATCTTCTTCTTCAATTATTATTTTCCTTTTTTCATCAAATAATTTTTCTCTGTTATGGGATGACCTTCGTTTCATTTCAATACTTGTTTGGTTTTGAGGTATAGGCGATAGTAAGCTTAATGATTTTCTCTCTCTCTCTCTCTCGTACCCTAATATTCGGTTCTGTCATCGGTGTGGATGTAGCGAATCCATATTTGAGAGGTTTGTTTGCGTGAGTACCGGATAATACGTCGATACATACACTTGTTTCATCTCTTGTTTTTCCTGACACTGTATTGTCGCTTTCAAATTGTAAAATTTTATTTTTACTTGGTTCTTTTCCAGCTTTCTCTGGATAATCCTCAGAGAGCAAAAACTCTACCTTCTTTTTGGGTAGAATAACGTTTCTTGATGAATGCGCGTGAGGGATTCTTAAAGGCGTTTCCACTATTTCTTCCTCAGTCGAAAGTGGATTCAATTTATCGGGGTTAGTGTTTCCCTCGATAGAAATTGTACGCTTTGTATCGAAACTCCTCGTCATTAATAATTCTTCTTTTTCCTTCCGGCTATACTCGGGCATCTGTTTAATTTCATTTTTACATTTATTTATTTCTCGTCGACTTGTGCTAGGTTGATCAGACCGTAGGCTTGACGACGGATTATCTAACTTTGACTCGGGTGTTGCTACCTGCGTTCCTCTAGGGTCGTCCGCATTTATAGGCAACACGTTTCGTCTCTTTAATGTTTTTATTTGTTTATTTCTATTCAATTTTAGTAGTTTATAATTTTTATGATATATTTCGTCATCGCTATCTTCACAGCTCGCTTCAGAGGAGTGTGGATAATTTGTTATATTTTTTACAATTTGAAATTCTTTCTCTGGGGCACTCGTATTCTCCCAGGCACTTGATTTATAATAACCTCTTATTATGTTTAATTCTTTAGATTCTACTGGATTACGCGATAATGCATCTGCATTGGTATTAATCTTTCCGGCTTTATAACATACGGTAAAATTATTATTCTTTCAATCGTTCACGCCATCTCATTACACGCGAAGTAGGATCGTTCCATGCATTTATCCATACTAGCGGTCTGTGATCCGTAAACAAAGTGAATGATCTCCCGTAGAGATGAGGTCTAAATGTTTTCAAGGCAAATACTGTTGCTGCCATTTCTCTGTCTATTGTCGAGTAATTTTTTTCGTGTTTATTAAGTGTACGCGATGCATAAGCTACTACTGCGTCTTCGCCTACCTTGCCTTGTGATAATACAGCACCTAAAGCGAAATTTGATGCGTCTGTGGTTACGTTAAATGGTTTGTTAAAGTCAGGATACATTAATATTGGAGCTTCACATAATTTATCTCGTAATATTTCAAATGCGACTTGATGTTCACTAGTCCATTCAAATATTACATTTTTACTCGTGAGTGTCGCTAATGGTTTTGCGATTTTTGCGAAGTCTTTAATAAATCTACGATAATATCCTGCTAATCCTAAAAATTCTCTTACGTTCTTTGTTGTTTTTGGTACAGGGAATTTTTGTACTGCTTCTATTTTTTGTGGATCCGGTTTTACACCGTCTGATCCTATAATATGACCAAGATATTTAACTTCTGTTCTCAAAAATTCGCATTTATCTGGTTGTAAAGATAAATTCGCTTTTCTCAATCGTTCAGCAAGCTTTTTAAATTTAACTGCATGTTCATCAATAGATCGTGCATAAATAACTATATCATCTAAGTATACGAATAAATCTGCACCTTGTCAACCTTGTAATACAACATCCATTAATCGTTGAAATGTTGCTGGTGCATTTTTCAGTCCAAATGGCATGCGATTAAATTCATAATGTCCATGTGGTGTGGTAAAAGCTGTTTTATGTTTATCGTCTGGATGCATCTCTATTTGGTGAAATCCAAAAGCAAGATCAAATGTAGAGAAATATTTAGCTCCACCCAATTGGTCTAATATGTCAGTAATGAATGGTAATGGATATGCGTCACCTACGGTTTTCTCGTTAAGTTTACGATATTCTATTACCAAACGCCATCTTTTATTTCCGTTTGAATCATCTTTCTTTGGTACTATCCAAAGTGGCGAATTATACGGTGACATGGATGGTTGAATTATTTTCATGCTAATTAAATCATCTATTTGTTTTGCAATCTCTGGTTTTTGAAATGGAGGATGGCGATATTGTCGTGTAAATATTGGAGCATTGTCACTAGTTGGTATTGCATGGGTCGTGACGTTTGTAGCTCGTAAGAATTCTCCAGGTATATGAAAAAGGTCAGCATATTCCTCAATGAGTGTATTTACGGCTTTACTCTCTTCCATATGTCACGTCTTCTGCTTAATTTGCGGACGAATTTTCACTACGCGCATTTTTCTTTTCTTTAGTCATATCTTTAGTCGGTACCATAAATCAGGCCCCAAATTGGAAAAGCCTGTACTTTTAAGAGTTGATATCGATCTCAATGAGGACGCATTCCAGATTTTATGACTTTTCACAAGAACTCAATGACTCACAGGATGCGCTAATAGATTTTTCTAATACGCATTAGGTCACGGAAAATGGAATGCGTCGATAAGGGCAATCGATGGGTCCGTCGCCAACGCTAAGTGCATATGTGCGTTAAATTCATGATAACGCGAAATTTATTTGTCTACATTCCAACCTAAAAGTCACACACTCCCTACCCAAAAATGCTCTAGTTTGAGGGATATATAAACCCCTTGATCGTAGCAGCATTTGTCTCAGTCTCAGTTTCAGTCTTAGTTTCAATCTAGTTCTCAACCTAGTCCGGTCAGTCTGATTATTACCGAACGTAGTACAGACAAATAACAACGAATTTGTTATAGACACGATCGCAGACCCGCGAGAAAGTCTGCATTGATCCAGAATCCGAAGTCAATCAGCCTCGCGTAAAACAGTAACTAACTTGGTCTCATCTACCGAACGTAGTTTAGCCCAAGTCCAAATAGTGAAAATTAGATTGATCTACCGAACGTAGTTCAATTAAATATAGTAATAGTCGCGTTAACGGCAGTGGACCCGCGAAGTGCCTACATTTGATCGAACATCAATTAGAGTCACGTTATATAAATATAAAACTCTCCAGCACTATAAGAAGAAGGCTGGGAGTAATAAAATAAACTATCAAATAAATTGTCGTATTTGTGACAAGTGAAATCGAGTATTGTTTAGCCTAAATTCAGTTCGCTACGTGAATCCACGTATAATCATAAGAAGTGGCACTACCCCACAGCGCCAGTACTTGGTAAGACTATAATTGTATTTTATCATGTATGTATTTTAATTTTTCTTTATTGCATCAATATACATAACACTGCCTTTAACCATTCTTTATTATTTACATCCTATTCCCATATATAATAATAGAAATAGAAAACGAGGCCTCTCGAGGCCTTGGTGAACAAACTACCTGCTCCTTGACCCTCTACCCCCTATACCTACAAGCCACGCGGGTTGTCATTAGACAAGGGAGGAGAAACAAGCACATACCGCTCGGTGCAAGTAACTCAATATAACATATAAAAGAGGGTTATCATTTCAATCAAAGGCGTCCAACTCCGGACGTCACAGTAAATTTGGTGACAGCGGTGGGATTCACCATTGTTTTCACCTTTCTATTTTTCTATTATCAAATTCAAATTTTCTTTCTTTATTCTCTATTAAAATCTCAAAATGGCAAATCAAGAAGAAGCCATTGCAAATATGACTCGCCATCAAGCGATCACAGATGCCATGCTCACCACAATGGGTGAAAATATGGCACTACAACAAGCTTTAAATCAAGTCCCGTCATATGATGGAAAGAATATGCCTTTAAAAACATTCATTCAAGACGTCGAAAATGGTTACAGCCTTGTACCCGTCGGTCTTATAGATCCATTTTTAAAGGGCGTATTAGCTAAACTCAGAGACACAGCACGTGAAGCTGTAACAGATAAAACAATTAATAATATTCAAGATTTAACAAATATATTACGTGAATATTTCGCACCTAGAAAATCTTATCCATACTATTGTGCAGAAATTCAAGCAGTTAGATTACGAAGAAATGAATCAGTCCTTGATTATTACACAAGAATTAAAATGTTGAAAAATAACGCAGTAATGGCATTAAAAGATAAATTCAATGTAGAAGAAGTTAACGCTATGAAACCTATGCTCAACGGTTTAGCTTTAGAATCTTTCAAACGAGGCTTATCAGATGATCTGTTATACGCAGTCAGCGTTCAAGATCCTGATACACTCGAAGACGCTTTTAAAATCGTACAAAGAATTGAGCGTGATATGGAAGGCGCTACAGCTCGAAACTCAAATTCAATTAGATATACAGAGTCAAATAATATTCAGCATGAATCACGGCAACGTTCCCCTACTCCAAAAACGGTTTCATTTAAAGACGAAGATAGAAGAAGTCCATCGCCATATAGGTCAAGTAGAAGTGATGGACAGTGGCAAAGCGAAAATTTCAAACGAATATTTAATCGTGATAGTCGTTATTCACAGGACAGACAACATTCAGAACACTCTCGTAATAATTATCCCTCTCGATCACGATCTCCTGTAAATTACAATTATCCACCTTCCCCAGGATATTATCCTCCTCCAATGCCATACATGCATGCACCTTATCCTCCTCCATATGGATATTATCCTCCATATCAACCTTATCACCCACCATATTATCAACAACCTTTTAATAGAAATTTTAATCCTCGTAATAATGAACAAAGGCCAAATTCCCCATACACTGAAAATAAAGAGATTCCTTTAAACTCGCAAGTAGCTCGTCAAGTGGACGCTATGACGAGCTCTCCACAAACCCAGCGTCCCTCGACAGTGAAATTCATTACGATAGAAGAAATGTACGATGGACCAAAGGACGCGGTCAGTCCCCAATAATTACATTATCGGCTCCTGAGTTAAAGACAGGTAAAGCCACTTTTCTGGTAGACACCGGCGCCGATATTAACCTCATAAAAGCCAGTGCCCTTAAACCTCGTTGTATTTTGGCAGTACACGAATCAATGACAATCTCGGGTATAACACCAGAGAAAATAACGACTGCAGGATCTACAGAACTAACATTCTTTGAAAACCCGGAAAAATTTCAAGTACTTAAAGACGAATTACCAATTCCCGCAGATGGAATAATCGGAATGGATTTTCTTAAGAATGAAAAAGTCGAGATCTCTTTTCACCATAATACTATAGTCGCTGATTCTCGTCCTATACAACCTATACCATTTGATAACACATCTGAAAACGAAGACAGTAATCAAAATAAAATAGTAAATTCTCGCGGAAATAATTCAACATTTATTTTAAAAGCTCGCACTCGCGCACAAATCCCAATTCAATTACAATCAACTAATCTACAAACAGGATATTTACCTCGAATCAAAACTCATGAACATATTTATATTGGCAACGCTGTAGTTACAAACAGAAATGGCACGTGCCACGTTTTTGCAATAAACGCTTACGAAGATGATATAGAAGTTGAAATACCCCCTCAAGAATTAATTCCATTTGATTGTGATAGTTCAGAAGATTTCTTTGATGTAGACACAGATAGCGATCATTTTCCAGAAAGTATGAGTCGAACAGATAGAGTCATTGAAAGCCTTCGGTTATCACACTTAAATAAAGAAGAACGCGAACATGTTGTCAACCTTGTAAAAGAATTCACATCTATTTTTCATTTACCTGGAGACTCCCTTCCTGCTACTCCAGTCATGCAACACACCATAGACACAGTTGACGATATACCTGTGACCATAAAACAATATCGCTACCCTCCAGTCCATAGAGACGAAATGAATAGACAAGTAAATAAACTTTTAAAGGACGGTATAATCACAGATTCAACTTCTCCATACAATTCACCATTGTGGATTGTACCTAAGAAACCAGATTCAAAAGGAAATAAGAGATGGAGAATGGTAGTTGATTTTCGTGCATTAAATGAAAAAACTATCAGTGACGCATATCCTTTACCCAATATCACAGAAATATTAGACAGATTGGGCGGAGCTAAATATTTTTCAACGTTTGATTTAGCAAGCGGTTTTCATCAAATAGAAACAAAACCTAGTGATAGACAGAAAACAGCTTTCAGCACCCCGAACGGTCATTATGAATTTGTTAGAATGCCATTTGGTCTTAAAAATGCACCTGCGCGTTTTCAACGTCTCATGAATGTTGTCCTCTTAGGCTTACAGGATGTTGAACTTTTCGTTTACCTAGACGACATTGTTGTATTCGCATCTTCATTAGAAGAACACGGTGTTAGAGTACGTAGACTTTTCAATAAACTTGCAAATGCGCAATTATCGTTACAACCAGATAAATGCGAGTTTTTAAACACAGAAGTTATATACTTGGGCCACATAATAGGTGACGGTGGAGTCAAGCCTGACCCCAAAAAGACCGAGGCAGTAGAAAAATTTCCCGTCCCTCGCACTGCTACTAACATAAGACAATTTCTCGGACTTGCCGGTTATTACAGACGTTTCATTGAAAACTTTTCTGGAAGAGCAAAACCTCTTACAGAATTATTAAAGAAAAGTATCGAATTTAAATGGGGTCCAGCTCAACAAGAAAGTTTTGATGATTTAAAACGTGCTCTATGTACAGCACCCGTATTACAATACCCAGATTTTGAAAAACCATTCATCTTAACAACTGATGCCTCTGATCAAGCAATAGGCGCAATTTTGAGTCAAGGGAAAATAGGCGAAGATAGACCTATAGCATATATGTCGCGAATACTAAGACCCGCTGAGAAAAATTATGGCACTACAGAAAAAGAATGCTTAGCTATCATACATGGAGTATTACATTTTAGACCATATCTTTACGGTCGCCATTTCACACTTGTAAGCGATCATGAACCACTTAGATGGATAGATTCAGTAAAACCACCTGTGCAAAGGTTAGTGAGATGGAGAACACGCTTAAGAGAATACGAATACACATTCCATTACAAACCAGGTCGGTTAAACGCTAACGCAGACGCCTTGTCTCGAAACCCAGTTATACCTAACGCAGTAGCTTTACCTATTTCATCTGCTGCACGGAAACCTAGTACTACAAATACCGCCAGACAAGCCACATCTTCTAATACATATAAACCAGGTAAACAAACTGGTCCCATAAATAACAATAGCTCAACTATTGGGCAGCGCGTTCGAGAGAGAAGGCTAGCTACAACTCAACAGCCGTTACCTGCACTCAAAGAACCCCCGCGCCCCACTCTCAACCTCAGACATCGCCAAATACCTCGTGACGTAATCTCAAAGAAAACTGTAAATAATCCACCTGTCGCACGCGTAAGAAATAGTGCATTTCCAAGTCTAGCTCCTAAAAGAATAGTCACACGTACAGAACCTACAAAACCACCTCTCCCTCCTAAACGCCGTACACATGCCCTACAATTCGCATTCGATATAGAACCTGAATCCGATCAAACACTACACCCTCTAGCTGATCCAACTCCTTTAACAAATCCAAAAATAATTGAAATACCTCCAAGACGCTCCTCTGAAGGACCATCTGACAATCAAACCGAATATTGGTGGGACAACGAACAAAATAAATCGCAATCCCCAATTGCATCACAACCTCCTCGTCATACCGAATCTGAAAGTGACGCAGACGATGAAATCAGTCACCATGAAAGACCATCCATTACCTTTAAACATCCAGTCGGTCGCTCCACTCCTCTAACATCTATTGGCAGTAGTGACGACGAAAGAATTTTCGCTAATACTATAACACAGAAACGCACTAACCTACCCAATATACCTGAGAGTTCTGAAGAAGAGAGTGAAATAGAAGAAGACCATCCTCCATCAATAGAACAGAGAACACCACACCTTGCTTCTGCAACTATACCTCCTGAACTATATTATCCAAACATTGAAAGTAACTCTCCTTCTTTAAAAATTCATACAACAAACGAAAATTTAACCTACCATCGCGATAATTTTCTTCACTTTATACCAGCTGATTGTGAATTAACTTCTATTATATCTCGATTACTTATTGAAACTGATAAGATCGATCCCATTGATCTCAAATTCCAGCATCCAAAACTTAATCAAGTACTTATAACTCCCAATGGTAAATTCAAAACACTTAGTGCAGTATTGAAAGGGAAACACTTTGATTCCTACTCCATTCAAGATCTCAAAGACGTTCTCAACACAGTTAAAGATATTATTAATACTTATGAAATAAAAACTCTAAGAATATCGAAACCCGGCGATCTCCTCGAACAACTCAATCCCTCTACTTTCACAGAAATATTATACGAATGTTTAAATGAATGCGATTGTACTATTACTATATGTCGCGGAAATATCACAATACCAAATGAAGATATTAGAAACGATATTATTGCTGAATATCATGAAAGTTTAGTCGGTGGCCATAAAGGCATAACAAAAACCTATAGACGCATACGTGAAAGATTTTACTGGCCTAATTTAAAGGATGATGTTACCGAATTTGTCAGATCATGTAAAAGTTGCCAAGAACAAAAATTAGTACGTGTTAAAACTAGAGAGCCGATGATAATTACAGATACTCCAGCCGAACCTTTCGATAAAATCTCTATAGACACTGTAGGTCCTTTACCTACAACGCCTTCAGGTAACAGACACGTGCTTACTATCCAAGACAATCTTACGAAATATTGCATAGCCGTACCCATCCCTGATATAAAAGCTGAAACCATAGCCGACGCACTTGCAAGGAATGTGATCATTCAGTTTGGTGCACCTCGTATCATACTGAGTGATCAAGGCAGATCTTTTGTCGGAAAAATATTTCATTACTTAGCAAAAATATTTAAGATTAAACAAATCACCACTTCAGGATATCATCCACAAACTAATGGCTCATTAGAAAGAAGCCATATAGTATTAACAGAATTTATTAAACATTATATAGACAAATACGATGATTGGGATAAACTTATTCCTTTCGCGATGTTTTCCTATAATACATCTATTCACGAATCTACAAATTTCACTCCATTTGAACTAGTCTATGGAAAAACAGCTCGCATACCTACTTCCTTTCCCCCTCCAGAAGAAACAGAAACCTACGGCAGTTACCTGCATGACCTCATTAGTCGCATGGACGATATGAGACAACTTGCCGCCAGAAACCTTATAACATCTAAACATCGTTCCAAACAATATTATGACAGAAATTTAAAGCCTCTTTCTTTAACACCTGGTGATATGGTATATGTTATTAAAGAACCCCGAAAAGGGAAATTTGATAAACATTACAAAGGACCTTACACTATCATGGAAATCTTGGACAATAACACTGCAATCCTCGAAACAAATAACGGAGAAAGAATTCTCAAGCATCTCGACAAACTTAAACCTTATCACGACTAACAATAATAGTAGAAAAGCCATTTCATAAAATAAAAACGCTAACCACAAATTAACACACACTATTCATCATTCTGCAGGGAACATGAACCACAACAGATCACATGAAATTATCGGTAAATGCTTAGAATGCATACCTGGAAATATTCTCACACCCTCATATTTCTATATAATATTGGGACATGAAGCCTGGAAACTTGACAAATACTCGGAAGATATACATGAATTTCACCAACGTAGATTTATATATAACCCAGTTATACTAACTCGACACCATCTTTACTCCTGTAAAATACAAAATAAATGGAGACGAATACTATTATTGGAAGTTACTATGGGAGAATGCACGATAGTTCCCATCGACTTGGGAGGAGTAATTGTTGTAGAGACAGAAGAATTAAAAGAGTTACCGTTACACCTTCATACTCCCCCTTCACTCGCGATACGCGCACATCTTGTTGGATTACTGCCCACTTTAAATAACATCTGGTCATTAGCTTCCGCAAATTTCATAACTGATCTCTTATGTTGTGCATCTTATAGAGCATATTTTTATTATTTTCAAACTGATACTCATTCATACGGTATTAATATAATTAATAGAACCGGCACTGTCAATATTCGCCAAGCTTTAATTAATGAAAATTTAGCACGTGCAGGCTACCCTACAATAGAACTTCTCCAATACCCATATCGATATGAAGATGAAACTGATACAGACTCGGACTTAGAATCGGACGATAGTGGCATTTCCATTGATAACTAAACCAATGATTAAATTTCAACTATTTCTTTTAGCCAATCCACCATGGAACGTCTCAACTTATTACTTGTCTTGCTAATCTTGGGTTTCTCATCAACAACCGCCAATAGATTCAAACATGAACCAGAACCATTCAAAGTACACGCTGGCTTATATTATGAGCCCATGCATTCTCTTCAACTCACCACGGCAGAATGGAAACTCGTCACGTATCTGGATATAAAAGGCTATAAAGGCCTACGTCCCGAATACGACGCATTAAAACAACTAACTATACAATTAAATAGACTATGTGAGAACGTCACTACTAGTTCTCACTGTGGTCACAGATTTGATATTAGACATTACATAGAAAAAGATAGACAGATCGATTATTATATGGAGCAACTTCACTCATTTGCCAGACAGCCAAGCGAGGAATTTTCAATTGGAAAGAAAAGAAGTACACCTTTTGGGTTCATAGGCTCCCTCAGCAAAACACTATTTGGTACACTCAACACAGACGATGCAGCATATTACAATGCTGAAATAGATAAAATATATCGTGATCAATCCAAGATTATTTCCATCATAAATAATCAGACTCATTTAACGCGATCAGACATGAAGGCACTCCATACCGAAATGTCAATTATCCATGCAGAACAGGATTACTACAAGGAACAAATGGAAAGGGCCCTAACATACTACCACCAATTCAAAGACGAAGGGAATCTTTCTTACCTGAGAAGCCAAACCCGAATGCTTCACCATAAAATAGACCAAATGCAAGGCGCCTACCTAGATGGACTTCGTAGACTCCTAGATGCTATTTATTTTGCTCGTATTGGATATCTTCACCCAGAAATAATTGGACCAAAGAAACTGGAAGTAGCCATCAGAAGCTGTATGGAACGCAATACACAATATACTTTTCCATTATCACAAGAAGAAATACGCTCTGGTGACCTACACAAAATTGCTCGAATTAATGTCGCATACATAGACGAAAAATTAATAATAGTTCTTCATGTGCCTCTATTGGACTCGACCGTTTATGATCTCTACAAACTTCATCCATATCCAACACCACAAATAATAGGCAATAATACTCAAGGCTCAGCTTACATACAACCTCGTGCAGAATACTTAATGATGTCTCGTAACCGAGAACGATATTCACTCATTCGTACAATTGATTTACCAAAATGCCATGAGCTAAAGAATACTCACATCTGCCCTGCAAACCACCCATTATATGAAACTGCAATGCAGCCCATCTGCGAAATTTCATTGATCACAAATAACGTGCAACAACCTCACCAAGACTGTAACATCCGCATCAGTCCAACTTATACTCCATACTGGAATCAATTGGAAAATGAAGGAAAATGGCTTTATTCTCTACCATCAGAAGAATCAGTGAAAATCATCTGTGAAAACGATGTCATTGACAGTATATCGCTATCTGGCATTGGAAAAATCACAATACAACCAAGATGTACAGCTCGTACCACGTACTCTCTCATTATGGGATACGATAAAATCAGCTCACGCATCAAACATGAATATTCACCTGCTTTCAATTTAAATATTTCAAGCTTACTACCAGAAACATCTTATCACGAGATCATTTTACCAACAGACAAGAAACTCAACGAGAATCCCCGCATCACTAATAAAGCGAACATCCCAGGTGTTCTCGCCTACGATACCACACTAGACGAATTGGAGCAAGAATTATTGGAGATCTCAACACATCATCGGGAAGAACAGCAACAACAAACCATGTTCTTCAGCGCATTCGCCGGAGAATTAGTATTAGCAACTGGATTATTATGGGTTCTATTCAGAAGTAACCTCATTTATCTACTCGCTTGCCTAAAGAAGAGCTGTTGCAAGCGACGTAACAAACCCGACCATAAATCATCCACCGATATCACAGACAATAATGACGCAAATGAACCACTAAGCCAAGTGATTAGCTTCACCTTTGACGACCATGATTTGAACAACACCGCAGAACCAGCACAACAGCAGGTAACACGAAACAATGATGACCATCCAATATACGACACTCCTAGACCTGCGAAACGTGTCGCAGCTCCTCAGGTATAAAGAAAAAAAATAATAAAAAAAAAAAAAAAAAAAAAAAAATCTATGTGAATGTACATACTTACTGTATATACACATAGATGCATAGATACACATACAAATAAATAAATAAAAATAGCCTACATAGAGACTTTATAACTAAGATAAGAAAAGGGCATCACAAAATAGACATTTTTCTTTATGTATACCTAAAATAGTTACGAAATTACTAGAGTCACAACACTGTAGCGTCATCGTCCACCTAGAATAACAAGACGAAACCAACGATGAAAATACCAACGTAAAGTCGCAGATACCTATTCTTATAAAAATATTTTAAACGAGTATAAAAATAAAATAGAATAAGTAGTTAGAAATAGTAGCTCTATAAGTTAGACTTAATACTAAATAGATAAAAATTAAATAATTAAATATAAGATCGGATAAATTGGTAATTAAAATTAGTATAAAATTAAACAAAATTTTTGTCTTTTCTTTTCTTTATTTGTAATTTCTATATATATTTTCTTTTTTTTTCTTCTCTTCTTTTCTCCCAACTTCTTTTAAATAGCCAACAAAATATTACTACAACTAAACTTAAAATTATTTTTTTTTTTATTTATTTAAAACTAAATTCAAAATAAGGACATAGGAACAAAACAAAAAAAGAGAGGAAGACAATTAAAAATTCATTTTTCTCATTTATTGAAATAGAAAGATTTGTAAACAAACTAAATATGTAATTTTTTCAAAATTTCGATTTCCATTTCTCCTTCTTCTCTTTTCCTCTTTAAGCTCTCACCACCATGGTAGATCTGGAACAAAACAAAAAAAAAGAGGACCAAAATATTAATAAATTTGTACATACATATCAAATGAAAATAAGGAAGAAAAGGGAAAATCTACTTAATTAACTCACCTCATCAATCCCATAAAACTGGTATATTGAAATCACCCCGGGTGTCACCCACGGCATGTAGTTGATGGCTGGGTGATCCTGGCCCCAACGCCCGTCCTGCATCCAGCGGATGCCCAGGAAGTCAAAATCTTCCTCCTCGGCCCCAATGGGAAGACGGAGGTTTTCTTCAAACACTCGGAGATCTTCCTGATGCCATTGGCGTTCCCGGCGTCGCTGTCTCATGGCCTTGACATTTATGAATCCTCTCAGCTCCAGGCTAGGAGGATGGATAAACTGTAACAAAAAAAAAAAAAAAAGAACATATAAATAAATAAACACATAAAATATACAGAAGTACACACAAATTGATGAGGATGCAACCGCAAAATCTACTTACCGCCAAGGACCTCTCCAATGCTAAATTGACAACAACGACGATAGCCTTCGAAAAATGAACCAGATTCATCAGTTCCGAAGCAGTCATTTCTTGGACGCCGCGATAATAAGACGATGCATGCGTCATCTTGTATAGCGCACCCAACAATAGCTGGACCAGACGCCACCAAAAGCTCCAGGAAAAGATCTAAACAAAAAAAAAAAAAAAAAAAAAAAAAAAAAAAAATAATACAACCTGGAAATATGTATACACAACTATTGAATAAGGACCAATACTTACTACACGGCGAAGCTCCACCGGAATCAACGCGTGCACGCCTCCAAGCATATTTTTGGCCATCTTCAACAACTAACGAGGAACTCTACTATGCAAAGACGAAATACAACTGAATACTTACTGCAAAATACTGTGACTTTATATAGTTGAAGTACCACCACTTTTCACCACCCACAATACTCAGGAATGCACCCGAGATAGAAAAATTGGGGTATAAATCTTCATTTTACTGCTACAACACTTTTCAATTACGCAAAAATTCTGACGGATGGGTCGGAATCACCAAGCCATCTTTCTGATAACGGCAATCAAAAAGAAAGTCAGCATGGACAAAAGTACGAAAATTCCTTTTTCTTTCTTCATAAAGGTCATAGACTTAAGAAATCATAAATCTAATAACCTTCTTTTTGTAAAACTTTAAAACTCAAGTATTTTGAAGCATTAGATTTTTTGTGCATCACCACCCGTAGGGCTCTACACGCCATTGCCTCCTTAGTTTTGTTGTTGTTAACCCAAGGATATAGTAAAAATGATGTACAGAAAATCTCGTGCCACAAATAAACTATTTCGATTAAGTAATCATAATTGCAATAATTAAAACTATTTTAATTACACAATAATGAAATCATCGAGCCGATGATTAATCTAAGTGGGGAGGTGTCACGTCTTCTGCTTAATTTGCGGACGAATTTTCACTACGCGCATTTTTCTTTTCTTTAGTCATATCTTTAGTCGGTACCATAAATCAGGCCCCAAATTGGAAAAGCCTGTACTTTTAAGAGTTGATATCGATCTCAATGAGGACGCATTCCAGATTTTATGACTTTTCACAAGAACTCAATGACTCACAGGATGCGCTAATAGATTTTTCTAATACGCATTAGGTCACGGAAAATGGAATGCGTCGATAAGGGCAATCGATGGGTCCGTCGCCAACGCTAAGTGCATATGTGCGTTAAATTCATGATAACGCGAAATTTATTTGTCTACATTCCAACCTAAAAGTCACACACTCCCTACCCAAAAATGCTCTAGTTTGAGGGATATATAAACCCCTTGATCGTAGCAGCATTTGTCTCAGTCTCAGTTTCAGTCTTAGTTTCAATCTAGTTCTCAACCTAGTCCGGTCAGTCTGATTATTACCGAACGTAGTACAGACAAATAACAACGAATTTGTTATAGACACGATCGCAGACCCGCGAGAAAGTCTGCATTGATCCAGAATCCGAAGTCAATCAGCCTCGCGTAAAACAGTAACTAACTTGGTCTCATCTACCGAACGTAGTTTAGCCCAAGTCCAAATAGTGAAAATTAGATTGATCTACCGAACGTAGTTCAATTAAATATAGTAATAGTCGCGTTAACGGCAGTGGACCCGCGAAGTGCCTACATTTGATCGAACATCAATTAGAGTCACGTTATATAAATATAAAACTCTCCAGCACTATAAGAAGAAGGCTGGGAGTAATAAAATAAACTATCAAATAAATTGTCGTATTTGTGACAAGTGAAATCGAGTATTGTTTAGCCTAAATTCAGTTCGCTACGTGAATCCACGTATAATCATAAGAAGTGGCACTACCCCACAGCGCCAGTACTTGGTAAGACTATAATTGTATTTTATCATGTATGTATTTTAATTTTTCTTTATTGCATCAATATACATAACACTGCCTTTAACCATTCTTTATTATTTACATCCTATTCCCATATATAATAATAGAAATAGAAAACGAGGCCTCTCGAGGCCTTGGTGAACAAACTACCTGCTCCTTGACCCTCTACCCCCTATACCTACAAGCCACGCGGGTTGTCATTAGACAAGGGAGGAGAAACAAGCACATACCGCTCGGTGCAAGTAACTCAATATAACATATAAAAGAGGGTTATCATTTCAATCAAAGGCGTCCAACTCCGGACGTCACACATATTTAGATGGTCTAGGCGTAAAAGTTCTAATACAGTTTTAACGCGGTCATTACCCTGTGCACTTGGGCCCTGTGCGCTTGGGCTTATCTTGCGCTCAGCTGTGTTTGAGTTTTTACTTGTTTCGTCCTCGTCTGCGCTAGTATCGAATGGATACAATGGTATTACGGGCACGTCTACCTTTACATCTTTATCTCCTGTATTAATTGCATACAAGTACGCTACTCCATTTTTACATGTCACGATTGCTTCTCCAGCATATATGCCATCTCCCAAGGGTATTCGTGGAATGTATCCTTCTTCGTCTTGTGTGTTATTGACTCGTATGAACATGAGCGTCTTTTGTCTCGCTGGTAGTGTAATTCTTTCATTATTTGCGAGAGGAAATTTTCGTCCGTCAAAAATAATTTCTCTATTAACGTAGCTAATCTCACCATTATTTACGTGCATGAATTCAGTACCTATTATACCTGCGTAGTCTAATGGAAAGTCTTCAGGTATAACGTGGAATATGCCGTTTAAACCATTTAAATTTAAACTTATGCTTCCTAATGTTCTAGGCTTGTCATGTTTAGAGACTCCTTTAAATTCGTATGTTATATTATCGTTAATTTGATTTATGTTTTTTATCATGTTTAATTTTATTAGGTTTAACTGTGAACCTGTATCTACTAAGAATTTATTTATTGGATATTTTAATTGATTTGATTTCATATTAATAGCAGGTGAACTATAAGTTGGCGAAATTGAATTAAAATTGCAATTAGCAGTTAATATTTTGTTTTGCTGAGAATTATTTTGACGAAGTTTAGGCGCTTTATTTATTGAGGGTTTCCCGTCGACGCGCCGTTGCGAGGGGCTCCCTGCTCGTTTCCCGCTTGCGCTTCAGCCGATCTATTATTTTCTGTTATGGGAAAATTATTCTGTCTTTGCTGCTCGTCATATATGCGTTTTCTACATTCAGTCGCAATATGTCCCAATTTATGACAATAATTGCATTGAATGTTATATCGATTAGAACTATTATTTTGATTATTTTGCCCTTGATTTCTATTGGCATTGAATCTATTACTTTGATAATTAGAATTATTTCTTCGATTATTATCAGAATATTGATTATTATTGCTTCTATTGTTCCTATAGTTTTGATTATTATTATTAGGAATATTATTTCTATTGTTTGTATTCATATTGTTTTGATTATTATAATTGTTATTCCATTTTTGATTAAAGTTTCTTGTATTTTGTGTATTTCCGTATTTAAAATCATTATCTCTTTTTCTGACTCTGCATTCACTCCATTCGTGTCCTACCCGACTACAATAATTACAGTGTTTGTTATTTGTATGAGGTGTTCGTGTATTTTGTTTTTGTTCGCGTTGTACATTAAAACATGATACGGTATTATTTTCCATTCCTAGATTGGGAAATTCAGTACAGAGTGTTTCTGCCTCTATTGCCTCTTTTATTGCTAATGCTAATCTTTAAAATTTTACCTTCTTCAGTAGTCTAACATATTGTGGTCGAAGACCTTTAATAAATGCGCTTACTGCAATTTCTGTTACTATTTTTTCTCTTTCTTCTTTACCGTCCGCGTCTGACTGAGTTATATCGTCTACTATTTCTCTTAATATTTTTGTTACTCTTTCCCCGTATACTGATACTCTTTCGTGTTGTGCTTGTCGAACAGATTTAAATTCTACGATTCTATCAGTATATGGTATAGGTGGACCTTCAAAATGTGAACGAATAAATTTAATTAAATTATCTTTTGTTCTAATGTCTTCTTCTATTATTCTCGCGGCGTATTCTCCTTTAAATTTACTCATTAGTGAAAAAACTATATTCTCTTCGTTCATTTGTGGTAAGAACGTTCTCGCTCTTTCACAACATTTAATAAATGCGCGCGTTGTACAGCCTTCTTTTGTACCGTCAAAATTTGGTATGAATTTAAGGAAAGATTTTGGGTCATTATATGTGTTTGTCTGATTCGCGGTTCTGAAAAGTGTTGTGTTTGCGCCGCTCGCGATGCCATCCCCTACTGTTTGATTACTTTGAGCCATTTTCGAGTTTTACAATATTATAAAATAACTTATTTAATAATCATTTCTATTATTTACGTTGTTGATGTTGTAAACTTGTAGTTTGGGGATGTCCTTATCTGCGATGGTTGATCTTCTGTTTATTTTTCTGCTTGTCTGCGGTCGGTGCTCCTTGTTGGCCTTGAGTCAGGTGTTGATGGTGTCCCTTTTTCGACGGCTGCTTATCGCTGACGTCTAGTTTTTATTATAGTAAGGCACACTGCACAGCACTTTAAGCGAATTATTATTTTTTTCTAGTCCTTGTATTAATTTTTCGCGATGTTATTTGATTTGTTTTTATTACTATTTTTGTTGTAAAGTCACTTTAATTACCAAGTCTTTATTATTTTAATGTTTAACGTGTTTAAATTTTACCGCTAAGGGTCACAATTACTAATTCCCGGTAACCGCTGCCACCAGTTTTTATTATAGTAAGGCTGTTACGTCCTGGAGTGCGCGAATTTGTTGAGAGAGGCTTACCTTGGTTGATTTGCTCAATTCGTGGTTGAGCGCCTCTTCTCCAGATTGGTTGAGAGCCAATCACTGCGGCGCTCCGGAGTACTGATGTCAACCTTACTATAAAATGTTTATTTGAATGTAGGGATTTAATTATTCCCCAGATTAGTAGGTTCGTTGCAGGAATTAGCGGATTGTGAAGATGTTCGGGTTGGCGGTAAATGAATAACGTTTATGAACACGATTTAAATTTAAATCACTTATTTATTTAATTATTTTCACTTCACAAAATTGTTCAATGGCTTACTTATTTGATAATAATATCGATGATGAGTTAACAAATAAAAATTATTAACTTGATTACTGTTAGTTATTCTATCTTTATTTAATTTTAAACGAGAACTCCGACTTGTTTAATTATTTATTTTATTCTTATTCAACATTAATTTTCTCGCGAACATCGCGGATAATTGTCACTCTCGAGTGTATTCTGAGTAGGAAATGCACTCTACTCGATTCGAACTCGGTACTACGTGATTTTATTAATTCATTAAAGAACTTGTATTTTCCTTAACTTGTCGGAGAAACTGATCTTTTTAATATTCGTCGGAGATCTGAATTAAAACTAGGACTAAGACTAAATGACGTTGTGAAGTGAAGTGAAGCTATGACGATGATGCTGCTATGATCAAGGGGTTTATATATCCCTCAAACTAGAGCATTTTGGGGGTAGTGAGTATGTGACTTTTGGGGTTGGAATGTAGACAAATAAATTTTGCGTTATCTTGGATTTAAAGAACATATTCACTTAGAGTTGGCGACGGACCCATTGATTGCCCTTATCGACGCATTCCTTTTTCCATGACCAATATGCGTATTAGAGAAATCTATTAGCGCATCCTGTGAGTCATCGAGTTCTTGTGAAAAGTCATAAAATCTGGAATGCGTCCTCATCGAGATCGATATCGACTCTTAAAAAATACAAGCTTTTCCAATTTGGGGCCTGATTTATGGTACCATTTTGAAGATAGAAATTAAAAAGAAAAGAAAATACGTATAGTGAAAATTCGTCCATAATTTAGCCAGAAGACGTAATACTTGTAATTACATCATATGTGTAGTTGGATTTGTTAGTTGTATATTTATTATGTAACATAATTAGAGTTCTGTCTTATCGATCGCAGTTCTCATGTATTTCATTTGTATATATGTATATTATGTTATACAGCTATTTCTTAAGGTTTAATTTCTTATTAACTAATTATTCTATGCTTAACCTTGTGACGATTTTCGTCCAGGCGGCGCCAATTAGGCGTGTCAGTAGTAGGGATAGGTGCGTATGCACCTATTCTAATGATGCATTGAAGCGACAGTGAACGACACTGTTGATCGGAGCTGTGAGTAAGGAAGACGTGTTAGTACGTGTGGAGTTTGGGCGCAATTGCGTAAGAGGCGATAGGGGATCGTGACACTGCGTAGCGACAAACGCATGGAAGACGCTGAATAATGGAAGCAGAGGGTCATCAGTCGAAGTAGCTGAAGATGCTGAAGATGTTGAAGCTGCTGTAGATGCTGAGGTAGCTGAGGATGAAGCCGAGGAAGCTGTAAAAGTGCAGTGAAATGGTGCCGTATGGATGTGCTGTAAGGCGTGATATGAGAGTGCGTGAGAACCCCTGTAGAAACCCCTCCCCCCTGTCGTGCAATATTATATGAGAAGATTGCTGCGAATCTATCATGTACGCTAAGTGTGAGAATCCACGTATTTATCAGAGAGTTTTGAGTTATTGTATCGAGTCACATTATTATTATTTTGTTAAGCGTGAAGAGCGTATGATATTAGAATGTGAACGATTATTAATTCATTAATATTATTATTTTCATATCATTATTTTCATTATTATTGAATAAAAGAACACTTTTAATTTGAAATATAAATAACTTCTCCCGGGTTATTTGTTTATTTGTTTATTATAATTTGAACGGGAGTGGCATCCCTTGTGTTGTGTGGCTGTGGAGGTTGCTGTTGTTGCCGATTATTAACTAAATCATTATTTTTAAATATTGTGCGCGGCGCCTAGAAAACGCCACGTCACAACCTATATAATAATATATCCCTACGCTGGGGATATAACAACCACATTCGGGAGATGTCGGTTCCTTGAACTAATTATTTAAGCTTGAGTCGGAAAATGGTATAAAGATCGATAAGGAAGAAAATAATTTTGACAATTACAGTTACCTTATAACTTTATCGAGTACTCATTCGAAAATTATTTTATTTCCGCATGTAATAGTCTGGCCTCTGGTGGACAAAATTTAAATATGAAATACGCCATGAATTAAATCATTCATGAATGAATGGATAAACAAACAAACAATTAATAATAATAATAATAATAATAATAATAAATGCAATTTATCTTTTTTGGCATTTTTATCACAATTGTTTGTAGTGCATGTAGTAGGGGTGATATAACAACAATGATAGTTTAAATGATGAGTAAATATAATGCGGTGACATATAATTGTTATGACTCCCTTTGTAATATAATTATTTGTTTAATTGTAGTTATTATAAACATTGTTTACACGGGCGTACCCATGATTGTTTAATTTATATTTGTTTCGAATTCATATTAACTACCTTTTGAATTAAATAAATGAATAATTATTCTGTTATTTCTATAATGAATACTTATTATAAGTTGCGACGTATTTACCAATAAATATAGTGCAATATTGGGCCCAATAAAAAAAATTTATATCCAGGACTAATAATCCAAATAAAAGTCACAACGGTAGCAACCGCTATAGCACGCTCTCGTCGTTTAATAGTTACTCGCGCTCGTGCGCGGAATATTGTTGGGCGCCAGGTCCCTTAAGGGAACCACTCTCCTAAAAAAATAATAAAAGTAAAAAAAAGCAGTCTCGCTAATCCTTCTGGAGATACGCGAAAACGGTTACCAGGCTCCTCAGGATGCGGAGGCGGCGTTGTCCAACGAAATCAGGCTAAAGATATTTTTGTAGATGACGAAGATTATGGAATTTCGGCGAAGAATAATTATTATTTTTCTTAACACACTTTACACTAAATTTATTAAATAAACCAAAAGAAAATAAATCAAAATGATGATAATAATAAAAAAAATGAAATTTATATATGATAAATGATGGAATCGATATCATCAATCATAGTTACCAAAGTCAAACAATTATCAATTGTAAATTAAATTTAATATGTTTAATCAAAATAATGATACGCGCTGACGCGTTCCGACGGCAAAAAAAAAATCTTTATAATACGAATTTTCATTTAACAAAACTTGAAATTTTTGATGATGACACTTCAGTGACCGTTCTTCACTAAATTGTTTATAACGTGTTTTGCTTCTCAATAATTTAAACGTTTTAATTAACAAATGTAAATTTTAAACAAACATTTTCATCCATTCAGAAAAGATATTAATTTACAATAGTCTACTGCTCTGCCAGTGCAAGCATAGACATTTTATACAATATGAAATTGATATTTTGTTTACCCGCGACAATTGTCAGTTCGCGCAACAAGAATTTTATTTAACAAAACAAACATAAATTTTGTTGGTGACTCAGACTCACGTCTTACGGTACACGCAATCACTGAGCTCGCTTACCAATTTGTTTCCTCTGTTCTGCAGGGCGATTAGAAAATTTTTCCTTTATCCGTCCTCACAACGTATAAATGACACTCCTTGGCAGCGTGGCTTTTGTCCAGTGAAAAATGCCCAACAGTGTATCCAGGATATCCACGTTTTCTTTTTGGGAAATTGTTGCACTTTATTTTATTACTGTGCGATATACGTGTGTCACGTAATACGTCCTAACGGAGAGTGATGGCTTCATCAATTTTTGGTAACAACGCGAGCCCAGCGTGCTGCTTTGTCTTACCACGTGATCCATTTACGCATTTTTGATTGGCCCTAGGCCCTAGCACGCATAACATTTTATTTGCTTATGATTTTCGTATTATTTCAGAGAAATTATTCACTCATACACGCGTTATTAATGACCCTATTCATTTTAAACAATTTTCATGATAATCATTAACTTCACACGCATCCATTCATACATCATACATTTACATTTTTAATATCTATTAATTACAAAAATTTTAGCATTTATTGGGATCCGTCAAATGGATATATGACATCTGGTGGCAACTCATGTAACTAGGATAGGAAGCACATTAACAAGCATACAGTAGTGATATAATTGTAAATTGTTAATTTTCTAAAAATAATAGTATTAAAAACATTAAATTGGTTATTTACTCATTAATAATGGAGTCTGCAACATTTTTTCCTCGTGCGAAATATAAAAGGAAGATAGTTTGTACTGTAAAAGGTTGTGAAAGCGCTTCCAATAAAGATGTAAATATACGTTTCCATAAGTTTCCCATGAAAACGAATCGTTTTGTGTGCTGCAAAAATTTATTTGGACAAACGGAGCGAAAAGATCAATTAGAAGTTTGGATGAAGACGTTAAAAATGAAAGAAGTGAGCTCTGGAATGAAAGTGTGTAATTTTGGTAATATCGTGACTGTAAAGAACAAAATGGTTAATAACAATAATGATATATATTTATGATGATACTGTACGATAATAATTGATGACTAACAAACTTACCATTAATGAAAATCATTATACGAATATTGTAAGGTTAGAAACTTACCTATTACAATAGAGCAATGTTGCAATTATATGTTTACACTGTTCGCCTAAACCAGCTTTGCACGAACATTGTACCGACATTATTCTACCATTCAACTGCACTTTACCATTGATTTTATGGGGTATTTCTTTTAATTTTGAGGTTTTAAGACAATATGCCGTGAAACTAACCGTATCTGACAGCTCATTTGAATTTTTATTTTTACAGCATTTTATAATGTGACCGGTTTTTAAAATCCTTTCTCCTTCTACAAAATTCCTTTGTTTGGGATTAGTACCAGCCCAATCACATATTGCACGTATATTAATCATGTTTTTTTTAATTTCTAATTCATATAATTACACGTAAAACTATACCCCCTTTTTAAATTTGCTTCCTAAGTCCGCCATGTTTTTTAGGCTCCTCCCATCTGACGGATCCCAATTCAGCTATTGATTTTCCAACGCGTCGATCATTCATTGTGTCCTCGTTGCTCTTGGTCGATTCCCGTTGAGGTTTTCTCTCTTTCGCTTGCATCGCCGCTACAGCCATGGTTGAGCATTCCCCACTCTTTCTCGTTGATGCTCGGGGCTCAGTGCAGTTGTGTCTCTATCCCCTCCACGCAGCAGTGATCCTCAGACAAAATGTTAGGCACGCGTCAGAAAATATATTTATTTATTATTTCTTATGTCATTGGAGCAATAGACGAATAATCTTCGGTAAATTCATCGCAATGCCAATGTTTCAACGGTCGAGGACCGCGTCGTGATAACACGACGTCACAAAGTATACATATATAAATATGTAATATAATAAATATAATAATTAAGTCTATAAATAATATGTATATATGTTATTATAATAACATTACAATAGATGTTTTTGTTTTTTTTTGTTTATGAAAATATTAAAATATATTATTTCATAATATGGATAATTGAAAAATCCATTTTATTGATTCTATATTTATAAAAAATATTTAAATAAGTGCAAATGAATTTATTTACGTATAATAAAGGATAATTCATGCAATATTATTAAAACCTGCTCTGTTTTCCTTTCACGAATTTTTGAATATTTCTGCAAATAGCCATGTTTATTAGTCGCTCATAACATTGCGTTTGATGGTGGGCACTTGATTAGAGCTATTATTAATTACTCTATGATCGACGAATTCAAGAATATCGTTGGCTTTATTGACACTACATTATCAATTTTAAAAAAATTTTATCTTCAAAGACGTGGCCCAGAGCTTTTTAAATTTAATAAACTTCCTGAAGATTCTTTTAATCAAACTAGAGATTTCCATGATGCTTCATATGATGTGCAAGTACTGCAACAAATATCTTTAAGATTTATTGCGCCGGACAATTTAATGAAATATAAAAAGTCTCACGTAGAATATTTAGAAAATGAAGCTCGAAGCCAAAAAGCTAGTTCGTTAATGGCATCTTCAAAACTTTTGCAAGGAGTTGTATCAGATACTATGCAAAAAAAATGACAAAAGCAGGCATACATTTTTATATGATGTTAGTTATTATAATAGCCAGTTAGGATAAAGAAAATGAGAGGTTATAGTGCGAATACTATATCAGGACTGAATTATGATTTGAATATGCCAAGAGTTACCAAAGACAAAAAAATCCTGAAACAAATTGAAGATTCCTACAAAAACTATGAAGAAAGTGATATAAAACTGAATGTTTATTAATGAGTATTAAATAAATATATATTAATAAGCATTATTACCTATATTTAGTTTTCAAGTTTTTATAATATCATGATTTTGATGTTGATTTTCATTTATATTTCAGTTCAAATTACTAATTAAAATTCAATATAAAAATTTTATTGATTGCTATTGTAAAATAAAAATTTAATATAAAAGTTTCATTAAATGGTACATTATACTATTATACACTAACATATATATATATTTGAGGTATTATTACGTTAATCATTATTAATTTATTTTTCATCATTAAATTTATGAAATGTATTTTACTCATATTAATCATTTATATATATATATATATATATAGTGCACAATTTTTTAATATTTGCGATACAATTGAATATTGTGCTTCGCTGTTATTTTTTTACTATCGGTAGACAGTTCGGCGGAGTCCTCAAGATTGGCCAATAAACCAGTTTCTTGATCCACACATATAGCGCGTCCATGAGACTTTGTAAAAATAGAATTTTTTATTATTTGTTGACTGGGCGAACTATCTATTTCATCATTGATTATTTGTTCACTCAACATCAGGAATATTCGACTTAATATTCACTTTTGGCAAGGGGAAAAATATTTTAAGGAACTGCGTTATCGTGCATCTGCCAAGCTCTAAATCTATTTGCCAATCCCTGATTTCTCGCTCTCTCTTGTTTCTGTTGCGGCGTCGATACCAGTCCATGGCCATTCCCGCTTCTGTGAGTTGCCTCCACAGTCGTTCGGATTCAGATATGATGTCCTGCATTCCCTCTGTAAATCATTAAAACATTGGTTTCATTATTTGTTAAGAAATATATATACTACTATAAGAACCAAACACTTACTTAAAAATTGCACCAACGACGGACGGTGCCCTCCAAGCTTAGCAGGGAGCTGCCTGTTGAACCCCTCGCTGATATTATTTGTCCTGGTGGTGTGGCCCGCCACTGATACGATATCCGGAATCCGCCCCCAAAATTGGGTTAGATACCGGAGATATTTGTAGCATTTGTTTTGCAGGGCGGCAGTCGCGTCGGCAGCCAATGAGGCATTTATCATGGCATTCTCCACCGCCATGACTGCCTCGCCGAACCTGTGTGCCGGAACTAAGGGCGTCGACCACACCATCCCCAGGATCTGCCTCCATTCATTTGTTTCAGGCAGCTTTAAGAGCCTCCACTGCCGCGAGACCGCCTGCAAAAACACAAAAATATACATTATTTATAATTATTTGTTTACTCGTTCATACATATTAGGGTGGGCCAAAAAAAACTTTTAATATTTTTTTCTTTTGTTACCATGCGGAAATATTGATCAAGGTGACAAAAAAAAGTGAGCCTATGAAAAGGAGGGCAGCTCTTAATTTTAATGTTGAGAGGTGCAGTCGCATCGTGATTTTTGATTTTCCTTTTAAATAACATTATAAATTTTCTTTTTTAACGTTAGAATTGTGTAGCTCACAAACCAATGGACGCAGATTCAAATGATTTATACATATTTCTATTGGAAATTGAACGCTCTACAAAAAAGGTATTTTACAATTTTTTCATAACTTTTAGTGTTTAGAAGATATCTGAGGTTAAAATTTTTATTACTTTTAAAATTTAAAACTCGTAGACATCAAATAAATATATTATGAAGTGCGCAACACATATTTTTGTAGGAAATTGATCGCTCTACAAAAAAGGTCTCTCGTACGGTTAATCGATTACTCTGTAAACCAATTAGAAGATATTCGCATTCGGATCCCTGCATACTGATTTCAATAGTTTTTTAATAAATATTTTAAATTTATCCAAGAGATCTTTTTTGTAGAGCGTTTAATTTCCTACAATAATATATTTTGCGCACTTTATAATATTTATTTGTACATACGATCGTCCATTGGTTGGTAAGCTACAAAATTCTAACGATAAAAACAAAAATTATCCATGTTATTTAAATGGGATATCAAAAATCACAATATCATATATGCGACACCTTTTATAAGAAATAAACAAATGTTATAACATTAAAAGTTAAGAGCTGCCCTTTTCACAAGCTCATTTTTTTGTCACCGTGAACAATATTTTCATGGTAACAGAAGAAAAAAATTAGAAGTTTTTTTTGGCACATCCTAATACATTTATTTTATCTACATGCTAAAGAGTACATTATTAATAATTACCATGGTATAACTTACTCGGATAAAATGTATGCAGCATCCACGGATCCTTACGGAGGGGAGACTCTCTCTGCTAGCTTGGATGAGGGCTCGTTCAAAATCACACGCAATATATTTGATATTATGTAAGCCTCTATGAAAATGTTGCATGAATTTCCATAATCCCCGATAAAACGTTTTGGTGCGGTTCTCACAAAGGACCAGCATCGCCGGGACGCCCTGAAATTAAATTAATACAAAGTAATATATATAAATTTTTTCTAGCTGCTTGATCCCTGATGGTGAATAAAAAATAAATAAAATCCGTGAATATTATACTCACCGTTTCGTGCCTTTTTATTTGTATTACCAGTAGCTGTGCACTGGCGGGCATTTTTGGACGAGCCTGAAATAATTTTGAACAAATTGTGAAATAATATATTGAGCAAACAAATAATTATTAAAAGTAGACCATGTTTTTACTTACATCGAAAGTGCCGTCGATGTATAATTCAGTTGTTTCATAGTGCCCTATGGTGTTCATCAATTTCTGGCTTGAAAATACCACCCCTACTTTGTTGTCATCAGAGACGAAACACCCAAATACGACATTTTTAATTCGTCCGGGAAATTAGGGATCGCCTGGGCCAAATCGTTTAATGATTTTGGTAGTTTTGGTATTAATTCTGAGCGTGCGGTCCTGATTATTTGGTGTGCTGCATGAGGCTTCATTGATATTTCCACGTCTTTGTATCTGAGGAAATCAAAATATATAAACGAGAGATTATTAAGGTGTTTGGAAATAAAAGATGCGGAGATAGGAAAATAGAAAATCAAAGATGTAAAATTACAGTCTATTTCTTAAATCGGTTACGTAACTTATTTATAAATTAACTTATTATAATTGTTAAATTTGCAATTCAATGTAATTTTTATAGTAATTCATAATATTGCATCAATGATTATTTATTCTTTAGTTGATTGACTACATTTAGAGGCATAATAATTAAATTTTCTCTAACAATTTTATGATCTTTAGAATTTGTTTGTTTATTTACTTTAGAAGATATTACTGGAATTGTATTGTGTTATTCTTCAGTTGATATTTATTTTTCATGAGCTGGTTGAAGTTTGGAACGTTCCTGGAGCGACTTTTTGAAAATCATTTGTCGCTATTCTAATTGCATACAGTAACTCAAGTCAATGTTAACGAATGATGAAAAGAATAATTCGCGATGATACACCTTTCGGAAGACACCCTTACATGCCAAAAACCACCCTGAAATTCAGTCAATCGGCTATTGCGACCACAAAAATCATTTGTCGCTATTTTAATTGTGTACACTGATTCCAAGTATGTCCACCAACGGTAAAAAAAATAAGTCGCGATGATACACCTTTCGGAAGACACCCTTACATGCCAAAAACCACCCTGAAATTCAGTCAATCGGCTATTGCGACCACAAAAATCATTTGTCGCTATTTTAATTGTGTACACTGATTCCAAGTATGTCCACCAACGGTAAAAAAATAAGTCGCGATGATACACCTTTCGGAAGACACCCTTACATGCCAAAAATCACTCTAAATTCAGTCAATCAGCTATTGCGACCACAAAAATCATTTGTCGCTATTTTAATTGCATACACCAACTCAAGTTGATGATAACGAATGATAAAAAAAATAATTTGCGATGATACACCTTTCGGAAGACACCCTTACATGCCAAAAACCACCCTAAAATTCAGTCAATCTGCTATTGCGACCACAAATTATTTTTTTTACTATTGGTTAACAATATGAGTGTCAGTGTATGCAATTAAAATAGCGACAAATGATTTTTGTGGGTCGCAATAGCCGATTGACTGAATTTTAGGGTGGTTTTTGGCATGTAAGGGTGTCTTCCGGAAGGTGTATCATCGTGACTATTATTTTTTATCATTGGTAATCATTATAAGTGTCAGTGTACGAAATTAGAATAGCGACAAATGATTTTCAAAAAATCGCTCCAGGAACGTTCCAAACTTCAACCAGCTTTATTGTCAATATACTGTAAATTGTCTCCGGGGAAATTTGATAGATTCCTATTTATTTCTCGAGTGACCATCAATAAATAATACTACTACTATTAAACTGTCGCGCTAAATAATTATTGGTAAAGATGTAAATCCAAATTGCAAATATAAAAAAACAATATATAATCTAACTATAAATTATTCTTTATCTTTATATTAGTTGTTCACATCTGCTTAGTAATAAAACATCTGTTGAGTACTAAGTTATATAAATCATTACTATTACTTTGTAGTTATGCGAAGACTATTATTGATTTGAATTATATTTTTATATTATTTAATTCGCGCCACTAGTATCATAAAATTCTAGCACCAGAGGCGTGCAAGAGTTCGCGGACATCGACATACATATATACATATATAACAACACACGTAATAGCCTGGCACCTGGTGGACAAAACTGAACCATGAAATAAAAATCTATGAAATGATCAATTAAATCATCTTTAAAGAAATGGATAAATAAATAAACAAATAATAATGACAATGGTAGTAATGAACAAATGAATGATAAATGATAAATGCAGTTAACTGTCTATTTATTGTCATTACAATTGGTTGTCGTATACATAGTAGATATGATAAAAAGATGATGGTAGTATAATTCAAATTGATAATAAATATTATTTTAGCTGAATAAATAAATTTTAAATTTGCTGTTAAACAAATGAATGATAGCTGGAGGGAGGGGGGGGGGGGGGGGGGTAATCAGCGCACAGGAAGAGAGGTAAAGCGTGAAAAAATCAACCTGATGAACTCGCTGGTAATGTAACATTGTTTTTTTTTCTACTTGTTTCTGATTCTTCGGAAATGCTCTTACATCGATGCCCTCTATGAATATTTACTTAATATCAAATATACAGATCATTTGTTTTATGTGTTTATTTCTGTTTTGTCTAAGGTATAGTTAATTAAATAACCATTAAAACAGATTGATGTTGATAACAACAATTATATTCATTTATCAGTTGTATTGCGTTGTGCCGTAATATAATTATAGTTTCAAACATTGCAGCACAAAGTGTATATATGTGACTCACCAATATATAATGTACCCATTTTTTTATCAATTATATCATGTTTTGCGTAGAATAAACGAAAGAAATATTCGTTTCTTATTGTTTTATGAAGAAAAATGATCATTTTTTCATTGCGAAGATAATGAATAACGCACATTCATCAATGCTTATACTGGCCCAGCTCATCTATGTTTGAAATATGACCAAATGAGCTTTTATTTTTTCACCTTTTAATTTGTTCGTTTTAGAATAAAAGGAAAAAAATGCAATTAAATAATTATTTTCATTATTTGTTTTGTGATAAATTGATAATAAAAATCCTCATCTTTGAGTGGTGGTGCAAGTAATGTGCTACAGTTATAATTATACATTTATATTTCAATATATGATGAAACGAGAATTGACAAAAAACACCAAGATAAACAAATAATACGTATATATATATATATGTACATGTAAGTACTACCATTTGATGGTTATAACTTCATGAATGCAACTTCTATTTTCAGACTTTGAAGTTCATTTGTTTATTTTAAAGATCAACACACGAAATTAACTAATTTACAAATACCTACTACGATTAATGTGTGAATGGATGCATTTGTATATAGGAATAATTTAAATTGCAATATTACGTGTTCAATTGGGTTAATTATACGCGTCTCATCATAACTTGAATGATAACATATTACACATGCAAAATATATTACTGTCACACGCATGAGAATATGATGATAAAAGTTTAGTAAATGATTGGGATGAATAATTATTGATGGCTTTGGTGGATATAAATATACGCATAATTTCTAAATTCCATATGTAACATATTGGATATTATTATATAGATCGATCAAGATAAAAAAAAAAAAAAAAAAACAACAGGATATTGATATCTTTATATACATTCCATTTTATTTCATGATATATATTACTCGCTACTATATTGATACTATAATAATTTTATATATGCATCTTTATGGCATTATTTATTTATTCCTTCGGAAGCATATTACATTAATGAATTACATGCGATGAAGATTATAATAAACACTAAAGGAAAATAAATAAGACTAATTATACACATTCTAAATGAAAGCTATATCTAGTAATCCTATATATTTATATATCTGTTAGACAATTATTTGAATACACTGCAACGCATATTAATCGTTAGAGATTTCAAAATACAGATATGAAAACTGGAAAAGAAAATCAGATTAATTCCACATCAATATATGAAATCGTAAATATTATTCCTCATTCTCGTATTTTAGGACCTATACTATTAAATTGCTACACTTCTCAAATATGCAACATTTCCATACACAATATATTGATATATAAAAAAAAAAACAAAATAATATGTATACATGTCTAAATTATATGATATGCAATTTTTAAATATGAAAGATATGCATGTTATTAATAAGTGTTAATAATAGTTTAATGACTAGTTTTTCGGGAGAAAAACGCATTTAGGCGTGTTGGCGGGCAATCTGATGGGTCCGACCACCATATCGGATATTTCCACATGATAACATCCCTCTTTCACTGATTTTTTTAATATCAGGGGATGTTGTCGTATTGCAATCACCCATCCATGATCATCAGGGTCAACTCCGAACAAATATTAACACAATTGTTTTATAAAAGAACCAACATATTCCATTACATTTATGAATTATTACCTGCGACTGTGGGAGGGCCTGCCAGGTCGTCCAGCTTGACTTCTCGCACCAATTGACCAGGAGCTTGAATTTCTGTAAACAAATAAATATAAATTGCAGATCCTCAATATCAAATTCTGAGTGTTTCGTCAAATAATTCATGAGAGGGGAAGAATTCCTTCAAAAAATCCTCCATCACAATGAAACCGTTTTCTAAACTCAATTGGCTATTCTTAATTCGAAGCTCTCGGTTTATTTTTAAGGTGCGCCGGTATTGGTCCAAAAACCATCCCTCCCTCTGTTAATTGCATCCACCGTCGCTCCGATTCTACAATTACTGTCGTCAATGCCCCCTGTAAATAATTTGGACATAAATTATCTCGAATGTGAAATATGTATTGGGTAAAAAAGCAATATATTGACTTACTCAAAAAACGGACTAACGTTGGGTGTGAACCCCCAAGCTTCGCAGGGAGCTGCCGGTTATATCCTTCGCATATATTGTTTGTTCTGGACGTATGGCCCGCCACTGACAATATATTCGGCATCTTGCCCCAATAATTTCTAAGGTACCGGGCAAATTGCTTTGCCCGTCCTTCCAGCTCGGCGGGCGCCAGAGCCATCATGGCATCTTCGACAGCGGAGAACGCTTCGCCGATCATGAAAGAAAGAACGCACCGCCGCGTGACCGCCTGTGAAAATAATACAAAAAATTTTAGATATATTGTTGTGGAAAAATTGAAGTGGTTCTGCTTCAAACAGAACTTCTTTGTATTTTATATGATAATCTTATGTAACTCACTCTGATGTAGTGGATTTAGCATCCACGGACCATCGCGGCGGGGAGGCTTTCCCTTGAAGCCTGAATGAGGGCATTCTCATAATCACAAAATATAAATTGCAAATTTATTCATTTATTATAATATTGTCTAGCCAGCCAGGAACTGTGTATATAATTTTCTTTCATCATGTATAGTTAATTTAATTTGTATTGACAATTTGCATTAGTCGTTTATATGACTTAATGATAAAATATATTTAACAATTTTATATTTTCTTTCGATGATTGACGCCCGAGAACAATATTCGAGCGTTATAGGGGAGGTCGACAATTTTCCTGTCACAATATATAAACAAATTTACTGAATAACCAAATACCAATACACAGCACGAAGCACTAAATGTAAATAAACTTACATCGAACGTGCCGTCTACATATAATTCTGTCGTCTGCCGATTGCCAATAGCTTCCACTAATTTCGATGTTGTGAAAACAATACCAAATTTTCCATCGATGGTTTTAAAATTTCCATGATATGATTTCAATAATTCCTTTGGAAATATTTATTTATTTTTTGGTATATTTACGATGAATTCATTCAATGTTGCCGGCACTATAGGCAATATGGAAGCTCAAGATGCCCAAATTAAATTTTCCGCTGTATGCGGGACGATGTATATAGCTGCACTGGTATGCCTGAGAGCCGGGGATAATAGATTCATTACAAATGTATCAGGTATAAAAATTTAAAAAAGAAACAATCGTATATACATAATGTGAAACATTTCAAATATTCGTCATTGTCGTATAGTGCAAAACAAAATCGTGTATAATCATCAGGGAATTTTTAATTCATATTTCAATCATTTTCATTCTTTTTCATTGAATGAATTGGTGCATATTCGGAAGAAATGTATGAATTATAATAGTCTTTGGCAATATCGCAATTCATGTTTTTTTCCCCGAATTTAAGCTCGTCTAGGTTTCATTTATTAAATTAAAATGAAAATATTTTAAAAACTTATACTTTATTTTATTAATTATTTATTCGGATCTACAACCAGACAGCCAAGTTGAAGAAAGTGACATATTTTATAATTCATGATATTATCTATATGCAGCTTCATGTAATTACATATATTTCTTGAAGAAACAATTATCCTAATTCTGTTAAGTAGGAAATTAATAATGTTAACGACATTTTTAATCGTAAGGGAAATTTTTCGTCCAATCATTACCAGAATAAAAACGATATTATGATGACAGTCGGAAAAAAACTCGATTATTTTAAATATGTAAACTTGCAGATTATAGGGTTGAAGTATAATTGAAATGATGTTTATTTTCCCTGTGATGTATGTCAACTTTGCATTAATCAGTATGAAAAAGATAGCATAAATGTTTTGTTTATAAATATATACAGATCATTATCGTTGATAATCATTATTTGTTCAATTTAATATTAATATGAACATTCAAGTAATACGCTCGGAAAACTATTAAGAACCGATAGAGTTTGCGGCAGATTATATGAGACCAATTTTTTAGGGCTTCCGTTTCAACATAAGAATATATGTTTGTGTCGAAAATTTAAATTTATTTGCCGTTCAGTTTGAAAATCATGAAGAACGGACGAAATTTTTCCCTTGTAATTTCCATTATGAACTTTGGTTGATATATGCGCACTATCTCACACTATACAAAAGTCTACAGTTTGCAGGGGATGTATTTTTCTTAATATAAAAACATTTGAGCCCCTGCGCGTTAAGAAATCCGAAAACACCCCTTTTAAGGACCAGTCCAATTAATAAATATATATCATGTATAATAAAGTATACTTACTTGGCAAAAACTTCGTTCATCACTTTTCGCGCCGGCAGATCCAACTTTTGTCTCGCCAGAGCTTTTAAATCCTCATTGGCCAGCATTCTTTCGTGGGATGTCGGTTCCGCGTGCGTGTGTTTTCTGCGTATTAACACAACCCCATTTTTCACCAACGCCGAAACATTACATTTATTTGTCGCCGTTCGCGAAGCACACACAAACCGCCGGCCGGGATATCTTGAATCTTGATGGTACAAGAAACCTCTATAACCGTACTTAAATGTTTGCCCTCTTTCTCCTTTTAACTTTTTCATTTATTTCCACAGAAAAATTTCCGAATAAAAACGAAATCAATTTTACACAAAAACACACACGAAATACCGAAGCCAAAAAAAACACAATAAAAAAGTTATTTGACTACAAAATTAAAAAAACGACCCACACGAAAAAAAATGTAAAAAATGTATTAAATGTAAATAAAATCACACATGAAAGAAAAAAATTGGAAAAATTTATCTAAATATTAAATGTTAATTAGATCACAAATGAAAAAGGAATATTTGAAATTCACACGATGAAAAAACTTAGAAAACACAAACGAATCATATAAAATATTGAAAACATATGGTAACACGATCAGTAATAATAACAGCTGCATGGATGGGTCCTTTCGGTACTGCAGTTAGATTTGAAGTGCCGTAGACGCAAATGCACAAGTAAATCCAACTATTACTATCATTATAATTACTGACCAACGGCCGCCTTCAATACTGAACGAAAAAGTAAACAAATGATCCCAAATGAAGATTTGTGACATATACGTTTATAGTTTGTTGTCCTCGGCTTTGTATTCTCAACATAAATTTTATTTTTATTTTCAAACTAATTTATACTTTTACTTATATTTTTCCCGAAATAATAAAACAAAAAAATTATTCTTCGTTTTGAACATTAAATGAATTACATAATTCAACCCAAAGTATGAAACACATGAAGGAAAAAATTTTTTTAAGTTTGAGTATGTGTTATTTTAAGGAATGTCTATGATAAATTGACACATAATCAATTCTAATTCTTATTTAAACAACAAAAATAAACAAAAATTCATATATAAAATAAACAAATAATAAAAAATTTTATATTAATATCATTTACGAATAAATAAATTAATTGCATTCGTCATTGCGTTTGTGTCTTTCATATATACGATAAATAAGGCGAAGATATACTATTTAAAATAAGCCATGCTCATGTTACATGTGCAAGCGGCGGGATCGAGCAGCCAGCGGTCACACAAATGATCAGAAGATAACATCTATATTAGTTGGTTCTTAAGAATCATTAATTATTTGATGCTTGCGTAATATATTCAATTTATACACCCCGTGCTGCAATAGGTCTTCGAGTAATGAAGCGCCACAACACAACACAGATGATGAATAGACGAAATATTATAGTTTCCATAATATCGTTGAGTAATGTATTTTTCAGATTTTTTTCCCGATTTTCATCTACATCTTCTGATCTCTCAGCCATAATATGTGTATTCATTTTAATGAACGAGGGACAATGAACCAAATCCGATCGGAACATGTAATAAAGATGCGCTTAAGATATATTTGGTTGATGTTCTATCCTTATACATTCAAACAAATGATTCATAAACAATTAAGTAAAACGAATTCCATATATTTTGTATTTATCTAAAAATTACAAAAATGAACAAATGCTGTTTCCGTTCATTCCACACGTGACATAATGTAATTGAGAAAAAACAAATGATTAATTCGTCATCGCTATTGTTTATTTCATATGATAAATATACAGTAAAAATATTGTATATATGTACATATATAATTCTGCCATTTTATTTGTGTCAGCTAGATTCAAAATAAGCCACGCCTATTATACATGCGCAAGTAACGACGCGCAGCCAACCATCAGACATCAAGATCATCTCTGGGAAATTATTTTTGGAAGTAACATATTATATTTGAGTATCGTTTGTATGTAATTTGATAATTACAGAACACAATAAATGTATGAGAAAATGTATTTAGTATTCGATATTATAGTGTATCATTTATCAGATCAAATAATCTTCACCGCATGTGATTCATTAATGTAATATGCTTCCGAAGGAATAAATAAATAATGCCATAAAGATGCATATATAAAATTAATATAGTATCAATATAGTAGCGAGTAATATATATCATGAAATAAAATGGAATGTATAAAGATATCAATATCCTGTTGTTTTTTTTTTTTTATCTTAATCGATCTATATAATAATATCCAATATGTTACATATGGAATTTAGAAATTATGCGTATATTTATATCCACCAAAGCCATCAATAATTATTCATCCCAATCATTTACTAAACTTTTATCATCATATTCTCATGCGTGTGACAGTAATATATTTTGCATGTGTATGTTATCATTCAAGTTATAATGAGACACGTATAATTAACCCAATTGAACACGTAATATTGCAATTTAAATTATTCCTATATACAAATGCATCCATTCACCCATTAATCGTAGTAGGTATTTGTAAATTAGTTAATTTCGTGTGTTGATCTTCAAAATAAACAAATGAACTTCAAAGTCTGAAAATAGAAGTTGCATTCATGAAGTTATACCCATCAAATGGTAGTACTTACATGTATATATATATATATATATATACATACATTGTTATATTACTGCCTGATCTCGGATCGAGGTGAATATAACTTCGCTTGATAACTCGTAGTTCATTCGATAGCTTGTTGTCCCATGCGTCTGCCCGATCTCGGATCGAGATGGATACAACTTCGCTTGAATCGATGACTTATTGTACCACACAGCTGCTTGATCTCGGATCAATGTGGATACAACTCCCCTGAATCGATCGCGGGTTGTACCATAGGACTGCCCAATCTCGGATCGAGGTCGATGCAACTTCGCGTGAACCGATGGTTTATTGTCCCACACAGCTGCTCGAACTCGGTTCGACGTGGATACAATTCTGCGTTATTAATTTGTATTTGTATGATTAAAACGTTTATTAATCTTCCCCACTCTCACTGAACTTTTTACTATGCGAACACACTGTACGTATATGCACTCCACTTACAACAAGTTCGAATATGGTCGAATGATAATATTATACGAATAATTAAATTAATAATATGTAATGTCCATAAAAACTTATGAATGTAACTCCCCTTGATTACTATTTAATCTCTTGCACCTTCGAAGAGACGCGGGGGCCAAAATAGTTATGTGAATGATGTTATCGATTGAATGTTATAAATTGCTCTATACTCGAAGTCACTATCGTGATGTTGAGTCGTCAGAGTCTCGAGAACTTCTCTCTGCTCTTGGCAGATTTTTGACTGTCCAAGGACAGAGAGTAGGGATGAAAAAGACGTTACAAACAATTTGGAAAATTCCAGGAAAAAGAAATGTTTTTACTTTCACTAAAATTTATCTGTAAATTTTCCGTTGAAACTATTTTACAACTTTCACGTGAACCACATATGGTTTATATGGCCCCTTGTTTGAAGCGTCGTAGCGAATATTAGAAACAAAAAAAAGGGTCCGCGACCATAGCTTAGACACTTGAGATATTTTTTTTTTCTTTCGTTCGTGACAATCTTGTCTTGGCCCCCCCGTGAGAACATTTTGTTTATGAGCTATTGTGAGGCTATTTTATTTATTGGTTCTTATAATATTACTTTATTTATTAGTTCTTCAAAATTATTTTATTTCTTAGTCCTTGTCAATTTTTAGTTTATTTATTGGTTTTCGTCGGATTTAAAAATTGACACGCGAGAACGCATCGAAACATCTGTTCTGCAGTACAGAACAATTATTTTGTGTGAATTCACACTTAATCACTTATCCATTCCTTCATTCACTTCTTCTTTCATTCTCCCATACACTTTTTCTCTCTCTTATATTAATTTCCATATCCATTCAGCTATCACCTCTCACGCCCCAATCTCTTCACACATTTTTCTCTAAAACTGATTCCGTTTCGTTGGGTTTTTATCCAGTATCCCTCTGCGCTCTTCCCTCTGGCATATATTCATAGCCTCTTTTCCTCATTCATACTTATCACCTCCTTTAAATATCTACAGAATTTTTCCATTATTGTAGATTTTATTCTTTCCTTACCTAATTCTGCCCTAAACAAATGTTTCTAGCACATATATACTTGCAATATCTCATCTGTATTTTCTCCAATCTTTTCATTTTTTTAGATCCCCATATCTCGACTCCGTACATCATAATACGGATCTTACCAGCGAGTTCATCAGGTTAATTTTTTCACGCTTTACCCCTCTTCCTGTGCGCTGATTACCCCCCCCCCCCCCCCTCCTCCAGCTATTTTTTGCACAATTTCGTGCACATGTTTTTTGTGGTCATTTTTCGCTGTGATGAACCAGTAATCTAAATATTAAAATTTTTATATTTATTTCCCCCCTCCCCCCTCTCGTTACGTATGTATACATATGTATATATTTAGACGTATAAAAATCTCGTACAATTCATATGATTCGTATAAAATATTAAATAGAATATAATTGGCATTGATCGAGCAGCATACCTGTGGAATAAATAAATAAACAAAAAAATGTTTTATGAAAACCATATTCCTTCTGCGGAAATGTTCATTTCATCCAATGAATCAGAACATATGGTAAACGCGATTGTTGGGCTATAATGCATTATATTATATCAATATATTCCTTGGGATTTTCATTTCAATGGATTTATAATAAATCAAAATAAACTATTTCATGACATATGATTTGTCATTGCTGAATGCAGAATTTTAATTTGTTTAATTAATTTTTATGCGAGAGCAATATACGCTCAAGTAGTTTGTGGTTCGAAGAAAAAATTCCATATTGCGCAAATATTTTAAGATGTTAAAATATAAATCATTTGTTTATTAACTGAATTTAGAAATCAACATTAAACATTTTCTCCGTGTTTTCCTGCTTCATTCTTTTATTTTTTATTGATTTATTTTACCTATGGTATTATCAATTACTTATTTTATAAATATTCATGTATATATATTTATTTGTAAACATATTCAGCAACAAATGATACCAAATAAATATTAAGTAGAATAATGTCAGAGAAATATAGAAAAAAAAATTGTATCAATTAAAGTCTGAAACAAATGAAAAATGAAGAATGTAGATATATACTAGAATTAGATAAATAGTAGAATGGAATTTAAAAAAATCAATATACTTGAATAAATTTCCAATACATTTAGGAATATTGACATCCATCAATGATGATTCAACACAAGCATCCTCAAGACGTAAACAAATGAACATACTATATATATGTGCAACAGAATCATTTTTCGTATGTGTATTTCAAATTATGATCATTTAGCGTTCAATCAATCCTATCAAAATTTCATTTGTTTATATTATTTATACCTGTTGCAATTTAAATTGCTCCTTCGAGTCATCGAATTATATGTAAATTACTTTCTTTTCAGTTGATCTTAAAATAAAATATTGACATCAAAGTCCCAATAAACAAATAATTCTGGAGATGGTGTCACCTTTCATTTCATAATTGAAATATATTTATTATTACCGCAGCTATAATTACTGCCAGCACTCCAATATGGAAACTATTTAATTATCAATATACATCACAAAAATATAAATGATAATATATTTTCATTTGTTTATCATTTTAAAATAAACGAAGTAAATGTCGGACAAACGAAAAAATCATTAGGGAATTGAAATTATATAGATAGAGTGCAGCAAACATAGATGAAAAGGATAAGACAAAAAAGTAATTCGAATCTTCAAGTTAGTTATTATATAATTGTTTTTTATTTTGTACATTCATTTGTTTAGGGGTCATACAAGACCATAACAACGTACCAATTATATACCATAAGAAAAGACACTCAATGAATAAGAAGATAAATTCAAATCTAGAAGAGTACAACTACAACTTATTAACATACTCTATATCAATACCTAACAGAGACAAAAATGATATGAATAGACTGACAAACAAATACAAGTGGCTACACAACGATGCAAAGCATCTCGATGAGCTCAGAAGAAGAACTAAGAAAAAATAAAATTAGCAAGTAGAATAACACTTCAAATGCCAAGGCAAAAAATGTCAAATACTAAAGGTAAAAATGTAAATAGGTAGGATGGAAGCCGAACTGTGACTGCAATCTTAACGATTTCTCGCACCAGCATACATCCTCAAATCTGTATATATTTCTAGTATTAAATTCTCATAACTAACATCCTTCCCATAACCTATTCCTCATCACTAACTCCCACCTTAGATTATTTCATAAAATATACGATTGTTAGATGATTTTTCAAGTATCATTGATCATTTTTGCATCTGTAACTTAAGACTCTGCCTAGTTAATTAAAAATAACTAATACAAATAAAAAGCTAAAGACTGAACAAAAATATACAAACTCATGTATAAAAGAAAGACACTTAAATAGAACTATGTAATTAACATAGCCATTAAGTATTAATAATTAAGCACAAATAGCATTGTAAGTAAGTTTAACTATTGTAATCGTTTATAGTAAAAATGACAAATAAACTTCCTTTTTAAAACCAAAAAAAAGCCAACTGACTATCTTACAAAATGTATATTCGATAATATATATAAATTTTCAAACTTGATTTATTCATTTGTTTAATAGCAAATATAAAATTTATTTATTCAGCTAAAATAATATTTAATATCAGCCCAAGAATGTATTGCATTCTATATCTGCAACGAGTATGTGTGTTCTAGGTAGCATGAATACTGTTTCATTGCTTCTGTAAACAACTGCACCAAATGCTATTGGAGTGACAGCAGACAAGATGCCATACAGATTAATCCTCTACTGGTAAGTGGCAGACCTACTTACCGACCGCACCCCAAATAATTAGTTCGTGCCATTCTTTCACCCAATCATTGAGGTCTCTGTAGTCAAAAAGTAGAAAAGTATCAAGTTCTTTATCGATTTATCTTTCAGCCAACTTCACGCCACATCTATCGGTTATTTGACATATGCCAAATTTCAGGATTACGAGCAATTGATTTCCCTGGAGTCGAGACATAACACACACACAAAAAAAAATAAAAAATTTAACTCGACCTTTAAAGGGCGATGAATATCATCCGAGGGTGATTGTCAACTAGAAACATATACATTGACGATGAAGTGGCAGTGATGCGTTTGAAAGGGAAAAATGATACAAAGTCATTTCATAGCGTCTATAAGATGCTCTCACGTATATGTCGTAAGTAAATTCCTCATCAAAATCTCTTTCACTAACCTTAAATATTAATTAAAAATATACAAATTAAATTCCTAACACTAAAATAATTTTCTAAAATATAAAAGTCCAAATATCATTTCTCAACAATTGATGTCATCCATTTCACATAACGAAAATAAACAAAAAGAATTGAATTTATTCTAATGATGAAAGTTATGTTTTGGAAATAAATTATTTATCAGTAAAAATATTTCAGGTGCTGTGGATAAAGGACAACTTGATGGTTTCATGGCTGACGGTGGAGTACAATCATTAAAGAGTGGACATAATTCACAAAATATGGGCTTTGTATCGCAGCCAACAAGACAAACATCAGATGACTCTAATAACAAAGTTTATGCAAATCAATGTCATTCACTGAGAGGAGGTTCTGATTCGTCGAGTACAGTTTATGCTGTAGGGCAATATGCATCAAAAGTATTGAGAAATCTTAATGATCAACGATTGAAAAATCAATTTAGTGATGTTGGTTTAGTTGCTGGCGAGAGAATTATTCGAGCTCATCGATCAGTTTTAGCAGCGGGTAGTGCTTATTTCAATGCAATGTTTACTGGTGGTCTTGTTGAAGAGCAACAAGAGTTAGTTGAAATACACGCAATATCTGCAAATATATTAACTATGCTTGTTGATTTTATTTATACTGGTAATGTGGATATAACACAGGATAATGTTCAAGAATTATTTGCTGCTGCAGATATGTTAGAACTGGATGAAGTTGTTTCAGGATGTATTGCTTACCTTCAACAACAATTGCATAATACGAATGCCCTTGGAATTTATAGGTGAATATATTTTATATTTGATAATGAAAATAATTTATCGAAGTATTTAAAATTAATATTGACTGATATTCTATAAGTTTTATGTTTCCGAATAGAATTTTAAACTTTTATTCGTTCGTGAATATATAAATTTTATTGAGGTATAATGATTAGCAAATGACTTTCAGAAAAAATTTTTGAATCCTAAATATGCTTTGAAATATACAGACAGATTTTCAATTTTTAAATTTAAACAGTATTAATTATTATATCTTTGACTTGAACAAGTAAATATTCTCCAATTTTGAACACATTCAATTCAAGAAATATCTCTAAATAACTTGAAATTATATTTTTTAGGCTTCTAATTGAATGTCGAAATTCCAAAATAAGTATTGAATCGTTCAATAAGTAAAGTGATAATACTTAATATCAAATAATTGTCTTGAATTTACATTCTTATAATGTTTAACCTCAAAATTCTCCCTAATCAAACTATATTAATAATTAATATTAATAGTATTTAATTTTCCACAGAACTGATCATTTTATTTCATTACTTCATGATAATAATTCATATTTTTTGTTTATATTTTTATTTATATTTATATTATATTAATTTATAACATGAATTTATATATTTATATTTATATTCATTCTCTCCAAGCGATTGATAAAATTCACTTACACAATGAACAATCTATTTGCCCTAACTTTTGTTTATTAAATTATTAAATTTGTTTATCCTACTTCGTTTTCAGATTCGCCGAAGCACATAATCGTTTAGATCTAATGGAGACTGCCTTACGATTTATCGAAGTCAATTTTCCTCAAGTATCACAAGAGGAAGAGTTCCTAGATTTGCCAAAGGAATATCTCGTTCATTTTCTCAGTAGTGAATATATTCATGTCGATACTGAATTTCAAGTAAGTTCATCGCGTAAAATACATTTAAAAAAAAAATACGCAATCTAATAAAATCAATATCATTTTTAATTTTTACATTTTTATTAGGTCTTCCAAGCTGCCTACAAATGGATCACTCATGACATACCTGCAAGACGTTGCTATGTATTTGAAATTCTCGCTCATATAAGATTACGTTTGTGTTCACTCACACGTTTAGAAACCATAATACTAGATTGCAAAGATGCAAGTTTAATTGTTGCTCTTCGGTCAATACAAAAAGATCTTATATCAAACAAAGGATGTTTAGTGCCATTACGTGCACAACCACGACTTTGTGCTAAGAAAAATATTCTTGTTATCGGCGGCTCAAAGCGTGAACACACAACTGATAGTTGGGCAAGAAATGCTGAGAGTACATACGAAACAATTGAAAAATATGATACATTTACAGGACAATGGAGTGAAGTAGCGCCAATTGGAATAGGAAGAATATTACCAGGTGTTGCATTACTCGATGGAAAAGTTTATGTTGTTGGTGGTGAATTAGAATCTTGTATTATTGCTAATGGCGAATGTTACGATCCACGTGATAATGTGTGGACATCAATAGCATGTATGGTAGAACCAAGATGTGAATTTGGTCTTTGTGAATTGGACAATTGTCTATATGCATTTGGTGGTTGGGTTGGTGAAGATATTGGCGGTACTATTGAAACATATGATCCAATTAATAATATTTGGGCGCTTCATGGTGAACTTCCTGAACCACGTTTTAGCATGGGAGTTGTTGCATATGAAGGATTAATTTATATTGTCGGTGGCTGTACTCATGACAGCAGACATCGGCAGGATGTTATGAGTTATAATCCTGTGACAATGGAATGGAATGATCTTGCCCCAATGCTGACGCCACGATCACAAATGGGCATTACAATATTGGATGGTTATATTTATGTTGTTGGTGGGATGAATAAAAATCAGGAGGTTTTGACATCAGTCGAGAGATATTCATTTGAAAAGGTGAATGAAAATAAATATTAATTTAATTTGTAAATAGTGTTGCTAATCATGATATTTTAAATTTAATTCGCTAGTTGTTTTTAGTTCAAATAGTTCATTGGATAATTTGGAGTGCTATTGTTGAGCTCCTATTAATATTATATTTTTAAGCAACTAATAAATTCATAAAAAAATATCTATAATCAAAAATGTAATTATTAAAATTAATAATTAGTGAATTATTCAATTTTCAAAATATGTTTTAGTATGATAAATCTAAAGAAGTCTTCAATTATTATCACAATATGAATTTAATATGCTCAGAAATAATTTTTCAATTATAAAAGTAAAAATCATCGTTTTCTTTCAAGGCGAAATTAAATTTTATTTTTATTTTCTGTTATCAACGCTTTGAAATGACACTAGAACATGCCTCAATAATTCTGACACGTTTCATGAACTTATTAGCACAAATAAAGTGCTATTTATTTATTTATCTATTTATATTTATTCATTAACCGAATTTATTTTCATTTTTCAACAGAATAAATGGACAGCCGTTGCCCCAATGAACATGGGACGTTCTTATCCTGCAGTTGCAGCAGCCGATGGTCGACTCTATGTTATTGGTGGCGATCAATCGCGTGAAATAAATTTTTATCGCACTCAAATAACAATATCCACAGTGGAAAGCTACGATCCAAATTCAAACAAGTGGAGTGAATGTGCATCATTGCCAACAAGTCGCGGTGAAGCCGCAGCAATTATTGCACCATTTTGATCTTGATATTAAAATTAATTGTGAATGGCTGCCACAGATCCTCTCTAAACTATTGCAAAGTGTCGTCTACATATAACTTTTTACTATCAATTAATATTCTTCATCATTTTTTGTTAGTCATAAACCAAAAAAAAAAAATCAGATGAATTATGTGGACGGATCACTCATATTTCTTATACTCGAAATTGCAATATATGAATTTCCAACTTTCTTTTTCAATTGGAATTCGAAAGTTGTTAATACATATATCCTGGTAATTTTTACCTGATAAACTATTGACAATTAATACTAAAATTAAATGTCAATAGTAGTTATTTTTAATGAAGAAATTTTATTCGCATATTATATTGAATTATTATTAATATAAATATTGTTCATCAATTGTTTCCGCTACGTAGCGAATGAAATTATTGTTAATTTGATTTTTGTTTACAATAACTCGCGTATCTAGTAAAAAACGATTTTATTATATTCTTTTAATAGGCTTAATTGTGATTATTATCGAATGGATAATATGAAAAAAAAAAAAAAAATCATTTACCACTGTTTTGTCTAGCAGAAAATCTGACAAAACTAATGGAAAATTTGAAAAAAAATACGTTCATTAATTATTGTATAGTACACATCACTACAACGCAACTAATGGAATTGCACTTTAGTGCTAATCATTTTTCCAAAGAAAATTAACAAAAATAGCGATATGAATAGATAATAAAAATAATGAATGAATAAAATGCGACACCAAGAATGCAAGAAAAACATGAAAAAAATAAGAATATCCTATAATTATGCCATTTTTTATACAATTAATGAAGCGTATAATATAAGTTATCCAGTGTCTGTGTAAAATACTAATGAAAATAACAAAAAATTATCTAATATGTGCTTGGGCAAGTGATGTACGACATTATGAATTTATAATTATCACCAAAATTATGAGATATAATAGTATGAATTAATTCACATATTATAATATGTATAATACAAGAAGATAGACGTTTTACACAATATAAAAGAAAACAAAAGTCATAGAACTCTGTTGCTTTATAAAAAGAATAAATTTTCCGAAAAATATATACACATGTGTATGATAAATAAAAAATATAATTTTTTTTGACACTCACAGTAAATATGAGGTTATAATATGTATTGACTGAGTAATTTTTGCAGTTTATACAATGCCAAATTTTTGATTCTACAGTGAAGTATCATTAAAATTCAATGTAAAAGAGTGAAAATATTTCGAATCAATTTGTATTTCTATAGGCTAAAATTCGCACTTGTATATTAGTCACAAGTCTCTGGAAATTTTGTGGATTTCTTTCAGACATTTGGCGTAATTTGAAAACCAACGACGACCAACAGTCGCGAAGTTTCGTAATGTATGATTCTTCAAGCTTTGGAAGAATTGTATTGAGCCTTGTTATTTCTTCTTGTCGAAGATTCAGGCGTTCTTCAAAAGACGACTCGGATTTTCCCAATCCATCATGATATCCTGGATAACCAAGTTCACAATCTCGTTGCCAAGTTATTCGATAAAATGTTACAATGTCCTCAATAAAATTTTCAAGGCAAAGTATCATTGCTTCTGCATTACATTTATCAGCAGAATATGTTTTTGAAATTGATGAAGTTATTTTTGGTAATGTAGAAATAATTTTCTGTTGACTACAGGAATAATATGATGAATTTTCCATTTCTCGTGTTCTTGATAACATTTTTTTTACCGAAATTTTTTATACAAAATATCAGAAAAAACAGAAATAATTTGTCTCAACGTTAGTTTTGTCCCGATATTACTCTATTAAAAATAGTAAACAATAATTTATTGCATAGAGCAATGCATTGAATCGTATTAAAATATATTTGCAATGAATAAAGGAATATATGTGAATAAAATATAGCAATTATATTAGGCATTATTTTTGCGGGAAAAATCACATTATCGATTGTCAATTTTAAACAAAAATTATTTTAATAAATTTAATCAGAAAAGGATGAAAATTTACAAAAAAACCACGATAGAATTACACAACATTTTGATAAATATTCCAGCACCTCAAAATTACTATTGCATAATATCAAATATTAATAATAAATTTTTTTTTTCATAACTAAGATTGCACAATATTGCGATGAAATTAATAATCAATTCGCGGAATCGGCAGCTTCATTATCAATTAAATGTAATAAGACTTTATATTAAGTATAGATTAATAAAAAATTGTTTTCTTTTTCAGACTTCGTATCTATCATCTTATGAAATGAATGACTCACCAGATAATTTTATAAAGGCAATACATAAAAATAAAGTGAATCGGAAAAGTGGCATCTTGCACTTTATTTCTTGAACAGTATCAATAAATTCATAAATATCTATTTTTCTGAAAAATTCAAGATTGAAACTAACTACTTTATGATAATTATTTATGAAATTTATTTATATGAAAGATTTCGTATCGAAATTCAATGAATCTAGTAAAATTCATTGTTAAAAAGTGTTTATTTAGATTGATTAATCAGTATAAATAAATCAAGAAAATAAAATTTACTTTTCAAAGTTGCTATTGGAATCATCTAAATAATAAACACGTATTTTGGGCATATTTTTATGGTTTGTGTTATTAATAATTGATAATGTATTGGAAAATTATTTTGTTTTTGAATTAGATATTATTTTGAGCAATTTGAATGAGAAAATAAATGCATTTTTTATAGTCTAAAAAAAAATATAAAATTCATGATGGAACATGAAGTATAAGTTGGAAAATGATGAAAATTTTGCATTTTATTCTTAAAATAATCAGGAAATAATTATTAAATTTTACATTTTTTGCTATCAATTTCATGAAATATTTAAACTAATTTATTCACCATTTTTCATTACTTTTTATTTCATATGATAAAAAAAATAAATAAATTCGATAACATTCGAATTGCAAAAATGCATTTCGAGTCACATATCTTCACGTGTATATGATTATAAATTGATAATTAATAAAACAATGGAAAATCAATAACCGTATGAGTATAAAATGTCACCATTTCCAGTTCATTATCCAAAAAATTTAATCATTCATTCACAATTCAATTACTCAAAATTATTTCAATCCATTTGCGTATGACCTGTAATAATTAATATCGTTATTAATAACATAACATTTTTTTATTAAATATAAAGATAATGTCTTACATAACATTTTTCATTTTTGTCTACCAATGAGATAATAGTAATTGAATAATATTAATTAATACTTCATTATCTATCTCCCAACATTGATACAAAATCGTATAAATAATTATTTAAACATAACAAAAGAAAAGATGATAATAAATAAATACACTCTATTATTTTTTATCATATTACTAAATAGTACAACAAAATAAAAACTGGTTTAGATTAGCGTAATAAGGAAGTAAAAATATTTATTTACAAGCCCTTGAATTCAATTATGCATTGTAAACATAAGAATAAATATCCATTATACTATATTATTGAAATTACGAAATATAAATAAAAATAATTAACAATGCTCTAAGAAAAAAAAAATTGACTGTAATGTTCTATCATAGTGACAATGATGAATTAAATTATACAATAGATAACTCATAATTCGAAATGCAGACAACTTTCTTATCTCAACAATATCACAATACAACAAACACAATTGATATCGTTTTATTGATAATACAATTCTATAATCAACTTTTAAATAAATACAATATTTTATAAATATATAAAAGCGGAAGTTTGTTCTGATATATATGTGAAAGTATAGAATAAACAATAATTATATTGAAGGTAAATTACACCTTGATTTTTTTCTTTTCTTTATCATTTTAACTTTGTCAATTGCATGACCATAAGATAAACAGTTGTGTTTATTATTAAAAAATTCTTTGTTCAATGATTTTCTTATTTATTGTGTGATATACACATTATTATAAATTTATATTTGTTTAGTTTCATTATTACTAATGGATCTATTAATAGAGTGACAGCAATTTACAATAGACACTTATTCCTATCGCAATTTTATATATAAGTTTTTTTATATGTATATTTATTTACATAAATTATGTATCATTAATAGACAAATTTTAAGTTATCGTTCTAAAACCGACGAAAAATTAATTTTCCAAATTTTTGCTTTGATCGACGATAATTTAGAGGAAAATCATCGTGCAAAGCTCGATAACTAGGTAAATTGAAGCTAATTAAATTTTCGGAAAGATCTTTATAGTTGCATAATCGAAAAAAAAATTTTGAAGTCTAAATTTTAAAAAGAGCCAAAAATTAAAAAAAATTTTTTTTTGTAGTTTCCGCACGATAACTCAAAAACCGCACAAGATAAAAAATTTTGAACTGCATATCCAGAAACTAGGCACTTAAAACTATAATATTATTATTTTGATTTCATTGTACGACCATTTTTATTCAAGTTACAGCCTGTTGAAAATCAACTAAAAATTCTTTTTATATCTTTTAATTTTTGTGTTTTGTTCATATTTGTTTATCCTACAATTATGCGAACAAAAAACAAATTATGGGAATAATATTGAGTTTGTTATTATTATCATCACGTTACTTTTTTATTTTATCAAGGGACAATTGAAATTACACTTCAAGACGAAAGCAAAATTTATTTAACATTCACGTGTAAGAAGAATAAAAAATCTACAATGAATAATGGTATTATAATATATTTTTGAGTGTGTTAAAATAGAAGCTATAAAATCACACTACAAACGAATTTTTATGACCTCTGTGGACAAAATCTAAAGCAACGTCGAGCTATTCTCATATCTTTCTACGTACATACATAGATATTTTATGTATACTCGTTGAATAACGATGCTCCAATAATTCAGAATTTAAAACTCCCTTTCCGTTGGAAAATGAAACTTTCTAACGAGAAACGATGGTGGAGTGTGAAGAGAGCACAACCCCCATCGTATTCTCCAACAACCCCATCGTTTCTCGTTAGAAAGTTTCCTCGCTCATTTCTAGGACAAAATGTCGCATCCTAAACAATATTTGTTTTATTTTTGTCATTTTTTCATACTTGTTTTTTAGTTTTAACCACGCTTATCGTAATATCTCCCAAGAAAAAAAAAATAAAACAAAGTTTTAAACTCATTTCATTTCGCAGTTTAGAAAATTCGAAGATTTTTAATATTTTGTTGAAGAATAAATTGATAATATACGATAAATATAATATTTTTGAAATGCAAATATTTGAATGAAATTTAAAATATTTCACATATAAAATAATTCTTCAAGCAATTATATATAGGGGAGAAGTGGCCTAAAATGGCATACCATTTTTTCTATTGAGTGCTACTTGCAAACTGCAAACTGCTGAATTAAATTAAAGTATAGTTTTCTAAAGCTTCAGGAATCACATTTGGAATATTAACATTTCATTTTAACAATTTATTTTATTGCAAAAAAACATAAAAACTGTCATTAACCATTTTAGCCTCATTGCTATAGGTAAAATGACATACTTAAAAGAAAACACATTAAATATATGCCAGCCTAAAATGGTTTACATGTTGTTTAGTGCACGGCTACATATGCCGTTTTAGGCCCATGTCACCATTTTACAAAATATAATTAATTTTTGTAATTACAGACAAAATCATAATTTTCTAACTCGTAAAACACATGAAATATAACCTAATTCTAAGTACTCACCTATAGTTTTGTTAATTCGCTTCACTTGTTAGGAATATTTGAACTTTAACTATACGCACAAACAAAATATTTCACGAAGAGCGTTAAACAATAATGGTGGCTCGCATACAACTGGCTACAGATACGATGTTACAAATTTCATGAGTGGTTCTTGAAGCGATTTCGCATCATTAGAAGCATCTTCCCGATGCCAAAATCGAGCAGGAATTTCAAAATCGCTAGTATGCCATTTTGCCCTAGTATACCATTTTTCCCTACAAAAATTTCGACTCACGTATTCCCGTCTCCTATTCCTTTGTTTCAGTTATTTATACCCTCTCATCATTCTTTTGTGCATCAATTTTTCCGTGATCATCATAATGAAATTTACCGATTCTGAAATTGATTTAGACGTTTGCATCTTTCACAATGCAAATCTTACATATATACACATACGTGAATATTCAATATTGAGTACATATATAGACGACAATATATACATATACATCGTCGCTTTTCAGGATGTGCACAACCGAACAGCGTTGAGAATAACAGCTATGATGCTTGTGTGATGTATTCACACGGCATCGAGCATACAAAATAAGCGCTTTATGTACATTGGACGCTAGCTATTCAGCTGGACGCGCAATTTATGTCTTCTCTCATAGCTCATCTTATATATACATACATATATGTATAATATACAAATATAATGATGCATACACGTAGTATTGTGCGTTGTGAATTAATAATATTATCGCTGCTACATGACTGCATTAAAATAATAACAAATTATGTGATGAGGAGTTGAACAAAATTTGTTTCTTGATGCAGAATACAAAGGAAACAAATAATGAAATTGAATAATGAATTTAAAAAATTCACACTTGTTATTATTTTTTTTCTGTCACGTTATCAGTTTTTCGAATGATCTGATAATAATTTATAAAAATAATCTTTGATAATCCCAAAACATCAGGAAGAGCTTATGAGAATTTCGGGGAAAATAAAATAAATAAAGAAAGATAATTTAAAGTAAAAATAGAACTTTGGATAATCTTGATAATAATCTTATCAGTGCATGATGAAATTTAAAAATTATATTGATAAATATTGACAATGTGGAATAAATTTAATGAATCGTTGACATTTATCATTGGATTTTATATCCTCATTGTAATCATTACATCAAAGATCACTTTAGCGTCAAAGTTTCATGTTCTATACATATGTGTATGAACGTAAGTATATTTGAATACATAATATAGTGTGCATACGTACATGAATATTGTGAACTTACAAAGCTGTTTACATAAATTGTGCTCATTAGTTTGATTTTCCTGCTCCTCATTAGGAAATTGAATCATTTGATAATTAAAACTCATACGATGAATGTGTTAAAGATTCATGAACAATTGTTAAGCTCACAAGATTATTTATATTGTGGATTAAAAATACTATTTGACTCGAGGCAGTATCCTGATTTAGAAAGGCAGTATTACAACACTACTCTTCAGATCTCTACTTTTCATGTGATTTACATGAAAAATCAGAAGTAAGGATTTGGGGAGTGGAAGTGAGAAAGTAGAGTAGAGGTATTCGGGAGTATGTTGATTTCAAAGTAATAATTTGAGTATAGACTTAGGTTGGAATCTTGAAAAGTAGAGATCTGAGGAGTAGTGTTGTTATACTGCCATTTAGAAAGCTCCAAAAAACGATTATTATTTTTGTTACTCAAATCTTTTCCAAATGTATCTAAGAATATGTATCCAAAGTTATAGAGGCTAATCCATAAAATTTTCAAATGTACTGCACCGCATTAAACGCAGTGGGGTGTCGAGTATAGGTATACGAGCGATCAGAAACTTTAAAGCGCGTTATTTCTCGAGTTTTTATTTTTACGATTTTTCTAAACTGGCAGGCGTGATTGCAAGATAATTAGACGATCAATTGAAACGAACCAATGCCTGATAGCTTCAGTTTTGTATACTATTCTATTTGAATTGAAAAAATTCATGAAAAAAATAATTCTAAAAGAAAAATCTTTAATTTTACAATTTTTTGGAATTTTCTTAGTTCCTATAAAAGAGAAATATATTTAATAATATTTCCATTAGGAATTGGAATGTCAAACCAAGGTTTATTATTTCAAAGAATTGTTCGTTAAATATTATCAAATACAAATACTATTGCTTAAGTTTAAATAAGTAATTGACTTGACCAATATTACTTTGATAGATTTGACTGAGTATTCCAAATGACTCTACTGAATAATTTAATTGACTCTACTGACAATTCGGGATGCTTGTCTTTTTTAGAATTAGTGAGAAGGGTGGCCAGACTCAATCACTTAATTTAAATCCTTGGACTTTTCTTGTTTTGCTTTTCTGGCCCAAAAGTTCTGAGACCGAATGCTATTCTAAGAATAGTATTCTTTTACATCAGTCGTCTTACGTCACTCTAGGGCTGCTCTGACGTCAATGGGCCTTTTCTAACGTCAAAAAAAAACCACTGACATCAAAGGCCATTGTCCAGACATAAGAATAATTTTCACTCCTACATATATGAAAATCAAAATTTTCATTTCATTTTTCTTTTGTTTCACACGAAAATTATCGAAGACTGTATTTGCAAAGTATTGCATAAATGTGCACATAAATCTGCTAGATTTGAATAATTTTCGCTCGAAAAATTCTCTTTGCAATGTTGAAATTTGCAATAGAATAATCTCAAAAATTAGCTAGATTTGCTTATTTTTTTCTATTCGAAAAAGATCCTCCAAAAAACGCTTTTTTCAGGCCTTCTAAATCAGGATACTTTACCTTAATGAAAGTATAATATAAACTATAAATTGTTGTAAACCCGTTGTTGTGAGGAGTAAAAGCAAAATTTATTTTTTAATTTTAAATGTTAATTAATTAATTATTTATTTATTCAATGATTTCGTAATTCAAGTTTTTGATTTTCGTTTTAAGAGAAATGTTCACTATTCGATGGTCTGAGATGGAAGAGAATAAGTTAGATAATTTTTGGATGGAGGTGAAATTTTCAGAGGTAAATAGAGAGTTAGGTGAGGATGGAGTAATTGAAAATATTAATTGTTTATTGGTCAAAATTTGTATAGGTAGTGGAAATGGATAAGAGTAGGGATTTTATTCATTTATAATTTTCAAGATTTTTGATGCGAGCGGTAATAAAAAGGTATTTATGTAAAAATATTAAGGATACAATAATATAATAAAAAATTATTTACAGTTCGTGCCCCAAACTGTGGCACGAGAATTAGGAAATAAGAAAGTAGTGACAAAAAAATAATATAGATGTGATAAAATATAAAATAAACTAAAAATAATAATTTTTTGTATGACATCTAACAAAATACTCTTCTGATGAAGCAGATCATCCAGGATGAAAATAAGTTAATTTCAGTGTGAGCATGGAGCATGATAGATTATGCAGTGTGTGAAGATTAATACAATACAATATGCGTATGTTGGCAACATGCTCATAGGAATATTTTTTTAAAAAATTTGGTAAACAATATTTCTACCTGATATTTCGATACATTTATTTTTTTCCAGCTTCTAAACATGTTTAACTTTATTATAAAATAATTTGTTATTATTTATTATTCAGCATTACCTTATTTTGAAAAAATCACTTAAGGTGGACATATTGTATTTACCTACCTTACATATAAACAGCATATACAAATGCAATTTGCATACACAACACACATGGGAATGGCAAATGACGAGTTAGCTCCCATTCTAACTCTATGTAGTTATAATCATTACGTTGTTTGGAAGGAGGCGGAATAAAGGATAAGTGTTCGAGACCGAGTGAGAACCAGTAAAATATAGCAAGTTAGTCCTGACTATGGCGAAGGATGCAAAGGGATGTGCGCGGTAGGAAATGCCGGGGGCTTGCAATAACGTTAGTCCAACGGCTTCTGATCGAGAAACCACAGTATCCACTTCTCTTACTGAGTTGTTACTTCAACCCCTTTAGCTTGCGGCGCTTTCTCGATCCTTTCTCATAGAATTTTTTCTTCATATCGTTCGCGTCTTTTCTCATCATGTATGAATATTATTTACTCTTTTTTATACTATTTCATCGATATATTATATGATAACTTTTTTTCTATTTTCCTACATTTATATTTTTATACGTGTGCTGAAATGTTATTGCTAACCCCATTTTCAACGTCTCTTTTACTGTTTGTTTTGAAACTTTTCAAAGTAGTTTTCAAAGAAGTGTAATGATAGGATGAAAAAATATTGAAAGATGTAGTTTGATTTACTAAAATAAAAATTGAAACTTGATATGGATTTTTAATTAAAAATTGATATTTGTATTAATTAAAACTGTGTATGTTTTCTTTTCAATTTTATATTGTGTAATGTTTTTTGTTAAACTATTCCATTTTCATAATCGGAATCCAGAATAGAAATAAATATTTAATACATTTCAGAGATCAATTTATGTATTGGAAAAAATAAAACCGATTATTTTTATTTCAATATGTCAAATAATATTCGCTTATAATAACACAACGAGACACTATAATGTCAGCAAATTTGTTCATTCATTAAGTTCGAATAATTCATCATGAAATAAGTTGTATCGTAATACTTTGCATTCCTCTATTTAAATATTAATAATTAACTTATATATAAATAAATCAAATAACAATTTTATTTATTATCCACATCAACAGCAAAATTTATATGTAAATCAGAATCATTTAACAAATCTATTTCTCTAACAAAATAAACAAGAAATTAATGAAAAATAAGAAATGGTAAATAACTCAATAAATAAAATAATCAATTTTTTCTTTGTTTCCATTTTTTTTTTCACAATTCCCCCAGAAATATAGACTTTGGCTGGAATCGTTAAAAGTAGAAATCTGAAGAGTATATAGTTGTTGCACTGCCACATCAACCCACTTCCCTCGTATCCATTTTTTTTTCTCACACAATCCACCCAGAAATAAATATTTAAACAAATGTATAAACGCATAATTGAAACAAAGCGATATATAGTAAGAGATAAAATGCCGGCGCGATTGGAGGAGTGTCAGATCCTCTTAAAGAGTAAGATAGTCTTATATACATATAATATGTATATAATGAATTTCTCGTGTTCATTTGGTTGTCTGGGTTCGTGAATTCGTCATGCAATAGATAGAATGAAAGACCTGTGAGTTGTGACTGTGATGACTGAGTATATGCATTATGTATACTATACACAAAAGTAAATTGAGGAGAGGGATGGGAAGGAGAAGTAAAAGGAGGAGGGGAAGAACGAGAGGGAGTGGGAGGTATATAGAAAGAGGGAAGGGGTACCAATACACTTGATAGTGGTGGGAGTAATGTGTCTATCTCTACTTGAAACTGTCTCGCTTTTCCCTCACCTCTTTCTCTCCCTTCCTCTCTGTCTGTCTCTCTCTCTCTCTCTCTCTCTCGCTCTTTTTGAGTCTATATATGCTCTATAGCTGACTGCACTGTCGGCTTATCTTGTGATTTTATGTATATTACGATGCCCAAGGCAGAGACACGAGCACTCCGAACAGTTCACCGTTGGCTAACTAGCTGAGAAGTCGCATGAACAGAAGAGACAATAATAAAAATATAATTGAAAAATTTTGTTTAGTATTTTAATCAACAAAGTGTGATTTAAATACGGGAATTAATTATTTGCGATTGTAGAAATGTGGTTAATTTTTGGATCTAAATGAATATGAGGTTTTTGATCAAGTGATTTTTGAGATATATATTTTTTTTTATATTTTTGGGAAATTGTTTGAATTAGTTTGCGGATTTTTTTTTGTGTGTGCATTGTGAATTGTGCTGAATTAATTTGGGATTTTAGTAGAGATAAATTATTTTTGTTTTGGACTTTTAGTGGATATTTAGTTCTTGAGAGAACTTTGAAAGAGAGAAAAGTTTAGGAATATAAGTGAAAATAAATTTTCGTCATGATTTTTGAAGATTTATCAAATTTCGTTGTGGTTTTGTCTATTTTTGTGACTATGACACAAGCCATATACTCAGCGCCTACATCAGGTATAAATTATTTCAAATTTAAGAAAATATATCTGCAAAATCTACAAAGTAGACCAAAGGTGGATAAATTTTGCAATTTTAAATGCAACAGAATCCATATCAAAATTGAAGATTAAATTTGAAAACACCAAGAGCATATTTTACCCACCTTTGATCTAGATTTATTGTGAAATTAAATAAATCTGTATAAAATATGAAATGTGATAAACTAAACAGTTGATTTGAATTCGTATCTGAATAAAATAATTTTTCAGATATTTACAAAAATTTATAAAATATAATACAATAAATCATTTCATTCTTCCTCATATGAAAGAGAAAAAAAATCAATCATCGTAATCCAACACTACAAAATTATATTTTACCAATTTATTTCAAGGCTCATTTGATGAAGAAAAGTCTCTTATCATATCCAATACATTCCGACAGTCATAAATTCATCAAAGTTATCTATCTACGTCATTTACTAATAATACAATGTATTAAACTGAAATGACAAAAAAAAAAAAGCAATTTTATTACTCCGATCGATCAGATATTTCTCACACGTGTTTGGATCTAAATTCAGGGATCTCCCCTTTCTTAATTTGATTATCACGTAAAAAACATGATAATCAAACAAGAGTTTATCTTGTAAATAAGTTTATACACATACATATATAACATACAATGAGAAAAAAAATTAGTTGAACTAATTAAATTTATGATATTGAACTAAATATTTCTTTCAAATAATTAGTATTTATATTTTTGAAGAAATATTATTTATTTGGGGTCTGTAAATTTTTTTTTAAATGTATTGTATATGTTTACGTGTATGTACATTGTACAGGGTGGAAAATTAAGAAAATTATCTGGGCTAAAATATTTAAAATTTTGAAACGAGGGCAAAAAAAAATAAATGAAAGTAGATAAAAGTTTAGTGAAGATTTCATTTTTATTTGAAATTGTTTACAATTTAATCGGATATTTCTAACAAATTTATAATAAAATTTTAAAAAATCGACAAAATTCAGTTGAGGGGGGAAGAATTATTAATGGTAGATATTTTTAAAATGATCTTCATCTAAATTTGCAGAATAATTGAACCTGTATTTTTTTTTGTTTAAAATTGAACAAGTTTTTTTGTTAATTTCCAAAAGCAGTTTGACTATTTTGGGAATCTATATAGAGATCAATTCGAAAATATTTTCCAATGGTAGTTACCTTCCTTTGCCAGAATTTGCAGATTTTAATAAATCTCAAACAGTATCTGATAAAATAAATTTGTATTTTTATTTTTCTTCTCCCTGCCCTCAATTCTAAATTTTAAACGATTTTTTTGCGTGTCTTTTACTTAACCAAATAATTAATATAAATAATACCATACTAAGTAAATTATTCAACATCACGATTGATCGACAAAAAAAATATTCAAACAAATTCACTCAGTAGATAGAAAAAAAAATTTTCTCTTTCATGATTCAAAATTTTCTTCGCGCGTATTTTTTCGCGCCAATTCCTATCATACACGCGTTTGCGCTCTTTTGCTTCCCAATTCCGTCACCTATATTTCTAAAACTATAATATAAAAAATGTCTAACAATACTTCAATTAATTTATCCAAATCAATAATCAACATCACTTCTAATTGCAAAATAAAAAAAAAAAATACCAATCACGTAAAAATTTAATTCATCACAAAATAATTATATCTGATAACATAAAAAAAATTCAACGATATCAAATTTCTACTATACTTCTATGTCAAAATCATTCCTCACTTTTATTTCGTTGTGGTTCGAGGTTTAAAAACCCACAGCCAAATAATATTACTCATTCGTTTGCCAACAAAGATATTCCCTTGCCAAAACGCCGTTTTTCATCGTAACTCATCCAAAAATTAGCGCCAAAAAATAAATAATAATATCTAAAGAAATAATATCTAATAGCAAGAACAATAACAGCATAAATAATAATGAATAAATGAAACTAAGCAAAAATAATAGTGAAAAGTTAAAAATAAAAATCACAATAGAATTTCGTGACAAATCTCGAGGAGTGAAAAAACGATCGCTCTTATTGTTGGTTTTTTTTTTTTATTCTTCCTCGAGGGTATGCGACATATCTTTACCTCAATATTCCCTTTATATAAAATTAAATTCATGACTACATCGATCTTTTTATCTATATCCAAAGTAAAATATAAAGCAAAGCAATTTATATATTCATATTTGAACGAATATTTTTTCAATTGACGCATTTATGTTTAATTTTTTGCGTGAAACTTCAATGCCACATCTTCAGTCTCTTATCAATTACTTTCATGTGTTTTTATACTATCTATATTTTTCCCATGATCGATTCAGTTCACTTAATTGTCCAACGTTATCCGTTAACGACGTCGTTTCGTATACATAAGTTTGGCGGCAAGCCAGCCGTTCCTTTAATGTAGGTCGTTAGTTATTGTATGTGCCGTTTGCATCGAGACGAGGAAGTAAAAGAGAGGCAAATGCAGGAGAGCAAGTACGCGAGATTGAGAACGGAAGTTAGTGAGAAAGAAAAAAAAATATATAGCGTCAGGTAGAGCGGAAAAATTTAGAAAATAAAGAAGAAAATAATGTTTGGAAAATATCTTTAGCTGATGAAATGATGGGGAAATGAAAATAAAATGAAATTGGCGCGTTTATTAATCTGGTTGATAAAATTGTCAGTGGTAAATATTTTAGTGGGAGTGTATAGTTGATTTAGTATGTAATAATTTTATTTATATAGTTGAAAAATTTATGCAAAAGTCCACTTGAAATTTGTGTCGAAGCAGAAAATTAATTTTGCCGGAAATAAATGATGGTTCATAAAATTTGAATTTTTTAATGTTGGGAAAATACGATAAATGGATTAAAATATCTTGTAGCCTTGTGAAAATTACTTAATTTCACATATCTCTTAAAATAGTGTTTTGAAACTTTCTCATATACAACGAAAAAAAAAAAACACAATATATTTATTATTCAATATTAATACAATCATTTTTGAACACTATTTTTCTTAATATTACAATAAAATATGTTTAATTATTCTCTCAGAATGATCTGAAATATTTTCATAAACAGTAAAAAAATTTTTGTAAAAGTCCACTCAAAATTTGTGTCAACAGTTCTTAACGTAGATTTTTTATCATTTTTCAACACGAGAATTTGTATTGAAGCAGAAAAATAATTTTCCGTCAAATGAATAATATTTCATGTCGATATTCACACTAAATTTTCATCTCTAAGACTATAAACATTTTGAGCCAACATATTTTACAATTTTTTCCGATTGTTTAACCCACCATCGAACTCGAACCTCCTCCCATGAATAATGTCTTGTTTCAACATCATTCTCATGTAGAATTCATGTTAAAAAAATTTTTTCACAAACTCTAAGTACACTTTTACAAAAATTTTTTTACCATGTACTCATAGTAGACATTGTAATTCAAGTTATATAGAATGATGTTCCAAGTTGCAACCAACGACAAATATACATAAAGAGGATCTTTGTCTTTTCTTTGTGACACTTGATTCATTCTTCACCTCCACTTTGTGGTTCTTTCTTACATACACACATACATACATAGTTACATACATACATATACACATCGTGTTTAGATATATCTTGGCGTTGCAATGCTCCTTGCACTTGGTTTATTCCATCAACGATGTAACCACACAAAGACCCATCATGGCCAACTTCTCAAGAGGCCACTTGCTACCAGTCTTTTCTTTAGTGTTCTGGCAGTGTGTCTTGTATTTATGTCTGTACACATATATATATACATCAATGTATAAAAGATACTTCTCATACATATATCCTGCAGTCCTTCACCTTGAGCGCACTTGTTACTATCACCTTTTTTTTTTTCTTTTTACTTTTTGTTTCTTACGTACGTTTCAATTACGCGTTTCGCGTTTGGTTTCTTTTCTGTTCTATTAAAAACTAAAATTACATAACATAATAAGAGAATGAATTCAACAAAATAAACATTTTATAATACCACTAAAGGTACAATAATCATTTGGGAACTTCAAAGATAAATTTTTCGAGAATGAAATATGGTTTATAATTAAATTTTGTTAGACACGTCTTTTCAAATTTGGATAACATTTGTCATGTTTTTAATATATTTATCATTAAATCTTTGTTTTAAAGTATAAATGCATTATAATGTTACAAAATTGCAGAATACATTGCAGTTTTTTTCAATTTTGAGTGAAATTAATCCAAAATGAACCATCAATAAACTCGAAATTATAATTCTTAGATATTAAAATTCAATATAAAAATTAGAAAATAATTTTTTTATCATTAAATAACATCACAATAATATTAAATACAATTTTTTTTTGAGCTTTACTATAACATTGAAAACTTTTGAGTTGTAAATATTTTTTATAGATTTATATTTCGAGATTTGATCTCAAAAATTTTTTTTACTTCAATGAATTCGTATTTCTAATGAGTATTATAAATAACTGAAAATATAAAATTATTGCGTTGAATATAAAAAGAAAATTTGAACATTTAAATGAGCTTGAATAATTTATTGCAACAAATTATTTATATAATCAACCATTGATATTAATATTATTTTAGTCAATACATTATTTTTTATTCGTGCATTAAAAATTGAAGAAAATTGCAATATATTTCATGATTTTGTAACACACTATACATTGAAAAAATTTTTTTACTGCGTAAATATTTCTACCAATATTAAAAATTTTAATTATAGTTATTCGCAGCAATTTCTCAATAATAAATTTATGCTGAAGACAATAATGTATTAAGAAAAAAAATAAAGACAAAAGAAATCGCACATGAAGTTTACAAATAATTCATTGTGATTATTTGTAACACTTTTTTATTTAAACAATGCATCATTGAACATCATAAAACATGATAACTTATTGTTCAATTCCTCTTACTCTTTTTCTAAAAATAAACTCAGTCAATATTTCTTATTATAGACATAAAAAAAAATCTACGTTAAGAACATTTGACACAAATTTTAAGTGAACTTTTATAAAAATTTTTTTACTTTGTATAGTTGAGAATATATATTTTTTTAAATAGACAATATAATATTTGATTGAAGGTAAGACACAAAATAAATTGTCATTGAACGATAATGACACTTGGTTTATTTTATGTTTCATGATTTCAGTAACTTATCAGTGACGTTAGTAATGAGTAATGGCACTAAATTTAGAATTGTTACCACGCAATAACAAAAAAATTCTTGTAATAATCGAGAACATTTGAAATTATATTTTTCAAATTATAAATTTGTTTGATCATACATCGAAAAAAAAAAAAACTTACAAATAGCATCGAGTTAGTTATAAAAATTTACATTGTGGCAATGACATATTTTCCACATAGAAATCATCAATATTATGAATAATGTTTAAATTATACTATGTATTGTTATTTTATTCAATATATATTTCTGTAGGATCAAGATGTTGACCTTTGTTCACTTGTTATTTAACACAATGTCAAATAAAGTTCAGGGCATTCAACATTTATTATTATAATAATATCATTAATTGATTATTGATTAATTATTATAAGTGTTGGAATTAATTCCTAGCGTTTTTATCGATATTCATCATTCAAAAAACGCTACGAAATAATTCCAATACCTAATTCAAAAAAGATTATATATTTATTTGGAAGAAAAATTACGATTTAATTATCGTCATGAATTTATTTTATATTTATTAACGTATTTTTCATGTATTTTAGCCACAAAAAAAATTTTTTGATTAAATCTTATTCTCATATTTTATTAATTTGTTTCACAACAATTTATATTTCTTCATATTTTCGTTTTACCACATTCGTTTATTTATATTTCTATTTTCTTGGCATTCACATTACTAACATGAATAAGAGAAGAATAGAATAATATTATAGTTTATATTTATTTATATATATTTTTCTACAAACAGGAAATATCAATTTTCTGTGAAATAAATTCTTCAACGTTCAGAAAATAATTTGTGAATGTCTTTATTCAAGTTTGCTTGATAAATAATTATGAAAATATATGTTGGATAAATAATATGTAAAAAAATATTGAAATTATTTATTCTATTTACAAGTATTGGAATTTTGAAATAATTAAAGTCGATAAAAAATATTTATTTCACAAATTAATAAAGATGATGGTTTGATTTGATAGTAAAATTTTTATTTGTCATTTTATTATTAATTATTAATCACAAATAACGTGAAAATGTACTTTGACATTCATTTTTGAAATTTTGACAATAATAATATTTTTTTTTTATCACTTTGTGGTAAAGAATAAAATTTGATCATGGATCAGTTTTTTATAAACAAATTAATGAAACATTATAATATCCAAATTGTTTTTGCAATATTATATTTCTGACAATAAACAAAATTTTATTAATACATGAAATAATTTGCATTAGATAATATTTTTTCAATATATTTATTCAAAGAGTACGTGGAAAATGCATTTGATTCTTCATATTATAAATTATAAATAAATTGATAAGTTGAATTATAGTAAATAAAAAATAATATGCAATTGAATAATCATTATTTACTAGCCAATTTATTAATAGAAATTGACACAACATTTTTAGGAGAAAAAAGATTGAACAACTTCTAAAATAATTATTTGAGTTTGAAATATATTTTTATTTTTTATATTTATTTTGTTTATTAGTATTAATCATGTAGTTTTTGAGATTTTTATTATTACATAGTATGGAAATATATTTGTAAAAGTCCACTCAAAATTTTGTATTAACTTTTTTGAGCACAAATTTTGTATCAATTTTTAATACGAGAATTTGTGTTGAAGCAAAAAAATAATTTTCCATAAAAAGAAAAATATTTCATGTCGAATCTCACCCAAAATTTTTGTCCCACAGACCATAAACATTTTATTTTAAGTCAACATATTTTTCAATTTTGTTCTCAAGTTTACTCTACCATCGAACTCGAATCTCATCCCATAAATAATGTCTTGTTTCAGAATCATTTTCATGTAAAATTCATGTTAAAATAATTCTGAATGAACCTCAACAAAAATTTTTTCACTCTATACATCCATAAAAATTCAATAATTCTCTACAACAATCGATTAAACTCATGACAAAGACTCATTGGCAGTTTGCATGATCGCGTCCGCTCCAAGAATAGCTGTTGTTCTGTATATATTATATATATATTCTCAACTTATTAGGTAATAGACATAACACAAATATATATACACATATCCATAATTATTCATCACAAAATCGCACGTGATATGAATAAAATTATACTCATACATCGCAAGATAGAAACAATCGAAGATGATAGATATTTCTCCGAATAATTATCATATTTTACTCATCAAATTAGTAATCTAAGCATATTGGCAATTTTTTTTACTGAGATTCATTACTTATTCACATAATTTTTCTTCTACATTATTTCCATCACCGTTAAATAGAAATAAAAATATAACTCGGCCTTAAATTTCATTTCCACATATTGTAATAATTATAAAAATGATTATTATCAACATTTCTATCATTGCTATTGATCAAAAAATATTATTTGTATTGCAATAAATGAAATAATATAGTCATTAGAATTTATATAGTTCAATAATAAATTATTGGTAATTAAAAAATGATTAAATCATCAGGAATTATGGCTTTTAAGTTTTAGAAAATGTTTCAAAAGAGTAAATGACTTTGTTAATGAACAGGATGTAATAATAATACAAGACAATAGAAGCAATCAAGTTCCAAGTGGAATGCTAATGAGACAATTATGCATAAACATATGAAAGTTATGATAAGTTGAGTTTACAAAGATCAACCACGAATGAAAAAAAAAAAAAAAATGCACAGTGATTTGACATCTTTTCTATTTTCTAGCATAAATCTGACCTTCATGCAAACCACTTTGCATTGAAGACTTTATAGAAATTGTAGTTTAATAATTTATTCACACAGATGAATCTATGCTGGATGATATCAATGAGCAGAGAAGAAAAAAAATAGGAGAAACATTGAGAAATGAACAAATATAAATGAATATTCTCAATGTCTTCCTGATTTACGTAAATATACGTAATCAAAAATTAAAATTAAATAAATATACAAAACAAATGATGAATAATTAATTGGTTAGTTAAGAATGATTGATGGAAGATACGACAAAAATATATCAAGATATACAAAGAGAATAATGAACTGTAAACCGGTTATTAAAATTGGTGACGTCTTTTTTTTTTATTTTTGCCGAGAAGAACGAAGTCTAAAGAGCATGTAGATAAATATAATAAAAAGAATTTAAGAATTATCAATTTGTGAATTTTATACTGTAACATATTATTATTTATTTTTATTATCTAGTGTATTTTATCTATGTGACTTCTTCAGTCTTCATCTTCTCATGATTGGTTGAATGAAAAAGTTGACTACGTGACTTGTGCAGTGCCACGTGTGCATTATGCTTAAATTGAACGAAAGATAATGTTTAAGAATAAAAAGAAAATGATTACGTAATGGAGATGAAGCATGTGTGTTGGTAGTATTCTTTTTTTTTATTTTATTTCAAAGCAGGTCAAGATCGATAATTAATGACCTCATGGTGTGATTTTTAGTTTTTACTTTGTTGTTTATTTAATTCTATTTACACTATTTTTAGCACGATGATATGTAGTGAAAAAATTTTTGAAAAAATTTACTCAGTTTTGTTAGAATTTTTTTAACGTGAATTTTATATATATGAAAATAATGGGTTTAAACAGGAGAAAAAAATTGAATAATATGTTGACTCAAAATGTTTATAGTCTGAGAGACAAAAATTTAGTGTGAGATTCGACTTGAAATATTTTTCATTTTACACAAAATTATTTTTCTGCTCAGTTGACACAAAATTTGAGTGGACTTTTACAAAAATTTTTTTACCTTGTACGAAAATATTTGAGATCATTCTGAGAGAATAATTCAACATACTTTGTTCTGAAATTAAGAATCAAATTATTAGTTGGAAATTATTATATATTTGAATTTTGCAAATGTGATGCTGAAATTTAGTAAAATAGTGTGATAAAAAGATTGCATTATTTTTTTCAATTTATTCAAAATATTGAATGAAATTAAATAGATGTCAGATGAATATGAAACATATTGTGATTTTCTCAGTTGTGTGTTTTCCCAACACTAAAATTCAAATTTATTCAATATTCATTTCACGCAAAATTATTTTTCTGTTTCAATACAAATTTTTGCATTAAAAATCGATATAAAATCTGCATTAAAAACAGTTGACCCAAATATTATATTAAGTAGGCTTTTACAAAAAATTTTTCACCTTGTACGAAAAGATTTGAGATCATTCTTAGAGAATAATTGAACATATTTTATTGTAATATTAAGAATCAAAATATTAGTGGGAAATTATTGTATATTTAGATTCTGCAATTGTGATACTGAAATTTAGCAAAATAGTGTGAAAAAATGATTGAATTATTTTCTTCAATTTACTTTAAGTATTGAATGAAATTAAATAGATGTCAGATGAATATTAAACATATTGTGATTTTTTAAGTTGGTTGTGAAAAATTTTTAACACACTATTTTTAGAGATATATCAAATGAGATAATTGTCACAAAACTTGAAGTAATTTTAATCCATTTATCGTATTTTTCCATCACAAAAATTCAAATTTATATAATATTCATTTCACGCGAAATAAATTTTCTATTCCAACACAAATTTCCGTATTAAAAATCGAGACAAAATCTGCATATTAAAAACACTTGACACGCAATATTATATTAAGTGGACTTTTACAAAAATTTTTCTTCCCTGCATATTAATTGAGTTTTCATAATTTTTTCTCTATTTCTTTCATTATTCAATTTCAAATATTTCACAATAATTATTTTATAAAATCGATGATCATATATAGGAAGCATTACTCATGATTTATAAAAATAAATAACACTTGATACATTCATATTTATACGTTTTTATCTAGTGATAAGATAAATCATATAAAAAACTATTCCATAAAAAAAAAAATTATGACAATGAATTTCTTAAATATTCTATAAGGCATAAGATAATTTTTTGTATATCACTAATGTAATCTAAAACAATCAGGTTTCATATAATAATCAAGTAAATAGATGATTTCAGTACAAAATAATATTTATCTATCCATATAATTTATATTTCTATTAATTCGATAATTTATTGAAATCATGCTATCATTAAAATTTCCAATATTATAATTAATACTTCAATGACATTTTTTTTTTCTGACGCACTGAATATTTGTTTAGTAATATTTTTCTTTTTGTTTCATAATTTCAGTTGATCTTAGCAGCATAACAAAGATCGATATTTCTGATTTTATCCAAAAAAAATTCGAACCAACGATTGACAACAGTGAAGTGTTCAAACGGGATGAACTAGACTTAACGGATAATATCGGAAACAATGACAGGCTCGAAATGTTGTTTTCTAAATTTATTTCTGAGCCTAGTGAAACAGAGCACGATACAGAAAAGAATATAGATCTTTCTGACAACGACCCAGGTAAATATATCAAATTGAATAAATTATATTTCCACCGTAATGTAAACACGTGAGGAGCTGATAAAAAAAAAACCACAAACAAATTATTACATCATGGAAAAAAGGGATATCAGGATTTTTTTTTCTTTCAACACAAATTTTCATGTTAAACATTGATTAAAAAAATCAGCATTAAAAATAGTTGAAAGAAATATTAAGTGGACTTTTATAAAAAAAAATTTTCTGTGGATATTAATTGAATTTTTATAATTTTTTCTTCATTTCTTTCAATATTCACTTCTAAATATTTCACAATAATCATTTTATAAAATCGATGATTATATAGAAAGCATTACTCATGCTTTATAAAAATAAATAACACTTAATAAATTTATATTTATACGTTTTTGTCTAGTGATAAGATAAAATTTTATAAAAAAAAATGATGACAATGAATTCCTTAAATATTCCATAAAGTATTAGGAAAATTTTTATACATCACTGATGTAATCTGAAAAAATTAAGTTTCATATAGTAATAAAGTAAACAAAGTGATTGCAATACGAAATATTGTTCATCTATCTTTATAATTTACACTTATATTAATTAAAAATTTTATTGAAATCATGCTAACATTAAAATTGCCAATATTATAATTAATACTTCAATGACATTTTTTTTTTTCTGACGCACTGAATATTTGTTTAGTAATATTTTTCTTTTTGTTTCATAATTTCAGTTGATCTTAGCAGCATAAGAAATTTCGATATTTCTGATTTTATCCAAAAAAAATACGAACCAACGATCGACAACAATGACGTGTTCAAACGCGATGAACCAGAATTAATGGATAATAAAGCAAACAATGACGATAAAAAATTTTTCGAACTTCTTGAATTTGATTCTGAGTCAAATGAAAAAGAACACGATACAGAAACGATTGAGAATGGCAACCACTCAGGTAAATATATCAAATTAAATAAATATTATTTTCATCATAATATGTAAACACGTGAGAAACTGATGAATAAAAAAAAACCACAAACAAATTATCATATTAATACAGTACATTTTTATAAAGCGCACGCGATAGCAACAGTAATCACATTTACTGTTGTTGTTTATATTTGCAGTTAACTTTTTTGCGAGTTAGTGTGATCAACATGACCAGTTTGTAGATTTTTCTGTGGTCTCACGATTGCAAAAACTGGTTTCAAATATAATTGGCCGCGAATGAAAAGAAGAGAGGGATACCAGGGTGCGTTTGAAACTATTTTTAAACTTTACTCACCATCAGAAAGCCAAAACAGGAATGAAATGACTACATACAAGCTACGCATCTTCAAGAACGTGACATTATCTTAGACTTATCATTATGTTTCATATAAAAAACCTGAGAAGAGCAAAAAAAAAACTTGTTTTTGCCGCTTCTAAATTTTTTTTTCTTTATCCGTTGATTAACTTTTTTTCTTTGGGTGTATTTGACATACAAGGTCAGGGTTTTTTTTTTGTAGGAATCGAGACAAAGAAGTTTTTTATTTAATGTAAATATCAGGTGGATCATGATGAGATTATAATTAAGAAATAAGATTTAGAGTCATCGTTCAATGATTAAATTAAATATTAGGTCAATCGAAAAGAAATGTCGTTTCTGGACATATTTTTATTCATTTTATTTAAATAACAATAAATTTTTTCAATCCAGTATTAAAAATTTACACGTATTAGATTGTAAAAAGTTCTCAATGATGAAAGTTATAAATTCATTTATCAAAAATTTTATCTGTTTGTATACAAGTAAATTATGTATACAAATTTTTAAAGGTAAAATGACCATTTTGCATTTAAAAAGTTTATATTAAATATTAATGCTTCACAATAAATAATTATTTGAGTGTATTTGAATATTTCAAAATATCGTTTCACTTGATTTAATAATAGATTTGATGTTGCACTAGTACAATATTTATTTATAACAGTAATTAGTTTGGCCAGAGAAAATTTCGAGATTAAATTTTATAAAAATTTAAATTTATCACAAATGTTCATAGCACGAAAGTTTATTTATTCTACAATATTGTAAAATTATATATGTTTTGAGAGAAATATTCAATAATTAATATTCCGAAAATTACATTGGATATACTGTCAATATTTAAAAATTAAATCTGCATATAATTTGAAGTATTTTTCAAATTTAAAATATCATCTTGAAAGTTGTCGCGTGATAATTTTACTTTGATAATGATGCAATTTATCATAGCTAATTTAATAAAAAATTATCAGAAAAATAAAACGATAAAAAATTCCACCATGAATTACAGTGCATCACAATGAACTGGAACCATATATATTTTTTTTTTGTCATTCTTATCGAAAAGATATGGAAAAGTAAGCCAGGAACTATATAAATTAATATTTTTCTTGTTGACAAAAATTCGTCATACACTGTAATAAAAAAAGTTTTATTACTGTAGATGGTGAAATAAATTCAGGTTGCTTCAATAAATTTTACAATACTGCACAGTAATGAATTTGTTTATATAAATTCAAAATACTTTTTGTTGAGTCGTCAACATGTGACAAAATGAATTTGATTAGTTTCTAATATATTTTACATATAATTTATCTCTTCACGTATAATAGAAGATTTTTGATTATGTATTAAGGAGAAAAAGTGGCCTAAAATGGCATACCATTTTTTCTATTGAAAACTACTTGCAAGTTACAAACTGGTGGGTTGAAATAAAATAGTTTTCTAAAGCTTCAGGAATATTACTTTTATACTGAGACACTTGAAATATCATTCATTTTAACAATTTATTTTATTGCAAAAAAAACATGAAAACTGTCATTAACCATTTTACGTCTTAGTCCACAGATACATATGCCGTTTTAGGCCCATGCCACCATTTTACAAAATATAATTAATTTCTGTACTTAAAGACAAAATCATAATTTTCTAACTAATAAAACACATGAATTATAACCTATTACTAAGTGCTCACCTATAGTTTTGTTAATTCGCTTCACTTGTTAGGAATATTTGAACTTTAACTACGCACAAACAAAATATTTCACAAAGAGCAATATGCAATAATAGTGGCTCGCAACTGGCTGCAGATATAATATTACAAATTTCATATAGATGGTCCTTGAAGCGATTTCGCATCATTAGAACCATCTTCACAATGCCACAATCGAGCAGAAATTTCAAAATCGCTAGTATGCCATTTTAGGCCACGTCTAAATATCTCTAAAAAAAATCCGACTTCTAGAATAAAAAATGCCCCATATACACATAAATATCAACTACATTTCATATCAATTCTAAAACTTAAATAACAACTACAAGATATAAAAAAAAGAGAGAAAACAAATTTAATTAACAATATCATTTATCATTAAATAGAAAAATTCCCAGAACTTAATCTCAATTTTTATTCAATTTTATCTTGACTATTTTACAGTTAAATTCGTTATTTATAATTCAATTTTTCTCATTACTCTTGTTTCAGGTACAAATAATCAAAGTCCATTGGATCCATGGTCAATTGTCTGGTACATCGGTTCATTCGGTGGTTTAGTTGCCTTTTTTTTAATTGTAAGCTGTTCTGAATGGTGTTGTCGTCGTAGTGCAAGACCTTCAACACCATACAATCCACAACGTACTGTTGATGTAAATAATACAACTCGTGGTGTAACAGAAACGCCACCACCTCCTTATCATTTATTTGCTCCACCATCGTATGACTCTGTGAATTATATTGATCTCGATGATAAAACATCAGGTGAAAAAATGAACATCTTTGTTATATCAGTGCCAGTACAACCAACATCATCACCACAACTGGCACCAGCATAAAAATAATTATTCAAATGACACCTAAAATGATTTAATGGTGCTTCAATACAAATTAACATGGATGAACCTGAAGAGATCACACAAAAGTTCTCCCAACTACATTTGTGACTTCATTAAATACCAAAACTTGAAATCTCTTTCGCCTTTTATTTGAGATTGAGTTTGTTCTGCTTGAACGCAGTAAATTGACTTTGGAATTCGAATGTTTTATTCATTTCATTTTATTATTTAATTTTCTTTTTCTTATTTGAATTTCGGCTTTCTAGAAAGTGTGGCGTTGCGGTTAAATGACGCTCTTAAATCATGTTTTATTTTCCTTTTTAAACATTTACGGCGTAGATTCACTGCAACTAAAATGATAAAAATAAAGAAAGAAGAGATTTAGAAGTGGGTTTAATTGTTTATTGAGTAAAATTATCGTATTAATGTTCGATAAGATAACAAGAAAAATGTTTGTATATGCCATTGTGTTTAATATTTCATCACAATTCAAAAAAGTATGTGTGTGTGTGTGTGTTTCAAAAATACTTGAATGTATATATTAAATGTAAAATATTATAAAAGAACCTGACCCCTCATTTGCCCTCAATCTTTGAGTTCTTTCAAGGCTCTCAATTGTGCCCAATTATAGAGATTACTTGACTGCCATCAAAACTGCTGAAAAAAAAAATTGTTATCCTTAATATATGTATATAAATAAATATGTACATCTTCCTATGTAAAAAATACTTAAAAAATATTTGTATTTGTAAAAATAATGTAGTTATGTATTATTATGACAGTGTGATGATGTTGTGAATGTACGTAATATTAATTATATTCTTTTTAAATAGAAAAAAAAAGAAAAAACAAAAAAATATTAATTAAAACTTGTTCATTGCGATTATATTGATATTTATTTTTTATACTTTTTATAAATAAAAGATTACAGTATTTTATTAAAATCAAGTTTCAAATATTTCCCACGTGTAATTTTAATTCATATAATATTTTTATTTTTTTATTTTTTACCAGAATTATTTATTTATAAATTATGTTTGTAACAGGGAAAATGAGAATTTTTTTTTAATGGAGAATGCAAATGATAAAACATAAATTTATTTAATTATTAAAGAAGATTTTTAAATATTTTATAGTGTAATTAATTAATATTGTTCATTGGAAATAACAAAAAATAATTCATTTATTTATTATTGCTATTATTATTATTATTTTGTAGTTTCATTGTATTGAAGACGGTTAAGATTATTAAGGAAAATTCATAGCTCAGGTAAGTAATGTTATAAACAATTAGAAAATATTTATATTTTAAGAAATATAAAAATATCAAACAATTGAATGTTTTAATTAGTTTATGTATTATTTATTAGTATTGGATGTTAATGAAATTTGAATCAGTAAAATCGTGTCTTTATTTAAACTTTTGTATTATATGGTAATTATTTATTATAACATTATTGATGACATGTAAAATAAAAAATAAAATATTATTTCATGTGAAAAATCTGTTGAGTATAGGAAAACATTATTCATATTATTTAATTGTATTTTATAATTGTTTATAATAAAATAAAGTCCTACAGATTTTTAAGAAAAAAATAACAAACTTTATATTTATCATAAGACTTTTTTAAGCTCAATTTTTGATGAAGTTTATATTTATCTGAACATTTTTTTTTGTGTCTTTACAACGATATTTATTTTTTTTTTCTCTAAATCGTTTGTTCTTGTTAAATAATAATTGTTTGTTCTTCATTTGTATAATTAAAAAAGATCAATTAAAAATAAAACAAAAAATTAGCCCCCCCCCTATTGTAGTTTTTAAATATTGTTGTCACTATTGAATAATAAATATCCAATTATGATTGTTCTCGTATAAATAACGTTTGTTTTTCCTTTAAATTGCTTTTTTTTGTTTAATAAACAATTTTATTAGCTAAATACTTATATTCAAAGTATGTGTATTGCGCATGCGTCAAATTCACTGTGTAAAGCGAGGTTTCTAATGCAACTAATTTTTATTAATTAATTATGGATTTTCATTGCGCATGTCAAGAGTAAATAATTGGCATGCAGTTTAATTTAAAAAAATAAATCCTTTATTCTCTCTTCTCGTGCCGTTATTAGAAATGTGCATTAGACTAGAGAGGATAGATGAAACTATATAAGCAACAAACAAACAAATATTAGTTATGTCAAAAAATAAGTATGTTCGAATTAATTATAGGAGTAAGTTGGAACATTAAAAAAAATATATGTATTACTCCAATATATTTTTTTAGTTTTTTTTTCACGAAATTTTCAATGAAATCAACATTTATTATTTATTTATTTATTTACTATATTCGTTTCTATTAATAAAAAATATTACTTATGTTCACTGCATATTTTGATTTCTTGTATAAATATATCGAATATAATAGAATATTTATATTTCGCGCTAGTGGTAGTTGAAGTAATTCGCAAGTTATGTATACATGTAATTTAATTCATTTGGTTAACAACGGGGACAGTGGACATGAACCGAGAGGAAAAAAATGCAAATTGAGTGAGCTTTCAATACATTTAAGTTTAAAGATTGAAAATAATGAGGCTACAACTAATTTACTCGTTCGGGACGGATGATCAGCAACCAGTTTCCGATAGATCAAGCCATATGAGTGTCGGCTCCTGTCTCTATTCTCCATGATACATATTCCAATTGAACTTTGATTATATGTATATTTGAAAACGTAAAGCCGCAAACAGAAACAGAATTTGAATATTCGCGCGTGTTCACCATATTGGGCGACACTATGGATAGTTATAAGCAATAATAATAATTAATATAATATTGTTGGTGTATTTCCGATGAAAAAAAATGTCTGACTATATTATTTAGATGTGATATAAAACATTATTATTAATAAAATATCAAAAAATTATGATGCCATCACATAGGCACCTTATCAAAAAATTTTTATACTCATAACCTATCAATCCAAATTGAGCAATAATTTCGGTTCTAAAAAATGGAGTATTTAGGTGAAGTTATTGCTTTAGGTATTGACACCATAATTTTTGGCGTATGCTTGAAGCAATATTTTTATTGTCAAAATGCTATTAAATCAGTCAAGGTAATATTTTATATTTTATTCTTACACTTAAACACTATTTTGGAGGTTATGTATGATACATTCGAGTTCAACGAGTGAAACGTTTTAATGCTTGCAATAAAATAATTTATTACTACCAAATTTACATCAGAAAAATTAATATTGATGTGACAGTCCCCTTTATACAATATTGGATTAATTATTCAGACATTGAATGTAATCATAAACACAAATGGAGTCAAATAATAAACAATTACATTTCTGTATCATACAAATTTTTTTATATTTTATTCACAAATTTACATAATAAGTTATATAGATTTGATGACAAAATTTCACTGAATACTTAGGAAAATTATTTTTTTAAATAGCAGTACTTAGAATTCTATAGAATATCGCATTGTATAATTTAAAATATTTGTCTTAAATGAATTCAAATTTTGTTACAGAGTGCACAAGTTTATAACGCCGATGCTAATTTAAATAAAATTCTTCATAATAGTCCAAATGAAAAATTAGATTATGTGGCTATCAGAGGCACTGTTAGATCACTTGGTAAACCTTTATATGGTTTCAATAATCCTTCAATTACTGGTGTTGTTCAACGATTAACAGTTAAAGAACATGTAGTAGCAAGAACCACTGCTGGATTTTGGTAATTAGATATTTACCTCTAAAACAAGTTATCAATCATAAAATGTTATAATCAAACTTTACTAAATATCATTCAGGTCTGATCAAGAACGAACAATGCAAGATGTTTATAATACTGTGCCTTTTATCCTTCAAAATGACAATTACAAAGTAGAAATCGCTGATGCATTGTCTGCAGATATTTTAGATATGGATGTAATATCTGATGAATTCAAACCCAGTGCGCCGACCATAACGGATCATATTTGGGGTTTTTTTACAGGTATAATAATATATTTCACAACCAAAACACAAAAGGGACAATTGTGCACGAATTTACACACACTATTTGTTTACTTTTATGCAGCAAATGTGTGCAGAGAAGTAATTTATCACAGACTGTTTATTAAAAACTTGATAAACAAAGTTCTTTTTTCCACAATTTAAATGAACCGTGGACGATTTATTATTCTTTAACCTCAAAATATCAGTCAAAAACTACATTTTGATCCCATATTTTTGCAACTTTATTAATTTGTTACTTTTTCTATTAAGGCGTTCGACAAAGAGGTTTACAAACTACTGAAGAAATGTTGCGTGAAGGAGTATCAATAACTGGAATCGGTGAACTATCACAATCATCCGACAAACCTGGAAGCCTTTGTCTTCAAGCTCCACTCAATGGAACACCATTTTATCTCACAACAATGTCCGTTGGATCATTATTAAAGAAACTAGACGATCGGCAACGAACATACCGATGGCTCACTGTAATGTTTGGTACAATTGGTTTAGTAATTGGTGTAATTGTTGTCAGACGTTATTGGAAAAATCGTGAGGAAGAAAGATTGAGTGATGAATTACGAATGAATTTAGCAACATCGAGAAAAGAACGAAGACAACGTGTAAGAGATAATGAACTGAGAGATGATCAATTATGTGTGGTTTGTCAAGTAAATCCAAGAGAAATTATTTTATTACCATGCGGTCACGTTTGCCTCTGTGAAGATTGTTCTGATGATATTAACGATCATTGTCCAGCTTGTCGTGGCATTATTCAACAAAAAGCAGCTGCTTACATTGTGTGATATTCTTAACTTAGAAAAATGTTTGTTTTAAAAAATCGAAATTAATAAAATATAAAATGAATAATGTGGTTTAATATTATGTACAAAATAAATAAATAATTTATTTAAATTCACAGTAACGACATTGATTTGGTTAATGACGAAGTAGATAATTCTCTAGCGACATTTAATGCTTTTTGTGATTTACCTATACCCAATTTTGGTAAACCTCTATTTAATCCTTCGAGTAAAATGCAAGCTTTACATATTTCTTGACTTGATACAAAACCACAACGATTGCAATTTCGTCTTATTGGCATTTTTATTGATTCTTTTATTTGTAATCTTTCACCTGAATGTATTATATCGATTATCGAAGTAGATCGTATCTTCTCTAAATTTTTTAAATATGTTCTTGCGTGTCCTCGATATGCATTTGGTGCAAAAACACATTCAGTTGAAAAGTAAATAAGTTTTTTAAAATATGCATACATCACAATCTCTTTTTCATATGTGTATTTTAATGGTTTGCATCGCATTATTGTATCAGCGCCAGACTGAAATTGAAAAAAAATAAATAAATAATAAGTATTTTTTGTGGTAATTGTTCGAATTGTAGGTGGTTCGTCACTTTCTAATCCAAAAATATGTATGAAAAACTACATTTTTAATGCATAAGTGACAAAATAGTTATTTGTGTGCCAATGCCGTGAAGTTGATCTTTTTTAGCCGAATCAGAAATTTGCACACATAATTTTTTAGGCGAATGTCACAAAATATGATGTTTTAGGGATCAATAGTCCCTGCAATGACAGAATCAAATCTTGTAAATAAGCTTAGCAATGCATAAATTGTGTAGTAACTCATAAAATGTGTAGCAACGCAACTTTTTCTTTTGTTTTATGGGTAAATTAAAGAAAAGGTTGCGTTGCTACACAGTTCATTAACAAACTTTGTTTTTGTCAATATTGTAACATTTAAAATAAAGCGGAAATATAAACGATCAAGTATAAAATTGAAAAAGCAAAATGAGTGACACTGATAGTGACAATCCTACCGAAATTTATGAAGCCGCCAATGCAGCGACGTTAAATTTACTACCAGAAAAATCTCGAGAAATTTATATAAAGCAGTATGAGAGCTTTATAAAATGGTATAACATACATAATGTTAAAAATTTGAAAGAAGAAGTATTTCTAGCATTTTTTCTAGAAAAATCCAAAAAATTTGAAACTACTTTTGCAGTGTCACTAGCCAAAATTTTGTTTTATGAGTAAATGCGGCCAAAAAAGTGCCATTTTAGGGACTCTATTGAATCCTTGAAACACCATGTTTTGAGACAGTTACCTAAAAAATAATTTTCATTAATATTATAAATTTATTATATTTTCTTACAGTGATGATAGATGTACATCTTTGCAATCTTGCAATATCACCACGTAGAATATTCATCAACACAGTCTCAGCAATGTCATCAGCATTGTGACCAGTAGCTATGCAATCAACACCAAGAAGTGCAGCACCACGATCTAAAGCCTGTCGACGAAATACACCACAGAATGTACAATTATTTTTTCGTCCAATTTGTGCAACGATTTCGTCCATTGTCCATCCATAAAGATCTTTGTATGAAAGAATCTTTAAAGGCATCTCATAATCATCTCTATTTTGTTCAACAGTCTTTAAACTGTCGTCTCGATAACCTAAAATAATATTTATTCAATTTTGTCATAATTATTAAACATAAAAAATCCATCCTCCTAATGTACCTGTGATTCCTTCATCTATTGATAAAAGAAATAAATCTAATCCATATTTGTATCTTTCGTTTAGAGTTTTAAGAACATAGGCCAATACTGTCGAATCCTTTCCACCAGATGCACCAATTGCAACTTTATCTCCAGGTTTAAACAACTTTCCGTTAATTATTGTGTGATGAATTTCAGTTTCGAAAGCCACGAAAAAACATTCCTTACATAGAGCATCGCCAGTTTTTGGTCTCTATAATTAAATATTTAATTAAATAATGATAGATATATAATTAATTTGATTCTTGTTTTTTTTTTACCTTGAGTATTGCATTTTTTCCACAACTAGTTGCACAATTCACAGGCATTTTAATAAAAAACAGCAATTAGAAAGGAACTTATGGATATTGAAAATTTTTTCTCACTAATTAGAGGTTATGTTTACCTTTGACTTCCTTGTTGGTATGGAGGGTAGAGGTAAGGAGAACTGTCTCATATGGGAGGAAAGCTGAAAAAGTGTCCAGCTACAAGCAGTAAATAATAGTCCAAAAACCCTCCAAAATGGCGCTAGCGTAGGCAAATGGTGTGGTATGAATGTAGCAGTTGTTAATGGATTGAAGTTTGCCGAGTTAGAAAATTTAATATTTTTAGTGACTAGAGTAGTTAGTAACAGTCAAGTATACAATGCCTCAACAATTTACGTAGTCCAAAATTATTTTGTAAGCATAACCTAAAATTATTGCTGTGAAAAAACGTAGAGAGTGAAAAAAATTTTGTGAACTTTGAATCAAACATTTAGTGATTTTTTAGTGTTTATTGTGATAAAACTTTTTAAAACATTTCAACAATAATGGGCAGAATTTGCGCGGTGAAAAGTTGTCCAAGTGGGCGTAAATTGAGAACTAAAAATAACGATTCGTCTCAGCCTCCGTCTTATTTTCAGCCAATAGTATGTATATTAATTTTTTCTGAATTACTTACTTTAGGAACAATTTTTTATTTTTTCAATTTTTGTAGTCAATCAACATTTAAAAATGATTTGTTTAATTAAATTAACAGACACCGGCGAGATTGGAAAATTGGGAAATTTCCTTGGGCATTAATTTGAAAGCATCAGATTATATTTGCCATCTTCATTTTAAAGAGGAGGACATAAAAATGTACGATAAATTTGTTATAAAAGGTGAACTCAAGATTTTTCCTAAAGGGAAAAAACAACTCAAAGATGAAGCTTTACCAACACTCGAGCATCAGTTTGTCTCGATAGATTTCAATCACTCTGAAGACGAACAGCATTGTCAAGTTGATGAACATCAAATCGAGCAACAAAAAATACTAGTAAATCAAGAACTATCTAATAATTTGATGGATGCGAATATTCCAACTGAAGAAGACTTAGAAGAATTACCGTTAAGTCAACATGTATATGATATTATCGAAAGTCAGCAGGATACCGAAGCAAAGATACAATTTGAAGATTTAAGGGATAATATAAAAAAATTTTCATTACCGCCATCTTGGTTATATCTAGATAAACCAAATGGACTTATATTCATGCGGGTGAATGAAACAACCCTGAAAATCGTAAACCATTTACGATTAAGTAAGAATATGTCAATTACTGTGAGTACTAATCAATGTCCGAGTAAATTTATCCGATTTTTTTTTTAGTAACAATAATTAATTCATATAAAATTGCAGGTTATTTTTTCTAATAATGAAGAATTGTTACTGAACGAGAAAATTGATTCGTTTCGTGGTATTTACGATTACTTAAAATCTGTAGAGAGATGGCCATTGTGCGTGGGCACTCAATTTGACAATAATAGGTAAGAATGATTCATTTTTTACATGCATAAATTAATGAACTACAAAGAAGGGTTGAATACGACTTGAATTTTGACAATTAATTAAATTTTTAGGTATTCGAGAATTTGTAAAGGTGTCATTATTGGTGAAGATACTTACAAAAGAAATCAGCCCAATCCAAGATGTAAATGTTGTCGAATTTTAAGAAACCGCTTACAGAACCGTGATTCAACTTCCATTAATTTAGAGAGAGTAACAGCTCATAAACAACGTATTTCAAATGTGATTAAACAATGCAAACGTTTACAAAGAACGGTATGTTTTTTAAATAACTATTTTTGTATCAGCATGAATTTTTACTATTAATCAAACTGTTTGGATTAGATATTGAAAACTTTTTATCATTGTACGTGAATGTTTTGCAATATAAATATATATTTAATGTAAGTATAGGTGTTATAATGCTTTAAAAATTTTACGAAGTAGGACATGGAAGGGTTATAATTTATAGCTAAGGGGTGCTTGCCGTTAAATAATAAGTAACAAATTCGATCGAGCTTTCAGTTTTCTGTGACTATTGTGTGCAAACTGTTTCCAAGATTTTTAACAATGTTGGTATTGTGATTATGGTTACTAATTATGGTATTAAAATATAATCACATTGTTTGTTTGTTCAACAGGATACTTCTCGTATTTGTGCTCTTTCAACGGCTGCGTATTGAATAAAAAATCGATTTTTACGAGGGATTTTGAGATATGAATAATTGTAACAAAAATTCGAAAGAAATTAACATTATGTATTCGATATTTTTATAGCATTTTTCAACGAATTTGAGCATTAAAATCTCAATAATATTTCAGCAAAAATAGTTTTGATTTGTATATAAGAATTGTACATATACATTTTTGCTGAAGTAGTAATCATCGAAGATTTGTCTATAAAATTTGTATATTTTTTCCATTCCGAGAAGAAAAGATTTTCTTAGTGAATAAAGAAACTTTTCTCATTCTAATCACAACAAAGTAGAGCAGGATTATAATTTTGTATATTGTAATTTTTACGTTAGTGAAATAATAATAGAATTAATTTATTGTGATTGCATAGATGTAGTAGTCAAAAATCAGGAGTTGATATAATAATAAGTTATCGTTTTATAATTTTCAATGTTAATAGGACGTTGATAAATTAATATTAATGAATATTTATAGTATAATATTATTCTGCGGTATTAGCGTTTTTCACTTTGAACAGATTTCGAAGTAAATAGTATTGGACATTTTCAAATTAAATATTAATTAGTTTTTAATATTAACTCGAAATCTTACACAGATTTGTCCTCGAACTTGCGATGAATTTATTATTATTCTTTGTTATAAAAAGCCGCTGATGGATAACTGTTAGTTAGTTATACATCATAATTCATATCTTTTGCATTATGTCATTTGTGAAGCACTTGTAGTGCGCTATATTTGCGGCACCTTTTATGCGTTAAAGAATAAAAATATTAATTTTTTAATTACTTATAATAGAACATTAATATTACTTATGTTTAAACTTCGAGGAATGATAACCTGCACTACCATGAAGGTTAATCATATACATAGTATCAACTGTGTCATCAATTTTGTAATATTGTAAATTTTTTAGTATTTTTATGAAATAAATAACGTACAAAATTAATAACTTTTTTATTATTTATTCACAGAAAATTCTATTGAAAGAAAAAATATTTATGGCCAAGTCCAAGTGTGCCAAAAAGTCTGAGGCTGTAGTGCAAGATGCCATCAAGAAGTTACCTACAGATTTTCAAAATGCCGTTAATTCATGCTTTGCAGCTGCAAAAAAAAAAAGTGTGAAAGGTCGACGATATACGTTAGAGTGGATATACGAGTGTATATTGATTCGTTTAAAAAATAGAACTACATATGAATTTTTACGCAAGCGCAATATTTTACCTCTCCCGTCGATTGATACTTTGAATAAGTTTATCAGAAAAATTAGTTCTTCTGCTTATGGCTTTCAAGCTGCTACTTTTCACAGCTTGAAAGAAAGATGTGAGACGATGCAGGAAGGAGAGAAACGAGGAGTGATTTTGGTCGACGAGATGAAATTAAGCGAAGGAATATTTTTCGACCAACAATGCATGAAATTTTGTGGCTTTGTGGACTTGGGAAAACATACCCCCAATGATTTGAGAAATGAAACGGCAGATCATGCGTTAGTTTTTAAATTTGTACCGTTCAGAGGTAGATGGGTTCAAGCCTTGGGTTGTTTCCTTTCGAAAAATGCATGCAAAAGTGAACCACTGCACAAGCTAATTTTAGAGTGTATCGTGCTTATGGAAAATAGTAGCATATGCATTGATGCTGTGGTTATGGATGGTGCATCATGGAATCGAGGCGTGTGGAAAATTTTTGGTGTGGATGAAAAAAACATCAGCTGTGAACATCCGTGTGATATCTTGAGGCGATTATGGATGATATCTGATTTCAATCATTTATTAAAATGTTTTCGAACATCTACCTTAGATGATAGACTCCAAGATTTCAAGGTATAATTGATTAATAATATTTTTATTTAGAATTTGACCGATGTAGTTCCAATTATTAATTACTATTATGAATTTTTCAGACCCCTTACGGAACTGTTAAGAAACAGCATTGGGAAGCTGTCTTAGAAGAAGAAAATTACCGGCAACCAAACATGAAAATCGCTTACAAGCTAACATCATCGCACTTGAAACCAAAAGGCTTTCAAGTGATGAATGTTCCTTTAGCAACTGAAGTATGTATATTTCAAAATTTTCACTAATATCTACTGATGAAATGATTCTCGTTTCTTTGATTAATTATATTATTATTAATTTTCTTATAGGTATTCGGTCATGAGGTATCTGTTGCAATGGCACACTACCAATCAAAGTGCGACAAATTAAGAGATTCAACTCCAACGCAAAAGTTCATTGATTTAATTTTCAACTTGGTCCAAGCTATGTCATCGCGTATACCAAGAGATGCTTTGTACGCTAAAGATGATTGTCGTAACAAACAGGTAAGAATAATTAAAAAATGAAACAAAATAATAAAATCTTGTAATTTTGTAGGTTTAATTGAAAAATGATTAATTGAGAAAGCTTTGACTCAACAATCACGATAATTGGTGTCATGCAAAAACTCTCAGGTACTCAATACTGATCGTTAACTTGTTATATTACAAGTAATTTGTAGAAACTGATCAGATTACAATTTTTGTATCCATGTGTCATTATGACAACAGGTGCATTCATGAACTGAAGAAATTGTACATCGGCATATTCTTCTATTGTTTCTTATTTTTTTATTGTTTTATCAATGATTAATTGCATGGGTTTAATACTTCTATACTTACTTTATATTTACATATTTCAGGCGATACTGGAATTCCTGCAATTTTTAGAAGATTGGGAAAAGCTTGAAAAAAAAATACCTGTTTCGAGGAGTACTGCAATAGGACTGAAAGTAACTTTACGTGCAACACTAGAAATTCTGGAGATGCTTAAAAACGTATGCGATTTTAAATATTTGATGACAGCAACTCTATCTCAAGATCCTTTGGAGGTAGCTATACATATCAACATCATTTTATCATCATCATCATCATCATCATCATCATCATCATCATCATCATTATTATTATTATTATTATTATAATTATTATTACTTCTATTTCCTAATGCATATTTATGTATTTTCAATTTTAGAGATTTTTTTCTGTCATGAGATATTCGTGTGGAGGAAATGATCATCCCGATCCAAAAATGTTTGCCCAAGTGTATCGCTTGGCATCTTCTTTTTCTCTAATACGTCCACCAAGAGGGTGTAATGTTTCCGGCACGAATCTCCTAAGAAGCCTTATAGAAGCTAAGGAAGTTTTAACTTCTTCGAATAAGGGCAGTAAGGATTCATGGCTTCAAAGTATCGATGATATGTTAGAAAGCACTGAGCCAATACTTGCAGGCTCTTCCACCGATGCAGACCATGATTACAACGAGGCTGTAACCAGTGATGCCGTTCAATCTTACATTGCTGGTTATATTGTTCGTAAATTGAAGAAAAATGTGAAGTGTGAGAATTGTTTACAGTGTATACAAATGAGTGCGGAAGCTGGTAAAGAGTTACAGAGAAACGACGTTATTTGTAAAATGGATTTATATGGAGGATTACTTTTTGCAAGTAACGAATTGTTTAGTCTAACTAAGCAATTAGAAAAGTGTGTACTAAAAGCTATCAGTAGAAATCTCACTAATTTAGAAACAATTTCGGAGATATCAGTAGAGCTCAAAAAAGAAGTGTTATTGAAAGTTGGATGCTTTGAACATGAAAATACATTGACTAAAAAAATTATTGATATGTATGTAGTTATGCGCGCTCATTTTCTGGCAAAATCAGAAAATAAGCGCTATGAAGAAGCTAAAATAAGGACCAAAATAAATAGGAAAAATGCCAAATTATTTTCTTAAATAAAAGATTTATATTTTCAAACATTTCCAATAGTATATTTGTTGATTGAAATATTTATATTAAATAATATATTTTATTGTTCATAAATTAACATACGTTTATATTTTTTCTGCGAATAAAAATGTTTTGAAACCTGAACTATTTAATATTTCTTATAATTCATATGAATTAATTTTTTAATGAAAAAACTGACAGTTGCGAAATTGATTTTTATTATTCTTCTTTCGAAAAATTTTTGTTCTGTAATTTTGTACATGCTAATCCCCCATTTTATTTATTATTTTAATATTATAAAAATTAATCAGACGTTCAAAATTGCTAAGCAAATAATCGATTATGTATCTGTTTTTATTTTATTCTTATTTTGAAAAGTGCGCCATAATTCAGAGGAAGTTATTCTGTCCTTGTTTATTTCTCTTTCCTTTTCTAATCATTTTTAGCGCTCTTTTCAAATATCACCTGGTAGCGACTGTAGCGCCACCCTTCTTTAGCACATTTTAACGGACACTTTTTCATACATAGAGACAGTTCTCCTTACCTCTACCCTCCATACTTGTTGGTGAGGTACTTCTCTACTTTTCGACTGCAGCGACCTCAAACTAATGACTTGAGATAAAGTCGGTAAGTATGTATGGCTGCCAGCGGATATGATTATATACTGCAATAGCATTTGGTGCACTCTACTAAAGGCTATTATATTTAAACACTAATGTTTAAACATTCAAATAAAAATTTCCACCAAATATGAGCTTTTAATTTTAATATTAAGTACTCCTACAATTAATTTGGAATTTTCTCATTTAATTAGCACGTAAATCTCAATTTTTTTTTATATTCATTTGCATAGCTTCGTGGAGTTTTATGCTATTTAATTGGTTTTCACCAGATATTGTACAGAAATATATAATCTTCAAAAGTGCCTATCACTAAATTATTTTCTTCAAACTGCCTCACCGATAAAAAATGTTAAAGCCGATTTATACTCGGATTTCATAGTTTTTTCGATTTTTATCTTAAACTATCAATTTTACAGCAAAAGTATATGAAACCTATTTTATAGAAAATTCAATTTCCTACAAAAAAGGTTCTTTATACTTTTGCTATAAAATTGATAGTTTTCGAGAAAAACCACCACTAGACTGTCAAAGTGAGAAAGAATGATAATTTCATCCTGTGTAAACGACAGTAGAGGGATCGAGTTAAACCAACAGTGAAAGGGAGTTCAAAACGTAACCATAGAATATATTTCGTTGGTTGATAAAACTTATCATTCTGATTAATATTATTTATTATTCAATGTATATATAGCTATTGAATACTAATTTCTATTTTTTTCATGACAAACAAATATTTTTATAGCGATAAGCGTATAAAGCTAAGCCATGGGCATACAAAGAAACGAAAAATCATGAATTGAAAATTATTTGATAAATCACTTTTTTTATTCATTAATAACACATTATTAGTGGATCGCCGTAAGGTTTATACCTCGGAATCCAGAACCTTTGAATGGATCTTCATAAAACCTTTTGGAATGTGTATCCAATACTAAATATAATAATGCTAAAAGATTTATTTTGTGCACTTTCAATTTTTTAATTATTAAAATAAATAATTTTCAATTTTTTGGAGTTTTCATTAATTTTCTATAAAAACTTTTTTTTTTTCTATCGTTATTATTTCTAATGATTTTTCTAATTATTATACTTTACTTTTTCTGAAAATACTGCTAAATTATGATAAATATTTACCAGAATTGGGCAACAAACATAACTTTATTTTTTTTTTTTTTGTATAAAATTCATAACTTTGGTAATATTCTGTTTTAGCTTAAAGATAGTTTAATTAAATTATTCGCTTATGTCAATTGTTGAGTCACTATATGTTCAGTTTTATTAAGAATCCTCATATTTATTCTGAGTAATACAGAAATTTCGTCTTTGGAGAAATGATCTGGATGTTTTTTACAATAAGCCAAAACTTCTTTCAAATAATCACTCACATCTTCATTGGAAATAGATGGGTCACTGTCGTCATCACTGTCATTTTCTCCATTTTCTTTTTCCCTCTCTTCCTCAGCTATTACTCGCATCATTTCTTCATTACTAAGAGCCTCTTCAGGTGTTAAAATTGTGGGAGGATTTAGCCAATCAAGAAGAGAATCAAATGGAATTTGTGTGTATGATTTTGTATTTTGCAAGATGCTATGAAATACCCGAGGTAATATTTTCTTTTCAGACGAATTCATCAAGTCAAGAACTGGATCTTGCGTCGTTTTAGCATCACAATTACTCGGCCATAACTACAAAAACAATAAATAAAATAAAAAACCACGTAAGAAAAAGAAATAAATTGAAAGCAGACATTCAAAGTGTTTAAATAAATAATACCTACCGAATTCCATGATTTTTTTATCATGATTGGCCTCACATTATCCCATGCTTTATTTAACCATTCTATAGCATTTTCCAAACTAATTTTTTCAACAACTTCCATCAGTTCTCCTCCATCATTTACATTGCTTATAATATGTTCCATCATTAAAAACCGATATTTAAGCTTTAAATATTGTAAAACACCTTGATCCATTGGTTGAATTAACGCTGAAGTATTGGGTGGTAAAAAGATAACTCTAATATTTGTTCCTATTTGTAATTTTTGCGGATGAGACGAACAATTGTCTACAAGTAATACAGCTTTAATAGGCAATTTTTTAGATTTGAGATAAAGTGTCACTTTCGGAACAAATTCCGAAAAAAACCATTCCTTAAATAAGCTGCTAACCATCCAAGCACATTCTTGGCTTTTGTAATAAACAGGTAATTTAGTAATATTCTTCATGCATCCAGGTTCAGTTGATCTTCCAATAACAACAAGTGGTATTTTCAATTCTCCTGATGCATTACTAGAAGCCATGATAGTAATTCTTTCTTTCATTTCTTTACAATCAGATGTTGAAGTTTCTTGTTTTAATATAGAAGTTTTTCTTGGCATATTCTTAAAGTTCAAGCCTGTTTCATGACAATTAAATATTTGATGTGTGCATAAATTTTCTTCTTGAATATAATTTTCAAACCAAGTAATGAAATTTTCTGCTGCATCTACATTAGAAGATCCTTTTTTTCCTACTGTATCCATAGAAAGAATATTGTGGCGACGTTTAAATTTGTCTAACCACCCATTACTAGCTTTGAACTCGTTTTTTGCCCCACCTAATGCTATGTACATAGCACGAGCTTGCATACATATTTGTGGGCCATTTACAGACACACCAGCATTTCTCGATTCATTAAACCATAGCCAAATAAGTTCATCTATGATATTGAATTTTGGTTTTTCATTTCGTTTTAATTTTTTTAACATTCTATCATCAGCGTTACATTCTATTTTGAATATTTTCTTCTCATTTTTCTGCCATCTTCGTACAGTTCGTACATGTACATTAAGTTGTTTTGCGATATCACTTTTACTTACGCCATTCTTTAATTCATGAAGCGCATTTATTTTTTTGTTAACTGTTTGAACCACATGTTCTTTTCTATATTTTTTGCAAACCGACATAATAATTTATATTATTTTATAATTGATATATAACCTCCAAATTGAAACATACGCTCGGACAATAACAACTTTTGTCTCCCTCCGCTGCACACACCATCTATGTGTAAGATTCAAGAAGATAAAGAGAATATAGAGAATTAAAGATCGAATAAATAATAAACCGAATAACTTACCGATAGTACGGGCTCTACTTTCCCTCTTGGTGAAAAAATGGAACAGTATCGAGAGAGAATCTTCTCAGAAGATACTACAGGAAGTTTGACTACAGTCTATGCTATTATTTTTCATCAATAACCTCAATAATTATAGTACATATTAAGAATTTATTATTCTTTTCAATTAGGTGAATTTATGCAAATTACAATTATGAGCATACACGAATCTGTGTATAAATCACGCAGTAACAATTTATTTGAATAAATTTAATGATTTACCATTAAATATGTCAGAAAATACAGATGATGAGTTATAGGTTATGTCGGCCTGTACAGTTTTTTGAATTATTAAATCCAATATCTAAAACAATAGTAAAATGCGTTTTATTATTCGATTTCCAATTATTATTCACAAACAACTTTGAAATTCAGACAATCTCCAGATGTTTTTTTCTTATCACTTGATAAAAAATGAAAACGATACACATGTACACGAATATACTAATGTGTACATGAATTTATAATTTTCCTTTAGTTAGATAAGTAAAAATAAAATTTACATTGTCCTCTTTTATAAAATACACAAACAAATAACACCAGGATGATTAGTAAAATAAATTTAATCTACATAAAATATAAAATAATTATTAAGTTTCTGATAAATGGCAATGTTATTTATTTATAAAAAATATATTATCTCAATTATACATGAATAATATTCAAGATATTGTATTTATTAACGTGTAATCTCATAATTAATTACATTTCACACATTGTGTAATACCACGTGGACAAAATTATAAATCGAGAAAATTACAAAAAAAAAAAAATAAACTGGTTATTGATTGACGGTTTATTTAATTTGTTTATAGACTTCCTTGAAATTTTTCATGATGGTGTAGTCATTGGGATAAGACACATGAATGTGTGCTGTTCAACTTTATCTCTTCAACGCAGTATATTCTTTAATATGAAAGAAAGAGGGAACACGAATGTATATGTAATACATAACTCTCTTTTATACACATGGAGCAATCTTTCATTGAATGTAAAAGTGGGGGGGCATTAAATTGCCCATGTGTGCCCCTTCCACGTAATTACCCACACATGAACAATGATGATTTATAAAGAAATATACAGAATTACTTGTAGCCCACTAATGAAGTTTGAGTGTTAGTCGAATCATAAGAGCCAACTTGGTAACTATTTATTATTCCATACGTTTAATAATATTTTAAATTTCATTTTCATTTTTTAGAATTATATTTATCAATGATGAATATTGATGATGTCAAAACTATTTGGAAAAATGCTGATGCTGTGTCATTTGATGTTGATTCAACAGTGATACGTGAAGAAGGCATTGATGAATTAGCTAAATTTTGTGGCAAAGGAGATCAGGTCACCGAACTGTTAGTAGAACATTTATAAATTATTTTCATATATATTTTTTATTAAAAAAATTTTTTAATAAGCAGTAACGTACGTGAATGAATAAATGGGTCATTTTCTTTTTCTGAAATAGAGATCATGAGTTTCTATTCTCTTAAATTATGTATCAAACAAATTTCTTTTATTATTTTTAAAAAATTCATATGAGTAATTTAAAAAGTAGTGAATTATCAGTAATTACTAATTGTTTCAGATAATCTCAAAATAGCAATATGAATTTGAGACATTTGAAAAATTGAGAATTTTTTTTTCTTGAGAAATTTTAATATTTTACAATTGAAATTGATTTTTTGTTTTATAATTGCTGCAAAATAATTTGATCAACGATACTATTCATATTAACATAAATTGAAAATAGTTTTGATGATAATATTTTTTGTTTAGATGTAAATAGAATTTAGAATGTATTTTGTTGAGCTGATAAGATTTTGTGTTTAATCTACACACATGTGTGAATGAATAATATGATGTAATAATAAATAGATTATATGTTATGTGTACAGTATACAATGATTAATTGCAGAACGAAGAAAGCAATGCAGGGCAATATGACATTTCAACAGTCTCTCAGTGTAAGATTAAATATTATACAACCAAGATTAGAACAAATTAAAGAATTTATTCGAACACATCCACCAAAGTTCACAACAGGAATAAAGTAAATATTCTTTACAATTATATCGTTATTATTAATTTTTTAACTTTCATTTTATGCAGTTTATGCAATAAATTAATATTAATTTGTTACAGAGAATTAATTGATGCATTACACGCAAGGAATAAAAGAGTATTTCTTGTTTCTGGTGGATTTCGTTGTTTGATATCGCCAGTTGCTGCACAATTAAATATTCCACAAGATAATATTTGTGCGAATAGATTAAAATTTTATTTCAATGGTGATTTTGCTGGTTTTGATGAAAATGAACCTACGTCGATGAGTGGTGGTAAAGCTGAAGTAATTCGTAGGTTAAAAAAAAGATATAATCTTCAAACAATTGTTCATGTTGGAGATGGTGCAACTGATCTTGAAGCTTGTCCACCAGCTGATGCATTTATTGGTAAAATTATCGAATAATTTTTCATTATCATGGTAAAATGATCAGTGTTACAATAACCTAAATGATATCAATATTCATTTTTTATAAGATTTATTCGAGTCTGTTTTAATTTTAAAAAAATTTTTTTTCACTTGATACGATGATAAATTTTCTTATATTTTTGAGTTATTTATCAAAGTCATTGAGAATTTTAGTTTGACTTGGATAAAAAATTATAGCATTGAGCATTGTTAGCTTCATATTAATTGGAGGTTAAATTTTTCGGGGGTGTCTTTTAATGATCATTTTACCTTTGTTGAATATCAGATAAATTATAATACGTAAATTATTAAATATTTTTCTTTTCTCAACAGGATTTGGTGGAAATGTTGTTAGAGAAAGTGTAAAACTCGGTTCTTTATGGTTTGTCGAAGACTTGATGAAACTAACAGACGCTTTAGATTAGTGAAAATTCACTTTTAGATTTATTTAGGTAAATATTTGTTTTTACGCATGTTAACAATTGAAGAAAAAAAAATATATTTGCATTATATAAGATATTTTGATACACCTTATCTCGATTTGATTACAAAGAACAAAAAACATTTATTAATAATTCAAAAATGTGACTTTATGAGAATTTTATTGAATGATTGAATTTAATTTAATTTACACTTTATCTCAGAATTCAAAGATAAAAATTTTATCTTCATTCCTGGTTACTGTTAAAAATGTATATACGATTGACGAAATTATATCATCGCATACTTTCACATAGTAACTTAACGTTCTTGATATCTATAACACTTTTATTTCTTCATTCTATTCCATTATACATAATTATGTATATTGTACATGATATATTAATAATTTTAGCATGAATTAATTAAACTTAACTGCTGCTGCTGAGTTCTACTCTTTCTTTATATTCTTATAATTATTTTTACGAAAAAAAAAAAAAAAAAATCGCTTGTGCCGTTGTGCTCAAAATAAAACCTTCACTGTACATATAACTTCTTATTTTCATCTTCTATATACTTCTTTTCTCTCTTCAATACGTTTAATAACAATCAATAATAATTATAATATTTTTAAATAGAAGAAAAAAAAAATAATTGTCAATAAATTTCTTGTTCTGTATATGAGCAAAAAAATATACATATGTAGCACATGTTTTTATTCTTTCGTTTATTCTGATGATGTGTTTTCTTTCTTTTTCGTTGAAATCCAATCTTGAATTTTTTTTTGAAGTTCCACATCTGATTTTACCATGTCCATCGTCAATGGTGAACGATTAAATGGATCAATTTGATCACTCAACAAATGCCTGAAATCAATAAACAAATATAATTATTTATCAATTATATCTAATTTATTTAATTAAGGTAAAATACATTAGTGCCTTAATAACAAAAATAATATTAATATTAAAACTTTGCGATAAATAATTATTTGAGTGTATTCAAAAGTTTCAAATCTTCTTTTACTCCATAAAATGATTGGAAAATTTGAGGTTAAACCTTATAGATATGAAAATTAATAAAAAATATTTATAGTAGAAAAATAAACATCATTAGAGTCTTATTAAAGTTTACTACGTGATTTTAAATAGTGTTCTAATTAAAAAAGTGAATATAATTATTTATAATACAAAGCTTATTTTGAATTCAAAAAATCATCTTGGAAACGTCGTCTAGTGACTATTTTACCTTAAATATTGATTTATCATTTACCTGGCAATTGTTTGACGATCTACAGTTACTTTTGATGACGGTAAAATTACGGGATCTGTCATAAGTGTCATCATAATTGGATCGAGGAATTCATCTGGTGCACCGGTAAGTATTTCATCCTCTTTTCGTTTTATTCGTGCAGCAGCGGCCACTCGTTTTGAAAATATATCAAGATCATTCAATATTCCAACACCACCAATACGCACAAGAACATTATCAGCAAGCTGAAATAATTCTGGTTTATATGAACGACCATCCTGTGATACAGCCAATGTGAAATTATCATTTTTCGCTAGATTAATATATATTTCACATATATTTAATACTAAATTCGCTGGATTAAATTCATAATCTTGCTGATGTTTAACTTTTAAAGTACGATTTTTCGGTCCTGTTAATTGTAACAATAAATAATTTAACATTGATGCAATACGATCCACCATTGTTGGATGACAAAAAATTGATTTAATTTCCGATGTTAACATTTTTATTGTTGATATTGTTTCACGTCCAAGAATATTATCAAATCTTGCCATCATACCAATTTGTTGTAAATAATCAAATTGTTGACTACGTTCATGCGATGGTAAATTATTCCATTCGCCGTTTTCTTTAGCATTTAATAATTGTTTTAATTGTGCCATGTTTGAGAATGCTTCATCTAATAAAAAAACTGCATCATTCATCAATAAATTAATAAAACGTAGAAATAATGGAGGCTGAACAGCCTCCATATTTGCTTCAGCATCTTGAGCAAGAAGTTTAAAATCATTTTGATGTTCTTTAAATTTCCATAAATAATTCATTACAATATACATTGGACGACGGTAATTGAATTTTTGCTCAAACTGTACATTTTGTCCAGACATTTCAATACCAACAAACACCTCAAGTAAACTCTTTGCAATTTGATGACGATATGGATGTGTAACAAACAATTGTTCTCTATGGAATGTACCTAATGTTGCTTTACTAACTCCACTTGGGTCCTCACAAGTTGGTAATAATGATTCTAATGCTTCAGCAAGTTGTGCACGTAAATGTGGATTGAATAATCGTTTCGGCGATTCCATTAATACAATTATTTCTGTTAATATTGGATTTAAAAATGTTGCACCTTGTTCTTCAAATGTATTTGGATGAAATCGTCGTAGGAAACAAACAAAGCCAACAGTATTTTCTACAACAAATTCTGGTATACAACGCAATGTTTGTGGCACGTTATCTGACATTGGGAATGTAATTGACTTTAAATTTAATGGACAATAACTTTGAATATTATCACTGATATTTGGTTCATCAATGTAAACTTGCATTAACCAAAAAGCACTTGTTGAATGAAATTTTGATAGAAGATTTAATAAATCAGGCGACAAAAGACAAGCTCGCATTGACAAATATTTTGACATTTCCATTTGTAACCTCTGTCGTATTGCATCAATAACATCAGAATTACCGCTTTCACTTGCGTCATTAAGAAGCCGCTGTATTCTATTCAAATCTTGATTACTCTTCATTAATTTATCCAATACCACACGAAAACCTAAATCTAATGCGCGATGCGTTAAATAAAAGCATTCAGTGATAAATCCAAAATTTTTTGCTACTGGTCTTGTTTCATTTGATGATGTTGGAATTAAACAAGTTTCTTTATGTAAACCAGCAATATGTACACCACGTAATTGACGATCTGTTTCATCCTTAATTTCAGCTGCACAATATGTCGGATCAATTTTTGGAATTTTTTCATGATTTTTCGTACAAAACGGTTGGCACAATCGCAATAAAATACTACATAAATTTATCATAAATCCATCATTGCCAATATATGCTGCACTATTACGAAAATGCCCATTTGATAATTGTCCACGTAATGAATTTGCTTCCAAACATTCGCCCAACCATCTCAATGTCATGTCACGTATTTCCGGTGAACATTTTAACAACGAATGAAATACTTTATATAAATTTTCGCATATATTATCCTGTGCAATGCCAATTTCACCGTCTAATCTCCCATCGAAATGTGTTGTACTGTCAAAAAATTCAAATGTTGAAGCAAATGGTCGTGGTAAACAACTTGTTGATATTACAGAACCCAATACATTATTCATAAATGCGTTTGTATACGCAAGACTATCAAGGCCTTTGTCAGGTGTACATATACGAATCAATACTCGTGCTAGTGGTTCAATATTGGCAAATATTTGCAATATATCAACCCAATATCGATGAAATGTCATAATGCTAGCATTTGATGTTTGATGATGAACAATTTTTAATAATGGTTCAAAACATTTCAACAAAACTTCATCAGGGTTAGTCGGATTTTCAGCAATAATTGTTGACGCAACTGAATCAACAAATGCTGATACTTCTGGTAATAGTCCACTGTCCATAAATAATTGAAAAAATTGTAGATGCACCTTTCAAATGAAGTTAATCACATGTAAATGAATGAATTAATTATATAAAAATACATATTAAATAATGATAATATCTTACTTCTTGATGAGGAAAAACTTCTGGTGCTTCCAATGCTGTTCCCATTGAACAAAAGACAACATATAGAAGTTGGTCAATAATTTTTCGATATTTTTTCTGGCTTTTAGATTCTTCAAGTCGACAATAACAGTTAAATAAATATGGTATTATTTCAGATTGCATAACATGACTTTCATAAGTGATTCCTTTTGTTCCTGCAGGTGGAACAAGATGTGATTCAATATCTTCCATTGATAGTCGCTCAAAAACAGCATCTTCAATAGTGTCACAATCAACAGCAATTAATTGTTTATGAATCATTGGCGTTTTTGTGTTTAACAATAATCCAAATATTTCTTGAACTAAATTATCCGCCATTTTATCATGATTTAATTCTTTATTATCAAGAGACTTGTCGTCCATTCCATTTCTAGAGAATTCTTCATCTTCAATTGTGGTATTATTATCAATCGCATCATTATTCATAGATTCATTTGAATATGATGCAGCGTCATTTGGAGTTGAAAAAAGTCCAGCAAATGGATTGTTATTAAAATTCTCACCCATTTTTAGTATATTACGTTATCTTGATGTCAGCATAATCTAAATAATATATACATAAAGTTTATAAATGAATTAAATGCAATTAAAATTTGTAGGTTAGGTTTCTCACAATTATTGAATTGATGTTTTAATGCTGATATTTATATTGTCATTGTATAATATCTTTTAATAAATAAATATAATTATACTAACCTCAATTACATTTATACATTTGACTAGTTGATGTTGTCTTTAATATTAATAACTTTAGTAATCAACATCTCATTGGAATGAATGATAATGTATTGAAAAATCTCGTCCTTCTCTCATTCGTTACCGTCTGTTTGATGACATATGTATAGTGTATACACATTTGCCTTCATCATCATCATCAGCCAGCCAAAAAGAAAAAAGTCCAGATCAAAAAACGCATGCGCACTGATTACTATGTGTATATTATGAGCACACTTACGCGGGAATAATTTGAAATATATTCTTATGCATTTCTGTTTACTTATTAGAAATGTACAAAATTTATCGATAAAAAAATTTTCTATAATAAATTTCGGTGAATCATTTTTAATATGAATATTTGAAGAATATAAAGTCACAATAGAACTATGGAAATTATTTCACACAGTTACTCAGAATTCATCATGTGAAATTGTGTAAAATTATTGATGAATATTAACATTTATTAATATTCTCATCGTTTGATATGAGGAAAACTATTTTCATATAAATATAACAATGTACTGATGTTAAAAAAATTTAAGCAAAATTAAAAATTGATACTAATCCATCAAATTAATCTTTATATAATACTAAGTATGATGAATTTGAAGAAATAAATTTTTTATTCATTTTCAAGGTTATGTTGAAGAATCCAAAATCTTATACATTAATTTTATTTCACATTTCATAAATGACTATATTTGGTGTATTTTCTTATCACATTAAAAAATTCGTATTGTATTTTCAGACAATTCGTGACATATATATCATGAATGTTTTGAAATGATTTTCATTGCTACAATTCTCATCAATACAAAAAATATTATTAAGATTCTAGAGAAACGTTTTGACATAATTATGCCCCAGGCTATTTGTTATCATATACTAACGTATATGTACATGTACATAGGTATGGGAATCAGTACCAGCTATAAGTTGACAATGTCCCACTTCTAGTCAGTAACCAACCAAACTCAACGTTTTATTATCAACAATTAAAATATTTTCATCTCTTTCTACCATGGTGAAAAATTGAATTGCTCATTAGTAATTTTAAATATTGAATATTTCTCAAAGATCAAAAATTATTTATACAATATTCTTATATTATTCATGTGTGACATGCATTAATTATTTTATTTAACAATTTTTAGATTAAGGTATCTCCAAGTAATTATGAATACACCTCACTACAAAAACGCACGTTGATTTTTTTGGTTATATGTCTGGTAAGTGAATCTAAATATTGTATTAAATATAAATTCATTTGTGTAATAACCATTGTATCATATTTGTTTGTTTAATCGGCAGCTTTTTGGGATTATAAGTTTGATAATTGAATGTCTTCAATCATATCAACTCACGAACTTACTTCTGCACTTCACTGGTATTGTAGTTTTAATTCTGGCTATTGATGGAACAGTAAATGTGAGTATAATATGTTTAATTAAATATAAAATTATTAGTTTTTCTATTTTATATTGATAACACTTATCATTTGTTTATTATGATTAATGTTGTAGGAGCATGTAAATCTTATTTTTCCACTTGTAAGTTCATATTTTGTGAGTCTTTTTATGCTTCTACCAATTATTTTATTTCAAATAATTGGACAGGCCATTAAAGAATCTGCTTCAAACTGGACTTACGTTGTGATAAGTCTGACTACAATAATCGGTTTTGGTAATATGAGTACAAATTTTTTTGCTCTCCCCAAAATTAAAAATTAATAAATAATTGTATTTTTTGTTTATTTCAGTCATAGGACTTTATTTTTTCATGCTAATACACAAGTTTTACCAAGAATTACTTCGTAAAAAATTTTCGCCGTCAAATAATAGCACCACTGCTAAAGTGTAAATAATTCTTCGTGAATTTTTTTCATCTGTCTTCAAACTTTTTCTAGATCATAAAGAATAAAGAATATCAACAAGCAATTTTTGATTGTTTTATAAAAATGTGTATTGCTAATAATTTAATCCTACTTAAAAATAGTCATTAATGTTTATAAATATTTTTTATTAATGTTTATTAATATAATTTATATGACGTGATTTCAATATCACAAAGAAAAAATTTTATTTTCACTATTTTACATTTATAGAAGATGTAGAAATATTTGGTGAAAGCAAATTGATTAATTTGGTTTAATATTTGGTTAAAATTTATTCAAGTAGTCAATTTTGAATAATTGTTTAATTGTTATTGATTTACACACAACAAAATACCTTGAAAATGAATTCAAAATTTTTTCCCAATTACATTTCATACCATATCATACACTGTATTTTTACTTCCTAGGCGACATCTTTCTTTACTCTATAATTATATACACAGCTCTATGCAAAATTAAAAATTATTCCTTCCTTGTTATACAATATTGTCTTGGATAGTAACGTTTATCAATATCATATATGAATAATTAATTTGTTTACATGAGAATCCAAAATTTTACAAATTATACTCAACATCAATCTAACAAATCATAGAGTATTTTATTTTTTTCTCATATTTCACATTTCAGGTATAATCATTTTATTCATTTATATAAATTCTCGTTGTTTTATAAATTTTATATTCTATTTTCGAATATTATTCAAAAAAAATTTTCAAATATCACACAATTAAATGTAAAAACTTTGAATCAATTAAGAGTCCACAAAATTAATTGGCAGAAAATTTTGTATATTTCGAAAATCCATTTTTAATATGAATATTTAGAGAATACATCGTCACAATAGAACCATGAAAATTATTTTACATAGTTGTACAGAATTCATTATGTGAAATTGTGTAAAATTACTATTGAATATCAACATTTATTTAAATTCTCATTCTTTGATATGAGGAAAACTATTTTGATATAAATGCTACATAATTAATGTTCAAAAAACTCAAGTGAAAAAACATTTTTATAAGATCATTTTATTCAGAAATTATTTATTAGTTTGTTAATCATTAACAAAGTATAATTTTGTTGAATAAATGTGTATGAATATAAGAATTTGCCAAAGATTTTATTGGACAATTGTAATAAATATTGTTATTTTTCTCATTGTTAAATCATAACCTTACAGTAATGTAGAAATGGAGAAGAAATAAAATTGATCGAATGTATATTTTTAATTATATGGAAATTTGTATAATATTAATAATAATGGTACACTATAAGTAATATTGTTTATGTTTGTTTTATTGTAAAATGAATACAAATTATTAACATAATTATACTTTAAATATGTGAATAATGGAAGATACAAAATGGCGATTTTCAACTGAATCTAAAAAAAAAAAAATAATAAACGTTTACATTTTTGATAATAAACTCAAAGGTAATGAAAAAAAAAAAAAGAAAAAATATCTATTTCTACACATTTTTATATGTATAAATGAATAGTAATATTATACTATTAATAATAGTAGAAAATAAAAGAAATATAGGTAATCATCCAAAAAATTCTGAAGATTTAAAGTATGATGAATAATGGAAAAAAGAAAATGGTAATAAATTATTGTTAGTTTGTGGCATCATGTAATTTTGTGGTTCCTGAAGAATCATCACGTATTAATGGTTGCCAATTATTTGCCAATAATTCTATCAAAGACTTAATTAACGTTGTTAAATTTTCATTAATTCCACCAATTTCACATAATTCAGACAAGTGATTCATGTACGGCGCAATACTTTTATCATGTAATTCAAAGTTTTTTCCTACATGACGTAAAATATGGCATAAATATTCCAATTCTGATTCTGTACCATTTTGTAAAAAGCATTGAAGGTATTTCTCAATAATACCATCTGACAATAGTTTTTGATTATAAAGTTCTCCTATAAATAAAATAGTTCCCATGAAGTCATGGGATTTGATTTCATGAGATTGAATTTCGTTTTCATTAAAGTTTTCTTCCTTGTCACATTTAACTCGTTCTTTTATCTTCATCAAAATTGTCACGTTTTCTTTATGATTCATCAATTCAATGTTGCATCGAGTGATTAACATTTCGCGAAATGTTCCAGTACATTCGTGTGTATCAGCGAATTGTTTACACAATTGTGCGTAAACAAAAGAATTATTTGGCTCATTAATTGCTCGATCGAAAATAAAATTAACAACTTCTTGCTGTTTTTCAGTTGTATTTATATCAATTTTTTTTATATTTTCAATTACACTATCCAAATTCTCAGATGTTAATTTTATTATTGTAATCTGATTTTGTTCATTAAGAGTTTTATCAAGTTTAGCGGTTTCGATTACATCATTCTCAAGATTTTTACCAGTAGAAATTTTATCAATTTCGATGTTATCATCAACTTTATCAAGTTCATCTGTTATTAATATTTCTTCATTTAATTTTGTTTCACAAAGTAAATTCAAAATTTCTTCTAAGGAACATCTAATTCCAGTTTGGACAAGCTGATTGGAATCTTCTACAATTTTATTCGTTTGAACAGTTGATAATCCCATATCATCTTGCGCGTCGGTTACAATTGTTGTCACTGTATTGCTTTGGTTATCTTGAATTTGGTTCAAAACTTCAGATGGAATTACATCTCGTGTAACTTCTATCGTATCATTAACCAAATTTTCTATAAATTCAGGTGTTGATGGTTGTTTGATAATTTCTTCCGAAGCTTCATCCATAATTTTTGGTGATGAAATCTTTGATGATGATGGAATCGATTCATTGATACATTTATTTTCATCTTTATAATTTATTTCAGAACGTGAATGAAATTCCTCCGGATATTTTTTTTCCTTCAATTTCTTATCATCATTATTTTTATTATGAGCTGCATTTTGCTGTTGAATATTTTCTGCCTGTGACTTATCATCATTTCTTTCTGCTTCCAATTGAGCGAGTCGTTGTTTGAGAGCAAAATAATTCGATCTCTGCTTTCGTAATTCCGCACTAGTTCTATAAGAACTGTCGATAGTTCTCACAATATTATCAGTTAATTCGGTGATAAATTTTGTTTTAAACTGCAACAAAAATAAACAAAACAATTGAATGTGCCGATAGATGATTGAAATAAATTTTAATATGAATAAGATCTAGAAGGAAAGAATTTATATCTAACGATAATATTGAAAATTAAAATAATTAAACGTAACAAATTTGTCAATTTACATTTTCCAAGTATGAATTTAACCATGGCGGTGGTCCTGAGCTAATATCTTCATATCTAAATGCATTTTCTCGTCGATTTTTTGGCTGATTACCATATCTATCACCAGGTCTTGGATATGAACCCGTAGGTTTACCATAGCCACCATTTGGCTGTTTGCCTTGGGTAAAAGTCGACATTTTATTGCAGGTTAAATAAAATTAACTGAAATAAATTCAATGACAGAATTCAATCCAATAATATATCCTGTAACAAAAAAAATCTTACGATTATTATTGAGAAATAGAAGAAAAACAAACACATATCAGAAATGTCTATTTATAAATGTATAGAAATGTTATTGTCAGTTAGATTCTCATACAACCACGCTATAAATACCAAGATGGCAAGATAAGAAATATAAAATGTAAATAACGTTCAAGTTCGAAAACAAAACAAAGGACGATTCAGTGTATTTATGTGTTGTGTAAACATTCTGCATTTATATAAAAATAATTTTCGGATATTTGAGACTCAGTGATGCCCAAATTTATTCAATTTTATAATTTGATATTCTTTTAATGTATTATTTATTATTCATATTAATTTTAGGTTAATTATTTAGAGGATAATTTAAGGAATCGTTTTATATTACCATGAAATTTCGTCACATGACAAAGGACAAAGTAAAAATTTGTGTGTGAATGTAGTGATAATTCTTCATAAATGGTTAAAAAGATTTTATGAATAATATTTGAAAATAACTTACCTCGATGAATCCAATAATGTTCTGAATTGTTTGAAGAGTGGTTAGGAAAAACAAATAATGTTCAATGAATGTAATAATTGTATTGTAAGGAACAATTGAATGATAAATGCGACGTTTCGTGACAAACTTCTGTTGCGGTTGCTTCTCATATACAGCGTAAGCTCTGCTTTGTTAGTTTGACCAAAGTGAACGAAAGAAAACGGAAATAAACCGTTTGATTTCGTTAGAACGCGGGAAACTGCATACTATCTTCTCATTGGTTGAGGGGATTCGGGCTACAGTAATATATCGAGGGTTTTGATTCGATGTTCTAAAGGCGTTGGCCATCTATCGGATATGATTTGAAACTGCGGGAAATTCAAATGTGAAATTATAGCTATAATATTCAATTTTGTTTCTATCAATGAATGCAAAAATGTTTTTGGTAAATTAATTCTACTAAAAGATAGGAAATTCGGAATGTATAATCATATTTAGATTGAACAACAATTTATATTTATATGAATATATGTATTAGTTAATATATATAAAATTTCGTGCATGAATATATATTGATTTTTCAATAAAATATTTTAATAATATTCAATGAGATTTCTTGAAAGTAAACTTAGTGAAGAAATGGCTGCCCACGATAATTTTACAGAATCTGAACATGACATTTTTATATTTCATAAAAACAGAACGATGTGTCGATGTTGGTTATATTTATATTGCTTAGAGTTATATAAAGGAAAGTGGCCTAAAATGGCATACCACTTTTTCTAATGGGTTAAAGTAAAATATTTTTCTAAAGCTTCAGGAATATTATTTTCATACAGACACACTTGGAATACCGTTCATTTCAACAATTTATTTTATTGTAAAAGAAAATAAAAATTATCATGAACCATTTTACCCTCACTGCTATGGGTAAAATGGCATACTTAAAAGACAACACATTAAATATATGCCGGCCTAAAATGGCATACATGTCGTCTTGGTCCACGGCTACATATGCCATTTTAGGCCCATGCCACTATTTTACAAAAACACAATTAATATTTGTACTTAAAGGCAAAATCATAATTTTCTAGTTAGTAAAACACATGAGATATAATCTATTTTCCATTATTAGAACGATCTTACCAGTGTCACACTGGAGCATGAATTTAAAAATCTCTAATATGCCGTTTTACCCTAGTATGTCATTTTAGGCCACTTTTCCCTACATATGTATGAAACGTTGTAACGTCATTTGGATACAGAGTGTGTCGGATTCTTGAGTTAATGCTGTTACTATTTTACATCACTGCTAATTGTGCTTTTAAGCAGTATATATCAAGCTACTAAATATTCTGTCATAATTTCAGTGTTATTGATGCTCAGTTTACGCTCATGGATATCCAATTAATTAAAATATTATTAATAAATTAATTGCCAAAGTATTCTTTTATAAATAAAGCAATACAATGGCAAATTATTTTTGTCTGCGTAATCTTATTCTAAGTTGTTTCGTATTGCTTTGTGTGAGTATATTTTCATTTAATGTTATTTCATAACCTATAAATAATAGTTTATGAATAACTTTACAAAGTTTTTTAACCCTTTATCTTATAAAACTAATTAGAATGCATGCTGAGGTCATGAACTTGTAAGAAAAATGTCATTGAGCTGTTCTATTATTGTCGACAAAGACGATCTTTGTTGTAATAAATTTTAGGTTTGATTGGTTGATGCTAGATAAGCATCGTCCAATACAAAAACTTTCTGTGTTTCAGCGGGACAATTCAATTTGAATGTTATTTAAAATGCTCTGAGAAGATTCAATTTTTGATAATTTGTTTAAATAAAATTCATTCACATAAACAAATTCATTTCAATTTAAACAATGTTTAAATTTGTATTTATCTTTTTTTATTGTTAACAGATATCGGGCCTGATAATTTGTGCAGTAACTAGTTACTTCATTGATCAAATTCATAATTATGATAACCACAATTATCAACTCGAAAATATTCGAGGACCACTTGCAATTTTATTGACTATGGGATTATTGACTTGTGCATTTGCTATTTACTTTTGGATTTATATGGATTACAAATATAATGGATTACAATTTATTATGGTAATGAAAAATAATATTTTACATGTTTTTTTGATTTTTAATTTATCAATGATGTTAATTCATGTTTTCTTTTTGGTTTTTTAGTTTACATTAGTGTTGGTTTTTGTAACATTTATCGAAACGAGTGTGGGTATATGGATACTTGTAATGCGTGAGCGAATGGACGCCATTTTATCAACAAGTTTAGAGGAATCATTGACAATAGCAAAAATTCATAATAATTTAACGAATTTTAATGTTACACAACTTAAAGTAAGTATAGAATAAGAAATAAAAAATAAATGATTAAAGTAAAATGATCATTAAGCGATTTTTAATATAATATTTTGTTTTTGAATTATGTTTTAGAAGATATGTAAATAGATTTAATTTTTAGATATAAATCATTAGATTTTTGTCTAAAAGAGTAAATAGAATTATAAAATTATAGACTACAACACAGTTTTCTTCATTTTTGAAGTGAATTAAATCTAGGATATATTTTAAAAAACTTACCATTATATTATTTAGACCTTGAATTGAATATAAAAATTCCAAGATAATTTTTTCACTGTTTAATAGCAGAGTAATAATGTTTTTTATGAATTTTTTTAAGCAATACAAATTTTCGGAAAATTATAAATATAAAAATGAAAGAAATGTATCATTGATTCGAATAATCATTGCATCTTAAGCAATATAACAGCGTTATTGTGTTGCTTGATTAAAAAGAACATGAAAATAAATTATTTTTATTTATTAATATTTAATGGTTGATTATTAGGGTGATTTTTGTTATTTTCAGCATTAATTATCATTTTATATTCATGTGTTTATTATATTTTATAGTTTGATTGCTGTGGTTATGATGAATCAATTTTAAATTTGGAATCATCATCATCAAGTCAATGTTGTGATTTCATCAAACAGGATGATGAAACTCGTAATATGTGTGATGATTTTTACGGACGAGACTGTCGACATTTATTAATCAATCGAAATTGTTCAATTTTGCATCGGACATTTTTACTCACCCTTTCTTCAGTTATTTTTCAGGTGAATAATCCAATAGTTTCATTTAATATGCAAAAGTACAAATGCGATATAAAAAATTTAGTTTTATTTCTAGTTTTTCACGATTCTTTGTTTGATTTTCAGGTTTTTGTTATTACAAGTATCATTTTGTATGCAAAATTTTTGAGAAAGCAGCAGTTGAGGCAGAAAAATTCTTTCGTGATATGTAAACCATCTGCACCCCATGGCTAACCTTAAATAAATAAACGAATTGAAATCAGTATGATGTGTTGGAAAGTGGAACATTGACGAATCTCAATAAATTTGACATTTAACAAAATAGAAATTTTTTTTATCATCAAGTTAATGCGACGGTAATTTTAAACACAAAAATTATTTCAAACTTTTTTTTTATACAAATGATCTGTATAAATATCGGAAAAATTACAAGGTTACTTATTGTTAATTGATTATGGGTACGTGATACTTTCCTCCCTCAATTGGCAAAATATGAAAATTATTAAATCATGTACAAGTAAATGTAAAACAAAAAAATGCACATAATTTTTGTGTATAGTGGCGAGGTGGAAACAATTCTAATTTTTTTTTCTGTTATAGAAAATCCATTTCGAAACGTATTAAATTCATATTGATCAAAGTAATGAATGGAAAACTCTCCTTTATTCATAATATAAACCAGCATTTTGGTAATCGAATAATTTGTAGGTTAATTTCGAGGAAGTAAAAAGCCACATTCCAAGTTTCTCATCGTCAATTTTTGTTGAATTTTCAATGTTTCTTTCATATTAAATTTTTATGCAGTCAAATTTTTGGGATAATGATCGTGCCAGGTTTTACTTTCTTGTCCTATCATATTGATATGGAGAATCCTATAATTTAATATTTCGGAAAATAAATAGTCTAATTCTTGACTCTATTAATAGAACTGACATTGAAAACCTCATTAAATTAATCGATAAAATAATCAATTATTTTACTATTCGAAATAAATATGATGTCGAAAAAATACTTGGAAAAAAATACGATGTTAGTAATTATTGGGTTATCATGTGGCACAATCGTTATAGACCATTATCAATTTCAATAAAAATCAAAAATGTTTTCGATAACAGGCCGGAATTTGTATTGTATCGGTTTATTTGTGGTTGTATACCTCTCTACACGTATTACTTAAAATAAATTACCGATAATGACCTATACAAAAAAAAACCTTGGTTAGTGGGAGTCTATAATATGATGGGCATTGTCAAATTGACAACTATATAAAAGCAATATAGCTTTTGACTTTTAAACTGAACTTCAGCAGAGGCAGAGCGAGTACATGGAATAATCATAGACTCAAATAAAATTACACTTTATACCTTTGAAGATAAAAATAAAAATACAATTCTGATAAAATTTTGAATCAGTTTAATAAAAATCTATTGTTAAATAAATATAAATTTATTTGTGGAAGGATAGTTGAACCATTAAAATTACAAGATGAATCTCGGCAGCAAGTCCATTAAAATATTACTCTTTGTATTCAACTTAGTATTTTCGGTGAGTTATTTTCCTTATAAACTGTATACTAGGGTGCTTTTGTTTGAGGGGATTATTTTTTTTGTTGCAGTGTTGACGAAATATTACTCCAAACATTAAAAAAAAAAAAAGCCTACCAAAGATGAGCTCTTAATTTTGATATTAAGTATTCCTAAATCAATTTGAAATTTTCTCATTTATTTAATACGTAAAACTCAATTTTTTTTTTCATTCATGCATAGCTTCGCGGTTAGCATTCTATGCTATTTGATTGGTTCTCAGCAGAAATTGTACACAAATATTTAATCTTTAAAAGTGCCTATCACTAAATTATGTTCTGTGAACTGCTTCATCAGTAAAAAATTTTAAAGCCGATTTTTGCTCGAGTTTTATGGTTTTTTAGATTTTTCTCAAAAACTATCAACTTTACAACAAAAATATGAATGATCTTTTTTGTAGGAAATTGAATTTTTTACAAAATAGTCCTCTTAATCAAAAACCGTAGAGCTGATAGTTTTTGAGAAAAATCCAATTAAAATAATATGCAATTCATAGAAAACCAATACAAAGTATAAATGAATTTTTCATATGTTTAATCCGATTTTTCTCGAATACTATCAATTCTACGTTTTTTTGTTAAAAAGATTATTCTGTAGAAAATTTCATTTCCTATAACAAGGGTGTTATCAAATTTTGTTGTAAAGTTGATAGATTTCGAGAAAAATCGAAAAAACTATAAAACTCGAGCATAAATCGGTTTTAAAATTTTTTACCGGTGAGGCAGTTCACAGAACATAATTTAGTGATAGGCACATTTAAAAATTAAATATTTCTGTACAATTTCTGCTGATAACCAATTAAATAGCATAAAATGCGTCGAAGCTATGCATAAATGAAAAAAAAAAATTTAGATTCACGTGTTAATTAAATGATAAAATTTCAAATTAATTTAGGAAGTACTTAATATCAAAATTAAGAGCTCATCTTCGGTGGAAATTTTCCTTTTGAACGTTCAGAGTGATATTTCGTCAATTCCGCGAAAAAAAAATAGTGTCCTCTCAAATGAAGCACCCCAGTGTATCCCTTATTTAATTCTAATTATCATACAGGAAAATATATTTTTCACTATTAATAACTGTAATAACTGTCATAATTGTGTTATAATTAATAACTAATAATGATTGTGGAAGATTTTTTGTATCTTGATATTTTTCATTAATTAATTGTGGAAAAATTTGTTGTCCGAAACAGCAAAAAATATGCAATCAAATTTGAAAAATATTATTTCATAACGACTTTATATTACACAGTTTTATTGAATTGCGTTGCAAAACTGTTGATCGATATTTTCCATGTGGAAAAATAAAAGACAGATTCAAAAAGGAATGAAAAATGTGAATCAACTTTATAATTATAAACAATATATTATTTTTTATCTTATATTACAGCTATGTGGCTTGGCTGTTTTAATTTGTGGTGTTCTCGTGTACGTAAACTTGAAAAATTCGTCATCTGAGATACAGGCTACTTACGGATTGCTTGCGATAGGCATTATCATTATCGGTGGTATTACCTTTATTATTTCCTTCTTTGGATGTTTTGGTGCCATCCGAGAGAATCGTTCCATGCTCATTACTGTAAGTAAATCATAATTTCAGAAAAGAAACCAAAAACAAATAGTGAATATATATATCTTAATGGAAAATTTATTTGAAATTTCAGTTTGGGATTATCATTTCAATAATTCTTGTTGTTCAAATGGCACTTTCTATCTATTATTTTGTTATGTTAAATAAAATAGAGGACACTGAAGTCGTACATAAATTTGAAGAATTATTCAATAAATATTATCATGACTTGTACAGTCAAACGTTGGTAGATACAATACAGTCTAGTGTAAGTAAATTATTTTGCACTTCTATTAGTAATATACAGCAATATGATTATATCGCTTACATTTTATTCGTAGGCATAAACAATATTGCAACATTTCAACATTTCATGAGTTATTAATTTACTTTCTTATCCGATATTTTCTTCAATTGTAGATGAAGTGCTGTGGTATTGATGAACCAGGTGATTATATACCAATTTCAAGTGGTACAACAAAGTACCCATGGAGTTGTTGTCCCCTTAAAAATGGTTTAAGACTTGAATCTTGTGAATTTAGTGAAGTATATTCTGAGGGCTGTCATGATCATCTCATCGATGGGTTGATAGCAGGAAAAAAATTATTGGGTGGTATTATTCTCGGAATTGCTACTGTTGAAGTGATTGGAATAATATTCGCAATTTTTTTGGTGTATACCATAAAAAATGATAAACGACGAGCAATGCGAGCATAAGAACTTTCTTGATAAAGTTGATAATTGTTACTTTCGTAAAAAACATACAATAAATTATTAATATTGAAATGACTTATAATTATAAGTTGAAGTGAAAGATTTTCAAATATCACTTAGAGGAAAGGATACAAATTTGGAATACCACTTTCTAAAAAAATCGTATTAATCATGGGTTAAGAGATAAAAAAGTAAGAACCGCATTAAATGTTAGAGTAACTTATATTTTATTTGAATAAGAAACATGAACAGCCTATAGGTTTATTATGAACAGGATAAATTCTGGTTTAATCATAAAATTGCAGATTGGCGTGGTTTAAATAATCAACTTTAATTAACTATATAAATATCTTTAAACTTAAATCTCAACTATAAAATTAAAAAAATTCAACTTCAAGCTTATATCTAAACCATATATATTTTTTGTTGTCTTTGCAATAATAACAAACGTACCAACCTGATAGCCATATTCCAAATTAGCAACATAATCATTTGTAACCTAAAATATTTTTTTCATTTTGTGTTACGAATAATTTCTCAAATGAGCGCTGATTTCTACAACTGAGACACTTAACTATATATTTTTACAAATATATGCACATTTAAATATAAGTTACGCTCAGGATGCAAACAGATTTATTACTTACTTTGAAAATTTTCTAGATAGCACTTTTACTTCGATGCAGTTAATCATCACGGTACTATATCAATATGGCTGCTTCCAAGCAATGCTCAATTTGTTTGTTAATACTCACACTATGTAATACTGGTATTCGTTAATGGATGGCGTTTTCCTATATACTTTTATAGTGTAATATTTCAAATTAGCATCCTTTCCTCTAAGTCGTTGTATATTTAAACATGGTTAATTTTCCAAATTGCAGATTTATTCGATGGGTTCAAATTAATTTGAAAGTGTTTATTAGTGTGTTAATTCTTACGTTTGAATGCAAAATTAATATTTTGGTATTGAGAAACTTTTCGGAAAAAATTACCCATTGAATCAATGTATATACTCTTAAGAAATTTACCTTGCTTTATAGATTGACAAAAAAATTATTAACGAAGAAGAATAAATAATAATTCAGGAAGGAAATTGGATCTGTATTGCATCCAAATTTCGTTGAAGGGACACTCATATCAAACGTAAAGAAACGAATAAGGAATAAAAAGTACTTCTTCGATGTGTATTTAAGAATATTTGTTAATAATTGAAATTTGCCATATTAAAAATATTGAATGGAAACATGAAAAATTGATACTTTAATCAGAATATTTATTTGAATTTATTCAAATTAATCTATAGATTAATAAGGAAAATAACACAAAAGTTTGTAGTTATTTGGTATATTGAAATTGTTTATTGAATTTTAAATAAAAATTATGTGAAACTTAAAAATATCACTGCGCAATTTTTAATAATTTCTGATTATTGAAAGCATAAATTATTTTTTTATTGACAGACATTGGCTCATGTGGTGAAAACACCACCGACTACAGAAGAAAGGGAGAAAAATTTAATATATTAACGTGTACGTGATTCTCTATCATCATTATACAAAAAAAAAAATTATTTACATGAATTGCTTCTTTTTTTTAATTCAGAAATTAACCAAAAAAGTGGGCTCAAATTCTATCGTAAGTTTTTATTCGCTTTTTCAATTCTAAGCTCAATAATTCATATTCACTGTGCTACTTTCTTTGTTCACAGCGGTAATACCTTCATAAAATCCGTGGCTGTTAGCAAATCATCTAAATCATCTGATGACAGTAAGTATTAATAATTGAAGTGATATTTAAATAAACAATGCAGACGATTTTCAGCATTCAACATTGTGAACATTGTAAATCCAGTATCCAACTTGTTCAATTCAATAAATTAATATTTAAGTTATATATGCTCTGAATGAATATTGATGATTTTTTTACTCAACCAAAGTTTCTTATCACCAATTTTTATTAAATGTTCAATGTTTCTTTCTTTTCAAATTTATATGCCGTTGAATTTTTGAGGTTATGGCACACATCTTGCCAGCTTTTTTTTTCTTGTCCTATCATGTCGGTGTGGAGACTCCTATAATTCAATATTTTAGGAAATAAATGGTCTAAGTACTAATTCTATTAATAAAACTGACATTTAAACCTCATTATATTAATGGATAAAATAATCAATCATTTCATACATAAAATGAATGTGATGTCGGAAAAATACTTGAAAAAAATACGATGCCACTAATTATTGTGTTATCATGTGGTACGATCGTTGAAGATTATTATCAATTTCAATGAAAACCAAAAATATATTCGATAACAATTTCGGAATTTGTATTATATCGGCTTAATTTGTGGTTGTGTACCTCTCTACATATGTTACTGAGAATAAATTGCCGACAATAACCCACATAACAAAAACCTAGGTTAGTGGGAGTCTATACTCTATAGTATCATGTGGGCATTGTCACATTGACGACCATGTAGAAGAAAGTTTTTGAGTTTCAAATTGAACTTCAGCAGTGGCAGAAGGAGTACATGGAATAATCATAGACTCAGATAAAATTACACTTTATACTTTTGAAGATAAAAATAAAAATACAATTATACAAAAACTTTGAGTCAGTTTATAAAAATCTATTGTTGAACAAATATAAATTTATTTATGGAAGGATAATCGAACTATATTAAAATTACAAGATGAATCTCATCAGCAAGACCATTAAAATATTACTCTTTGTGTTCAACTTAGTATTTTCGGTGAGTTATATTTCTTATGAAGTGTATACATTATTTAATTCTAATTATTATGCAGTAAAATAAAAGACAGATTCAAAAAGAAATGAAAAATGTGCATAAACTTCATAATTATAAACAATATATTATTTTTTATCTTATATTACAGCTATGTGGCTTGGCTGTTTTGATTTGTGGTGTTCTCGTGCACGTACACTTCAAAAATTCGTCATCTGAGGTACAGGCTGCTTATTCATTACTTGGGATAACCATCATCGTCATTGGTGGTATTATGTTTGTTATTGCATTATTTGGATGTTATGGTGCCATCCGAGAAAATCGGTGCATGCTCATTACTGTAAGTAAATCATAATTTGAGAATAAAAATCAAAACAAAAATCATAAATATATATTTTTATGAAAAATTTTCTTTGAAATTTCAGTTTGGGATTTTCATTTCAATACTTCTCATGGCTGAAGCTATACTTTCTTGTTATGTTTGTGTTATGATGGATAAAATGGACGACATTGATATGATAGAAGTACTTGAAAAAATATTGAGTAAATATTGGTGGGACCCTATTAGTCCACCGGTGATAGATTCACTTCAGTTTAATGTAAGTAAATTGTTTCGCATTTTTATTTGTTTTATATACCGCGAAAATATTATACCGCTTACCTATTTCATGTGGGCATGAACAATATTTAACATTTCAATATTTCATAAGTTATTAATTCACTTTCTTATCCGATATTTTCTTCAATTGTAGATGAAGTGCTGTGGTATTTATGAATCAAATGAATATGAAATAATGCCAAATAGTACAGGAAAGTACCCATGGAGTTGTTGTCCCCTCAAGAATGATGGTTTAAAACTTGAATCTTGTGAATCGAACAAAATATATTCTGAGGGCTGTTATCTCCATTTTCTTGATTGGTTGATAGTAGTAGTAAGAGTATTCAGTGGTATGATTTTTGGAACAGTTGTTGTTGAGACGATTGGATTAATATTCACATTTTTTTTGGCGGCTTCAATCAAATATGATAAACGATGGACAATGTGAGTATAAGAACTTTCTTGATAAGGTTGAAAATTGTTATTTTCGTAAAAAAACATACCATCAATTATAAATATTGAAATGACGTTTAATTATAAATTGAAGTGAATGATTTTTAAATATCACATAATTCATTATATGTCGAACTGTGGTAGATTTTCGAAATTACAGATTTATTTGATGGGTTCAAATCAATTTGGGAGCGTTTATTAGTGTGTGCTGATTTTCACATTTGCATGTAAAAATTTAGTTTTTGTATTGAGAAACTTCGGAAAAAAAATATACATTGAATCAATGTATACTCTCAAGAAAATTACCTACTTAGATGGACAAAAAATTCTTAACGAAGAAGAATAAATAATAATTCAGGAAGGAAATTGGATCTGCATTACATCAAAATTTCATTGAAGGGACTTTCACACCCGACGTGAAGAAATGAATAAGAAACAAGAAGTATTTCTTTAACATGTATTTGGAAATATTTGTTTGTAACTGAAATTACTTGCACTAAAAATTCACACATTCGAAGATAAAAGTAAAAATACAATTACAAGAAAATTTTGAATAAATTTGTAGGAATCTATTGTTAAACAAATATAAATTTATTTGTGGAAGGAAAATTCGACCTTTAAAAATTACAAGATGAACTCCGGCACAATCATCATTAAATATTTATTATTTGTATTCAACTTATTATTTTCGGTGAGTTATATTCATTATAATGTACCTATATATGTTATTCAATTATAATTATTATTACATAAAAATATATCTTTTACTATTAATAACAATTGTAGAAGATTATTTGTGTATTAATATTTTTCATTAATTCATTCTAGAAGAATTTGTTGCCTGAAACAGCAAAAAATATGCAATTAAATTTTGAAAATAATTTTTCGCAACGACTTTATATTACTATACACAGTTTCATTGAATTGCATCGCAAAACTTTTGATCGATATTTTTCATGTGGAAAATATAATGACAGATTCAAAAAGAGATGAAAAATGTGCATAAACGTGAAAATTATATATACAATTCAATATTTTTTTCTGATATTACATTTATGTCGCCTGGCTCTTTTGATTTATCGTGTGGTCGTCCGCACGTAAACTTGAAGAATTTGTTATCTGAGATCCAGACTACTACTTATTCATTTGTTATGGTGCCATTATAGAAAATCAGCGTATGATCATTACTGTAAGTAAATCATAATTTGAGAAGAGAAATCAAAACAAAAATAATAAATATATATCTTAATGAAAAATTTATTTGAAATTTCAGTTTCGGATTCTCATGTCAATAATTGTCATTGTTCGAATTGCACTTTCTACTTATTTCGTTGTTCTGTTAAATCAAATGAAGGAGGCTGTAGTTGAACACGCGGATACAAAGAAATATTCAATAAAGATTGGGTAGACCCTTATAGTCAAACGATGATAGTCAATTTAACTCAAGTACGTATAAATATACATTATTTCACTTTCTTATTAATGATATAAAGTGAAAGTGGCTTAGAATAATATACCATTTTTTTGATTGAGTGCTACTTGTAAACTACAAACTGCTGGGTTGAATTCAAATAATTTTCTAAAGCTTCAGGAATATTATTTTCATATAAATTTGGAATATTGTTCATTTTAGCAAATTATTTCATTGCAAAAAAACATAAAAAATGTCATTAACCATTTTACCCTTACTGCTATGGTAAAATGGTATACTTAGAAGAAAACACATTGAATATATGCCGGCCTAAAATGGCATACATATTGTCTTAGTCCACGGCTACATATGCCGTTTTAGGCCCATATCACAATTTTACCAAACATAATCAGTTTTTGTACTTGAATACAAAATCATAATTTTCTAATTAGTAAAACACATGAAATATAATGTATTTATAGTAATTTTGCATCATTAGAACTATTTTGCTAGTGCCACACTTGAGCAGGAATTTTGAAATCACTTAGATGCCGTTTTATCCTAGTATGTCATTTTCCCTTACTACGATATAATTATGTTGTTTATATTTGTCCTGTGAGCGTTAACCATATTCAACATTCAAACATTTCATGAGTTATTAATTCACGTTCTCATCTGATATTTTCTTTAATTGAAGCTGCATTAGAACAAGTTTCTTGGTGTTTTTAATTTTCCATCTAATTCAATATTAAAATTTCCATATTGATGAACTGGTTAAGAAACAACGACTTATTGAAACAATGTACACCCTCGAGAAATTGGACATTTTTAATGAAGATGTATAAATGTTCAAGAAATTAGCAATATTAAAAACTAATCAAAACAGTAGTAATTGATACTTTTATAATAATATTTTTTGGAAGAGACATACGAAGAAAATGTCAAACAACATTGTATTTATTTGGTATATTGTTATTATTCATTAAGTTTGAAAAAATAATATGCCACCGGAAAAATCATCAAAAAAATTTCTCATTTATATTTTAAATATTTCTTTAGATTATTCCATGTAACATTTTCTGTTTTTTTCTCTGTGAGCGACTTGCAAGATAATCTTCTCACTTTGAAATATAACCAATTTTTAAATTTGACTCGTATTACTGTGCTTTCAATACATTTATTATGAAACCTTTCTTCAAAAGACTAAATTTTGTTTCAATTTCACAGAATTAACTGCATCGCCGTTCACTTCAATTTGAAGTGAATTAAATTCATGAAGTACTTTAAATGATCAACTTGAAATTGATAATTATAAAATTAAGAAAAAATTTTTTCACCGTTTAAGGAAGTAACTGAAAACAAATCACCCATTGAATTATGTACACTCTAAAGAAATTCAGCTTACTCAGATTGACGAAAAAATTTTTGATGGAGCGAAGAATGAATAATTCAGGAAAGGAATACGATTTTCATTTAATCAAAATTTCGTCAAAGTGACACTCACAGCAGACATAAATGATCGAATAATAAAAAACAAGAAGTATTTCTGCAATATGCATTCAAAAATATTCGTTGATAATTGAAATTTGCTATATTAAACGTTGTGTATAAGAACATAACGAATTGATACTTTCATCAAAATTTTTTTTCAATAGATGAATAAAGGAAATGACATAAGAATTTATAGTTATTTGGTATATTGGTATTATTCATTGAATTCAAAATATATATTTGCCTATAGCTTATAAATATCACTACGCAATTTTTAATAATTTCTGATTATTGAAAGCAGTGATGATATTTCTGTTAACAGGCATTAGTTCATGTGGTGCAAATAACACCGACTACGAGAAAAAGAAAGAAAAACTAAATATATTAAAGTGTAATTCTCTATCATAATACAAAAAAAATTATCATCCTACTCATCAATTGCTCCCTTCTTTTTATCCAGAAATTAAGATAAAAAGTCTGCTCAAATTCTCTGGTGAATTTTTTTTCTTTTTTCCTTATTATAAAAATGATACCTTCATAGAATTCATGGTTGGTCGCAGATCATCCAAATCATCTGACGACGGTGAGTACAAATAACTAAAGGGAAACTTAGATAAACATTTCAAAGACAATCGTCATCATTCAACATTATCATCATTGTAAATTTGGTATCCAACTTGTTCAGTATAATAAAATAAGATTTGAGTTATTTGTGCTCTGAATGAATATTGAAGAATCTTTTTTACACATTCCAAGTTTCTGCTGTTGAATTTTTGAGGTTATATCACAGATTTCGCCAGATTTTGTAATCCAAGATATCCAACAGTACAATAATTCATCACCTAATTATGGGCTCTATATTTATAATACTGATATTGTGAAACCTCATTGAATCAATCGATAAAATAACAAATTATTTCATACTTCCTAAAACGTACATGATGTCGAGAAAATATTTGAAAAAAAGATGATGTCAGTAACTATTGTGTTATCATGTGTCACGATCGTAATAGACCATTATCAATTTCAATAAAAACCAAAAATATTTTTGATAACAGTTCGATATTTGTGTTATATCGGCTTATTCTGTAGTGGTGTACATCCACACAGACATTACTAAAAATAAATTGTCGACAATGACCCATCGAAGAAAAAAATTTTGGTTAGTGCGAGTCTATAATTTGATGGGCCTGTCACATTTATAGCTCTATAACAGTAAGTTTTCGAGTTTCAAATTGAACTTCAGCTGTCGTGGAGCGAATACATGGAATAATAATTGAATCGAATAAAACTACCTTTCATACATTTGAAGATAAAAGATAAAGTATAATAATAAAGAAGTTTTGAATCGGTTCATGAAAATATATTGTTGAACTAAAATTACAAGATGAATTTCAGCGGCAAGACTATTAAAATATTACTCTTTGTATTCAACTTAGTGTTCGCGGTGAGTCATATTCCTATTGTAAAGTATATACATTATATTTAATTATATTTATCATTGCATAAAAATGTGCTCCTTATTATAAATAACAATTATAGAAGATTATTCACATATTTATATTTTTCATCAATTAATTCTAGAAGAATTTGTGGTTCAAAATAGCAATTAATAATATGCAATTAAATTTTAAAAATAATTTTTCATGACGACTTTATATTACACAGTTTTATTGGATTGTGTCGCAAAATTGTTGATCGATCTTTTCCATGTAGAAAAATAACAGACAGATTCAGAAAAAGATGAAAAATGTGCATAATTATATACAATATTATATTTCTTTTTTTATATTACAGCTATGTGGCTTGGCTATTTTGATTTGTGGTGTTCTCGTGCAAGTAAACTGGAGTTATCTGACGCCTTATTCATTTCTTGGGTTAGGCATCATCGTCACCGGTGGTATTACCTTTGTTATTGCATTATTTGGATGTTTTGATGCCATCCGAAAAAATTGGCCCATGTTCATTACCGTAAGTAAATCATAATTAGCGAAGAGAAACCAAAAACAAATAATAAATATATATCTTGATGAAAAATCTATTTTAAATTTCAGTTTGGGATTTTCATTTCAATAGTTCTCGTTGTTCAAATTGCGTTTTCTATTTATTTTTCTGTTGTGTGTAATCGAATACAGAAAACTGAAGTCGAACATGTATATGAAAGATGGTTCAATGAATATCATATGGACTCTTATTTTTATGATTGGGTGAATTCAGTTCAAGATCAGGTAAGAACAATATTGCTCATTTTTTTTTAACAATACACCTCAATATAATTATACCTGCGACGTTTCCGATGTGGACATTAACAACACTCACTATTTAAACATTTCATAATTTATTTATTCACTTTCTTATCCGATATTTCCTTCAATTGTAGATGAATTGCTGTGGTATTGATGGACCAGAGGATTTTTTGAGTATATTAAATACTACAGAAGAGTATCCATGGAGTTGTTGTGAAGCCAAGAACCGTTACAGATTAGGAGAAGCATGTGAATCAAGCGATGTACATCGCCTGGGCTGTCGTGATTATGTTTTTGTTATGCTGATGTCAAAAGAAAAATTATTGAGTGGTATTATATATGGGATTTCTGCTGTTGAATTAATTGGGATACTATTCGCAATTTTTTTGGCACGTACTATAAGAAATGATAAACGACGGGTCATGACAGATTAAGGACTTTTTTGATAAGGTTGATATTGTTATTTTCTTGAAAAAACATACGATGAATTATAAATATAGAATTTAAGTTCAATTAAAAGTCGAAGTGAAAGATTTCCGAAAATCACGTAATTCATTGTACGTTTACCTTTCTAGATTATAGACATATATCAGTTTGATGTGTTCAAATTGATTTGAACGCGTTTATTGGTGTGTTAATTTGTCTATATTTTCATGCAAAGTCAAAATTTTTGTATTGAGAACCTTGTTGGAATAAAAATTACCGTAAGTGAGTTAAATTAATTGATGCGACTTACTTTGATCGACAAAAAATTTTTAATGAAGAAAAGAAATAATAATTCAGGAAGGAAATTGGATTGCATCAACATTTACTTGGAGTGACACTCACAGCAGACATAAATGACTGAATAAGAAATAAAAAGTGCTTCTTCAATATGTATTCAAAAATTATTCGTTGATAATTGAAATTTGTTAAATTAAACATTGATACTTTAATCAGAATTTTTTTTCAATACATGAATATGGAAAATGAAATAAAAATTTACAGTTATTTGGTATATTGCCATTATTCATTGAGTTTAAATTATGAATTAGCCTAGCTTATAAATATCACTATGCAATTTTTATTAATTTCTAATCAAAAGCATGAATGATATTTCTATCAACAGACATTTGCTCATGTGATAAAAGTACACCGAATACAAGAAAAAGAAAGAAAAACTAAATATATTAAATTGAAATTCTCTATTATCATAATACAAAAAAAATTATTATCCTCATCAATTGCTTCCTTCTTTTTATCCAGAAATTAACATAAAAAGTCTGCCCGAATTCTCTGGTAAATTTTTTTTCGTCTTGTCCTTTTTATGAAGATGATACCTTCATAAAATTCATCGTTAGTCGCAGATCATCCAAATCATCTGACGACGGTGAGTACAAATAACTAAAGGGAAACTTAAATAAACATTTCAAAGACAATCGTCAGCATTCAACATTATCATCATTGTAAATCTGATATCCAACTTGTTCAGTATAATAAAATATCTTTTTTACACATTCCAAGTTTCTTATCACCAATTTTTGTTAAATATTAAATTTTTTTTCTCTTCGAATTCAAATGCTGTTGAATTTTTGAGGTCATATCACAGATTTCGCCAAATTTTGTAATTCAAGATATCCAACAGTACAATAATTCATCACCTAATTATGGGCTCTATATTTATAATACTGATATTGGAAACCTCATTGAATTAATCGATAAAATAACAAATTATTTCATACTTCTTAAAACGTACATGATGTCGAGAAAATATTTGAAAAAAAGATGACGTAAGTAACTATTGTGTTATCATGTGTCACAATCGTAATAGACCATTATCAATTTCAATAAAAACCAAAAATATTTTTGATAACAGTCCGGTATTTGTGTTATATCGGCTTATTTTTTAGTGGTGTATATCCACACAGACATTACTAAAAAGAAATTGTCGACAATGACCCATCGAAGAAAAAAATTTTGGTTAGTGCGAGTCTATAATTTGATGGGCACCGTCACATTTATAGCTCTATGAAATAAAGTTTTCGAGTTTCAAACTGAACGTCAATTGTCATCGAATAATAATTGAATCAAAGTTTTGAATAAGTTTATAAAAATCTATTGTTAAACAAATATAACTTTATTTGGGAAGGAAAACTCAACCTTTAAAAATTACAAGATGAACTACGGCGCAATCACCATTAAATACTTATTCTTTGTATTCAACTTATTATTTTCGGTGAGTTATATGTTCTTCATAATTTGCCTACATTATTCAATTATAATTAGCATTACATAAAAATATATTTTTTATTATTAATAACAATTGTAGAAGATTATTTGTATGTTGATATTTTTCATTAATTAATTGTGGAAGAATTTGTTATCAAAAATAGGAAAACATATGCAATTAAATTCAAAAAATAATATTTCATAATGACTTTATATTACACAGTTTTATTGAATTGTGTTGCAAAATTGTTGATCGATATTTGTTTACCATATGGTAAAATGAAAGACAGATTTAAAAAGAGATGAAAAATACGAACTTGATAATTATATGCAATATAATATCTTTTTTCTTATATATTACAGCTATGTGGCCTGGCTTTTTTGATTTATGGTGTTCTCGTGCACGTAAACTTGAGAAATTCGTTATCTGAAATACAGACTACAGCTTATCCATTACTTGGGATAATCATCATTGTCATTGGTGGTATTACCTTTGTAATTGCCTTCTGTGGAAGCTTTGGTGCCATCATAGAAAATCGGCGCTTGGTCATTACTGTAAGTAAATCATAATTTCGAAGAGAAGAGAAACCAAAAGGAAAAAAATGAATATACATCTTGATAATAAGTTTATTTGAAATTTCAGTTTCGGATTCTTATGTCAATAATTCTCATTATTCAAATTGCACTTCCGACTTATTTCTTCATTGTGTCAAGAGGAATCGTATACGCTGATGTCAAACATGATTACAAAAGAATGTTGAATAAATATTGGGAAGACAGTTATATTCAAACGACAGTAGATGCGGTTCAAGTTTCTGTAAGTGAATTATTTTCTATTTTTGTTAATAATGTGTATTCATATATACTTGGGTGAGAGCTGTTGCATCGTGATTTTTGATTTTCCATTTAAATAACATGGAGAATTTTTTTTTTATCGTTAGAATTTTGTAGCTTACGAACCAATTGACGGATTCAAATGATCAATACATATTTTTGTGGGAAATTAAACGCCCCACAAAAATGGTCTCTTGTAGTTAATCGATTACTCTAACTATTTAGAAGATATTCGCATTCGAATCCCTGGGTACTGATTTCAATAATTTTTCAATAAATATTTTAATTTTATCCATTAAGTCATGAATGCGATCATCTTCTAAATGGTCAGATCAATCGATTAACCACAAGATACCTTTTTTGTAAAGCGTTCAATTTCCTACAAAAATATATATTGCGCACTTTATAATATTTATTTGCCTACGAGTTGTAAAATTTAAAAGTAAACAAGAATATCTGTTGAATTCTTCAAACTTTAACCTCCAATATCTTCTAAACAGTAAAAGTTATGAAGAGATTGTAAGATACCTTTTTTGTAGAGCGTTCAATTTTCTATAAAAATGTGTATTGATCATTTGAATCCGTCCATTGGTTCGTGAGCTAAAAAATTCTAACAATAAAAAAAAATTCTCCATATTATTCAAATGGAAAATCAAAAATCACGATGCGATACCTTTTAAAATTAAAATTAAGAGCTGTCCTTTTCACAGACTCATTTTTTTGTCACCTTGAACAATATTTTCATGGTAACAAAAGAAAAAAAAAATTAAAAGTTTTTTTTTGCCCACCCTCATACATATACCGTTTCATATTTATGCCACTCACATATATTTCAATTTGGTATCAACATTATTCATCAACCTTAAAATATATTTCAATTAATATTCGTTCACACTCTTATTTTATATTTTTTTAAATTTTAGATGTGTTGCTGTGGTTCCGAAGGATCAGATGATTTTATGACAATGCCGAATTCTATAGGAATATATCCATGGAGTTGTTGTGCCTCCAAGGGGGTCCTAAATTATGAATCTTGTGCATCAAGCGAAGTATATCGGAGTGGCTGTGAACTTTCTGTTTATAATACGCTGACATATAGCGTAAAATCTGTGGGTTATATTATCTTTGTATTCGCTGCTGTTGAATCGATTGGAATACTATTATCATTTATTTTGGCGCATACAATAGCAAATGATAAACGACAGGCACTAGAAGCTTGAGAACTTTTCTTCAAATGGTCGACAATTGTTGTTTTTGTAAAAAATTAATTATAAATTGAAATGAAAGATTTTCAAATGTCATGTAATTCATTGTACATTTAATCGCGATAAATGTTTGCGATTACATATTTATTTGATGGATTGAAATCAATTTGAACGTGATTATTAGTGTGTTAGTTTTTTCCATTTTTATGTGATTTTAAAATTTTCGTATTGAGAAACTTGTTTTGAAAATATTATCCATCGAATCAATGTATACCCTCGAAAAATTTAACTTAATTAGATTGACTAAAAAATTCTTATCGAAGAAGAATAAATAATAATTCAGGAAGGGAATCGGATCTTCATTACATCAATATTTCGTCGGAGTGACATTAACATCAGACTTAAATAATTGAATAAGAAACAAGAATTATTTTTTTAATATGATTTTGAAAATATTTGTTGGTAACTGAAATTTGCTGTATCAAAAATTGTGAATAGAAACAAAAAAAAATGAAACTTTTATCACAATATTTTTTTGAATAGATGAATTGAGAAAAAGATATAAAAGTTTGTAGTTATTTGATATGTTGCCATTATTCATTAAATTTAAAATTAAAATTTGCCCAGCTTAAAAATATCACCACGCAATTTTCAATAGTTTCTGATTATGACTGAATGATATTTCTATCCACAGATATTAGCTCATGTGGTGAAACTACCACCGACTACGAGAAAAAAGAAGAAAAATTTAATGTATCAGATATATTATCATTATACAAAAAAAAAATTATTATCTCCATCAATTGCTCCCTTCTTTTTATCCAGAAATTAACCTAAAACGTCTGTTTAAATGCCCCGGTAAATTTTTTTTCCTTTTCTCCTTTTCATGAAGATAATACCTTCATAAAATCCATAGTTGGTAGCAGATCATCCAAATCACCTGATAACGGTGAATGCAAATAACTGACGTGAAATTTAAATAAACAATTCAAAGACAATTTTCAATATTCAACACTACAAATTCAGCATCCATTTTATTCAATTCAATGAAATAATATTCAAGTTATTTGTGTTCTAAATGAATATTGATGATTCCTTAAGACATTCCAAGTTTCTTATCACCAATTTTTGTTAAATATTTAACGTTTTCTTCATTTCAAATTTTTCTGCAGTTGAATTTTGGAGGTTATGGCATAGATCTTGCTAGCTTTTTCTTTCTTGTTCTATCATGTTGGCGTGGAGAATTCTATAATTTAATATTTCTGAAAATAAATGGTCTCGCTCAGCTGTAATTAGAGATATCCTACAGTACAATAATCCATCGCCTAATTATTGACTCTATTAATAAAACTGACAATGAAAACGTCATTAAATTAATCGATAAAATAATCAATTATTTTATACTTCTTGAAATAAATATGATGTCGGAAAAATGCTTGAAAAAAATATGATGGCAGTAACTATTGTGTAAACATGTATCACAATCGTTATAAACCATTATCAATTTCAATGAAAATCAAAAAGTAATATTGATAACGAGGTCGGATTTTGTATTATTTCGATTTATTTCATGGTTGTGTACCTGTCTCATCATTTTACCAATAGATAAATTGCTGACAATGACCCATACAAAAAAAAAAACCTTGGCCAGTGGGAATTTATAACATCATGGGCATTGTAACACTAACAACTCTATAAAATAAAAATTCTCAGTTCCAAACTGAGCTTCAGCTGTCGTTGAGTGAGTACATAATAAATAACAATTGATTCAAACAAAATCACACTTTTTTCCTTCAACGATAAGAATAAAAATACAATTATACAAAAACTTTGAATCAATTTATAAAAATCTATCGATAAACAAATATAAATTTATTTGTGGACAGAAAATTCAATCATTAAAAATTACAAAATGAACTGCGGCGAAATCACCATTAAATATTTACTCTTTGGAATCAATTTAGTATTTTCGGTAAGTTATATTCCTTATAAAGTGTATACATTATTTAATTCTAATTATCATTACATAAAAATATATTTTCTACTATTAATAACAATTGTAGAAGATTATTTGGGCATTCATATTTTTTATTAATTCATTCTAAAAGAATTTGTTATTTGAAATAGCAAAAAATATGCAATTATTATTTTAAAAATAATTTTTGATAACGCCTTTATATTACACAGTTGCACATGAATTAATAAGCTCATAAAATTTCATTTTTCTAACAAAAAATCAATGAAAATGTTTGTGAGAGATGAAATTCCCAAGTTTGATTGATTAATTGATTAGAAATTAATTATTAAAGTTTGGAAGAACATAAATACAACAACTAATATGTAACATAATATTTTTTTTCCTCTTATTGCAGTTATGTGGTTCAATTCTTTTAATTTTTGGTATTCTTGTGCAAGTAAATGTACAAAATTTATCATCTGAGATACAGGTGACTAGTTCAACACTTTCAATTAGCGCAATCGTGATCGGTTCTATCATTTTTGTTATTGCATTATTTGGATGCTGTGGAGCTTTTCGAGAAAACCGATGCATGATCATCACTGTAAGTAAATCATAATTTTGAGAAAGGAAAACTAAAACAAATAATAAATAGATATAAATTTTAATGAATAATTGATCTTAAATTTCAGTTTGGGACTTTCGTTTTAGTAATTTTCATTATTCAAATTGCACTATCTATTTATCTTTTCGTTGTTACAAATCGAATGGATGATTGTGAAATTGACTACGAATATGAAAAAGTATTTAAGAAATATTGGGTGAACGGTGGTGATCGAGCAGTTGTAGATTTAGTTCAAATTGGTGTAAGTAGATTATTTTGTATTTTTATTAATGATATAAAGAGCAAGTGGCCTAAAATGGCATACTGTAGGAATATTTTAACTTTAACTACGCACAAATCAAATATTTCACAAAGAGCAATATTCAATAATGGTTGCTTGCATACAACTGGCTGTAAATACGATGTTACAAATTTCATAGGTGGTCCTTGAAGCGTTTTCGCATTATTAGAACCATCTTCCTAATGCCACAATCGAGCAGGAATTTTAAAATCGCTAGTATGCCATTTTAGCCAACTTTTTCCCACAGGGCGCTAACAATATCTAACATTTAACTATTTAAGGAATTATCAATTCACTTTCTTATATGTTATTTTCTTTAATTATAGGCGGGGTGTTGTGGCATTGATGAACCAGATGATTTTATGCAAATGCCGAATTCTACAGGAAAATATCCATGGAGTTGTTGTGTCCCCAAGGATGGCTTAAATTTTGAAGCTTGTGCAGCAGAAGAAGTGTATCGTTACGGTTGTAATGATCGTATTATTCATACAGTAAGATCTCCATCAATCATATTGGGTGTAGTTGCCCTTGGAATTGTTGGTATTGAATTAATTGAAATAATATTTGCATTTTGTTTGGCCAAATCAATAAAAAATGTTGAACAACGGTCAACGGAAGTTTGAGAACTTTTTTCAATACGGTTGACAATTTTTATTTTCATACAAAATATATAATACATTTAAATATTGAATTGGAGTTTAGTTATGAGTTGAACTTCAACATTTTCAAATATCACGTAACATACTAGGGATTTAAGCGTAGTAAATTTCTGAGATTACACATTGATTTCATGGGTTCGAATCAATTTGAACAAGTTTCTTGATGTTTTCAATTTTTTATTCTATGCAATATTAAAATTTTCATATTGGTAATTTCAACTTATTCAATGAATAACTACTCATTGAATCAATGTATAACCTCAAAAAATTGGACATTTTAAATGAGGATTGAATGTTCAAGAAATTGTAATAATAAAAACTGTAAAAAACAGGAATAATTGATACTTTTATAGAAATATTTTATTCGAAGAGATGAACAAAGAAAACACACAAAACATTGTATTTATTTGATATATTGTTGTTATTTATTAAGTTTGATGTGAATTAAATTTGCGATTTGCTTTAAATGAACATGAAATTAATTTTAAAATTCTAAAATGATTTTTCCACTGGTTAGCATTAAAAAAATAATGTTTGATATAATGTTCCTTGAACCATATTATAACATAACAAATTTTTGTGCAATAAACCTTTGAACTAAATTTATTATTCTGTAAGGGTTAACCTCAAAATTTTTTTATAGTTGGATCAATTCTAATTATGAAAGAAAATCTTAAATAAAAACAATAAATAACATTAAAATGGATAAAAATATCATCATATCAAGTGGAAAAAACTTTTAAATATTAAAATACATTCGAATAATTATTTATTATAAATCATTGATATTAATATTTTGTTTTAACATAGTTATCTTGCTGTATAATTATAAAGAAAAAGATAATAAATCATTTATTTATGAACGTTTAATATTTAGTTCAAAGCAGAGTGAAATAGATATTTGTATTCATTTCTAAAAGTTACTTATAACTATTATAAATTAATAAAAGCTTTATATTATAATTTCAACTTTGCTGTTCAGTTGTTTTTTACTCGGATATTCTTGTAATATATTTTTTTATTAATATTCAACGTGCCTTTCACTCATTTTTATTCGATTACATGTTTGAGGTTATGTTGTAGATTTTGCTGGAATTTCCTATTCAATTTCTCGGAAAATAAACAGTTTTATTTTGTTGTAATCAGAAATGTTCTTCAGTATAACAATCTATGGCCTAAATATTAATCTTATAAATAATATTGACATAGAAAACCTCGATAAATTAATCGATTAAATGAGCGATTATCTTATAGTTCTATAAATTAATGTATAACTTGGAAAAGATACTTGAAAAAAAAAAAATTGAAGACAGTATCTATTGTATAAAACAAAAAACTGTCGATGATAACGAGGTTGTGAAATTGTGATATGTCGATTCATCTTGTGATTGTGTACGCATTTTACTGATGAATAAATTGTCGACATTGAGCCATACAAACCTTGAATGGTAGAACTTGATAATATTGTGTGGCGCTGACAACTCTATAAAAAAAAAAAAGGTTTAGCCTTTCAGAGTTTCAGGCTAAACTTCAGAGCCTCAGTTAAATTCTCGCTGTCGTTCTGTGAACGCGTTGAACAATTTTCTCCAACAAAGTTACACTTTATACCTCCAAAGACAAATATAAAAATATAATTATACAAAAACTTTGAATCAGTGTATAAAAATCTATTGTTAAACAAATATAAATTTATTTGTGGAAGGAAAATTCAACTATAAAAAATTACAAGATGAATTGCGGCGCACACACCATTAAATATTTACTCTTTGTATTCAACTTAGTATTTGCGGTGAGTTACATTCCTTATAAAGCGTATACATTATTTAATTATATAATTATCATTGCATAAAAATATATTTATTCAACTATCAATAACAATTGTAGAAGATTATTTATATATTAATATTTTTCGTTAATTAATTCTAGAAGAATTCGTTGTTCGAAATAGCAAATAATATGCAATTAAATTTTAAAAATAATTTTTTGTAACGACTTTATATCATACAGTTTCATTGAATTGCGTCGCAAAACTGTTGATCGATATTTCCCATGTGGAAAAATGAAAGGGAGATTCAAAGAGAGACGAAAAATGTGCGTTTGAGAAGGAAAGAAAAATGACGCGCTCAAAAAAAAAAAAAAAAAGGGCGCGGGATTGTTACCTGTAGAAATTCTTGGAAAAAAGTACATTGTGATACATAATTATGAAGAAGTGACTGACGTCATAATACTCTGGTGTTATCACAATGAATCATTCGTGTGTGACGAATAAAAAAAAAAATAACATAAAGTTATCTGCATACAATCATCGCAGTTTTATGACATAGTTTTCCTCAGTAGTAAACAGGAAAATCAATGAATTGCAGGATCAGTAATAATGTTTCTTTGATGGATTATTTACATATTATTCATATGTGTAATGCAATGAGCCAAGTGCTGTGAATGTACAGTTTCAGTTGGCAATATAACGAAGGTCATGAAAGCGATGACGTAAGATTTTGGTATAGGAAAAGAATCAAGAATAGGAGGAGAAGTTTGTGATGTTGAATTGTGGAGCAAAATGATCTTGTGGTTTAGCTCTCATGTCAGTAAACATTTTGTCGTGCTCTCGAATACTCTTATTTATTATAATTGTAATATTATCCGCGCAGTATTGTGTATTATATTAACATTTAAAGCCAATTTCAATTAGAAATATTTATGTACGTTTTGTAAATTAAATATCAGGGATTAAAATTTTCGTTTTGTGTATTTCTAAACTAAAAATGTCGTGCGCAGTTGGATTTGTTAGATGGATTTTATTCATCTTTAATTTTGTAATTTCTGTAAGTTGATTGTTATTTTTAACTGTATAATGATTTCATTCTGTTTTTTTTTTATTGTTTGCTGTGTTTTTAATTTTTTTTTTTGTACATTATGCACCAGAACTGGAATAATCTTATCGGGAATTTGATAAACAAAATAAGATTAAAACACTTATGATAATTGTTCAGAGTAATTAATAGATAGGAATAAAAAACAATTTGTTTTCTTTTGGTGATGACGTTGATTTCATACGCATGTTCTATTTTTGATTCAAATATGTATTTGAATTCGAAGTAAACGAGTGAATCCCACTAATGAATTTGTGTAATTATAAACCCGGATGTAAATGATTATTTGAAATACTGGATAAAATTTATAATTTTAATAGAAGAATAATTGTTATTTGATAAATATATTCATATTTATTTATAGAATTATGAACGTATTTTCGTTTGTGATGTTTAGATAAATTATTATACGCGTGAGAAATTTATTTGTACTCATGAAAATTTATATTATGTATGTATGGATAACACAATTTTATTGAGTTAGGTGTTGGATTATATTACATTAGCCTTCAACTATTGTTATTATCACGCTTGTTGCGCATTTTAAAATTACATGACGCCATCATTTAAAATATTGATGAATGCCAAGTACAATTTGGCAGGATAACAAAAATTTCAACTGTTTAGTAACTAGAGTAAAATAATATAAATATAATGAAAATGATCGAAACATCAATGAGATATGAGATAATTATTTGAATTTAAATTGTAATGCAGAGTTTATAATATTTTTGAATGCTAATGATATTCATGATGTACTTTGTGTTGAACATACCGGTGTTATAAATAAACTATTTCCCGTTTAGATATATTTAGATTTGTCTTTAGGGTGCTGAAAAGGTTTTTATTTACGGATTTTTCGAATATAAATTGAAACTTGAGAAAAATTGAAGGAAATTGCGTTTATAATTGTTAATGTTTTGTATGTTTTTTCTTTTAATTTAATTTATAAATATGAATATCATCTAGTGAAATTATAATTATTAAAATTTAAAAATTCACACACTGGTTTTATGTAGTTTTATGAACGATGTAGAATATATTTTAGTTTAAATAGTCTACAAAAACGCATTTGAAAAAAAAAATTGATATTGATAGAGGTCAGAATGATTACATTCAATGCCTGATAAATTACAGAGGATTATATAATGTTTATGAAATTTAATATGCAAAACCGAGTTTAGATATGTCATTTCTTTTTTCTTTTTTTTTTTTTCTTGATTTAATAGACTGAAATATTTTATTTGCATTGATGCTATTGTAATCTACATAAAATGAGTCATTGAAATGTCCCGATTTAATGATATACAATTTCATCAGTAATGAATCATGTATTGAAGTGATTTCTAAATATAAATTAACAGTATATCAATAATTATTTGATATAATTAAATTTGCAACGACTGATACTATAAACAAAACCAAAAATATAAAATCAGTAGATATAAAATACAATTTCTATCATTTATAAATGAAAATTTCCTCCAAATCGATCAACATTTTGCTAGCATGGTAGTAATTTTCTTATCTAAATAAATTCATAAGAAAAAAAATAACAAAACTTGAGTAAATTTATAAATTTAATGTCAAGTGTTTTTGAGTGGCTCAAATAAAAATCTTTACATGGATATAAATGAAATATCGATTAATCATGAATGTTACTAATGTGAGCTCTGAATTAATGAAAAATAATTTTTTATTAATTTTTTATTTAAACATTTATTGTTATCGCACATTCCAGCATTTATTATAATTGTTTTATATTTTAATATTGTTATCAAATATGGATGTCAAGTCATTGAAATAATTTTCATTATAATATAAAATAGGAAAAAAATAGAATTAAAAATAATTTTCATCTTTTTATATATGTACATGAACACAATAATTATATACAAATATAATATATTTTTTTCTTTTTTTACAGCTATGCGGTTTGGCTCTTCTGGTTTGTGGTGTTTTCGTACAAATAAATCTAAAAGGACTTTCATCTGATATACAGGGTAGTACTTCGACATCTGCGATAGGAGTTATCGTTATTGGTTGTATTATCTTTGTAATTGCTTTCTTTGGATGTTGTGGTGCCATCCGGGAACATCATTGTATGGTCATTACTGTAAGTAAACCATAATTTAAGAGGAAAACATAAAAATTATAATGAATAATTTATATGTTCTAATGAAAAATTAATTTGAAATTTCAGTATGCAATTTTCCTTTTATCAATTCTTATTATTCAAATTGCACTTTCTGTTTATCTCTTTGTTGTGATAAATCGAATGAATGAAAACGATATCAAACGTGCATATGAAAAAGTATTCAATGAATATTGGGTAAATGATAGTGATCGAGGGGTTGTCAATACAGTTCAAGCTGGTGTAAGTAGATTATTTTTTATTTTTATCAATAATATTTAGCGATAAAGTTATGATGCTTATAAATAATCCTTCAAATATTTCATCTGTTATTTTTTTAAATTGTAGTTGAGTTGCTGTGGTGCTGCTGGACCAGAAGATTATATGAATATGCCACATTCTACAGGGAATTATCCATGGAGTTGTTGTGCTATTAAGGACAACAAAGAAATTAAAACTTGTTCAGCAGAAGAAGTTTATCGTCAAGGCTGTGATGATCTTCTTGTTAGTTCATTGAAGTCTGGAGGAAAATTATTGGGTGGAATTGTTCTTGGAATTGCTGGTGTTGAATTGATTGGAATAATATTTGCACTTTGTTTGGCAAATTCAATAAGAAATGATGAACGACGAGCAATGAGAGTTTAAAAACTTTTTTGATATGATTGACAATGTTTATTTTCGTAATAAATATACGTAAATATGATTTATATGAAATATTCGTTTGGCGTTTAATCATAAGTTGAAGTGAAATATTTTTAAATATTATGAAAGCTACTGCACAATTTGAACGTGTTCAATTTTTGAGTTCATGCATTGATTCGATGAATAGAGAATTTTAACACGTCTTTTGGTGTGTTAATTTTTAAATTTACGGGCTGAAAAACTTGTTCAAAATATTTATATATTGAATTAATTCATAACCTCAAAAAATTTAACACTTTTGAATACCTAGTGATTGTAAATTATTCATTTATGGATGGAAGAACTTATAATTATTCAGACAGAAAATTTGATGTCCATTGTAGAACTCGAATTTACTGTTTTCATAAGTATTTTTCAAATGTTTATTACTTAATATATTTTTTGTATTGTCAAAGTTTATTGAAGTGACACTCTCAGATGTAGATGAATAAGGAAAATAAAAGTATTTCTTTAATACATATTTAAGGATATACTTACACATATTTTTGTCGAAATCTATTGAATTTTGCTATTTTAAAAATGTGGATAAGAACAAGAATAATTGATGGTTCAATAAAGATATTTTTTTGATGAAATTAATAAAAAAAAATGACACAAAACATTGCATTTTTCGGTATATTGTCATTATTTATTAAGTTTGGAGATGAGATAATTTACCCCTGTCTATAATACATTTCTATTTACAAATTTGTTTTTTTTTTTGCTTCCACCTGATACACACAGGCATATTACAATTTAATAATAGTAGTAGTAACTTTTTTTTCTCGAATTGCACTCGATTAAATTGATAAGTGCTGTGTGTTTAAGAAATATTTTTGGAGAAGAAAGAAAAATCAATTACATTCGATTGCTATTTTTTCCCCCAAGTTTAAACCGATTTACACTCAACATTAGATTAATAATCGATGTCGTATAATGTCTCATCAATCACTAGGAGAATTGTTCTACAGGAATGGTTAAGAGAGAATCATTAAATTTCGCGTATTGACCGCATTACGAATGCTTAACCTCAAAATACAAATAACTATGCAGAAATAATAATTTTCTGTCGAAAAAAAATAATCAAAAAATTCGTTATTTATATTTTAAATATTTATTACGAATTACTCCATGTGACCTTTCTTTTATTTCGCAATTATACCTTAAATATATCACTACACAATTTTTAATAATTCTTGATTATTAAAAACATAAATAATATTTATATTCACAGACATTATCTCATGTGGTATAAACACCACCGACTACAAGAAAAAGAAAGAAAAATTTAATATATTAAAGTGTAATTCTCTATCATCATAATACAAAAAAAAAATAATTATCTCCATGAATTGCTTTTTTCTTTTTATCCCGAATTTAACAAAAAAAGTCTGCTCAAATTCTACCATAAGTTTTTTTTCCTTTTTTCATTCTAAGCTCAATAATTTATATTCACGATGCTACTTTCTTTGTTCACAGTGGTGATACCTTCATAAAATCCATGGTTGGTAGCAGATCATCCAAATCACCTGATGATGATGTAGAATACGTTGTAATTTCATCAAGAAAATCAAATGATGCAACAGCCTCACGTTCCTTTTCACCATAGCGCACGAAAAAATCTTCACCACGACCAATAATTGATGGCCTCGATGTGCTCCAAGTTGATGAAAGACGTAACACACGTTGTGCTTGGACCGCTGAAGCTGCGAGAAACATCAAGCAGCAGCGATGTCACAATCTTTTATTTATTCATTATTTATTTATGTATTTTTTTCCAATCACCATTACGTGTTTTTATTTTTTTGCTATCTTATCATATCTTTCATTTATTTATCTTTTATTTTCTCTCATTTTTGCGCTCTCTCGCTCTCTTTCGCTCTCCCTCTCATTCCTATAAACTGGCACTATATAGTATCTTATTATTTATTTTTTTTAATTCATGAGAGAGGATACATTATGTGATAATGTAGCTCGGCTTAGCTCGTTCATTTTGTCTCCATTAACCCCCTTAACTCACCTCATCATTCCAGTATAATTATTCAATTATTTTTTACTTTATTATTAATATTATTGAGCTTGTTTTTATATCTTCTCTTTTCTTCATCTTCAGTTTTTCTTCATCCGAAGTTTCCCCACATATTTTAATTATATGTATTTAATTCTTTTTTTTTTTGTTTTGTTTTCAGAGAAACTGATCGTCACTAAGCCGAACTACGTAGCTTTTCTCGTGACAATCAAAGCACACCGCATAGGCTTTACCATCTGAACAGAAAATAAGAAAAATGGCTATGTACAAACGTGAATGATTTGCGTATGCAGTTGTGAAATGTGCGTGTAAGATATACATATATAAATTTGGTCCATAATTTAACAAACAATTTAATCATGAATTGAACACTTTGAATAGTTTGATTTGAAGCAAAATATCCAAACAATTGTTATGTTTACTGGATAGTTTGCAAATATTTTTTGAGTGTTTCATATCAAAATTACGAGAAGTCAAAATACTATTTTGGAAATATATTTATATATTTTATCCATATTATATTGATGAAAAAAATATGATGATGGACGAATGAGAATGTCTGAATAAATATTTTAGGTTATGTTTTTTTTGTTGATAGAAAAAATACAATCATGCAAATTATTTTGATGATTTGTTTGATATGGTTAATGGAAATATCAGGGATTACCAATATGTAATGTCGTTTGTTTATAAGAAATAAAATTTTATGTGTTTTGAAATGATACAAGTTTGATTCATGATGAAATCACCATTATTATTGCTGATTTTTGCCTTTGAGTTAAAATATTCTTCAACTGAGTTTTGGATATTTGCTAAATTTGTGAATTTTTTTCCTATGGAGAAAGTGTTCCATGGACCTGAAAAGACAGTAATCCAATGGAGTAACATCAAGAGAACATGGGAGATTCGGTAGTACTTCTCAAATGTTTGATTTTTTCTTGGTTAATTTTGGTACTGTCTTCTATTATCATTTGTTTACAGAATCAAATTATTTCCTTTCACTGAATCAAGTTGTTTTTGACTCACAGACTTTAAGATGAGTTGGATTGTGGACTGTGAAGTTCTAAATTTTGAAGTGAAGTTCTGAATGATTTATTTGGAGTCAGCTTCAATTTCAAATAGATATAGATCATTATTAAACTTCGTAGACTTTCCATTAATAAATTTATTGAACCAATGCTGACATATTCTGACATCTAAGGCACCTGGATACGTGAAATTAATTGTATCAACAGCATTTTTATACTTTCAGAATTCAAAAAGCATCAAATGTCTGGTATGGAACTTGACTAGACTTTGTTTCCTCGATTTTATACGGATCAATTGAATATCTTCAGAATTTATCAGTCAATAATGTTCCATCAATCAACACTTGCCACTATGTAATATTAATTCAAACAATTATCAACAGATGATTCAAAATATTGAAAAACTTATAAAACGACATTACATATGGGTACTCGAATAATTTCAATTTGAGGTTATAGCAAGTTGAAATGATGAATGAAGCAAGAAATGATATAAAAGCGAGCGTTGCTGCACACAGAAAGACAAGAAAAAAAGAGAATTAATTGAATGTTAGTTGCTGTTAAGGTAGAATGATCACTAGACAATTTTTAAAATAACTTTATAAATCCAAAATAGATTTAATTCGTTGATTCGAACGCTATTTACAATAATGTATTTTTTAAATTTAAAACTCGACAATTTCTTTGGTCAAACTAATTTCATTCATCAATAAACATTATAGATAATATAAAAATAGAAGATTCATCATTTTATCAAGTAAAAAAAAAAAGTTTTAAGACTACAATTTACTTGAATAATTATTTATTTCAAAGCATTTATAATATTCAAAATATTTTGGCTATTGCAGGACTGATCGTTCTACCTTTTAATTAAATATTTCCGATAGAATTATTAAACAGGCTGAATTGTGTGTCTAATTTTAAGAAAAAATAATTGAAGATGAAATCACGAACTATATAATAAAATTGAGAGGGAAAGAGAGAGATTGGCTTCGGTGTATAAATTGAGAGCATTTTTTTTAACGTGTATCTAGCTCTCGCAAACCTTTCTTCTGACGACGATAACGATGTAATCGATGTAGATGACGATAATCCGTTGGTTCATCACCAGAATCACTGCCTGCTGATCCGCTACTTGACGTTGCTGATGAACTTTCACTGCTTGCCAACATAACGTCTAAAAGATTCGCTCTAGCCTATAATAATAGTGATAATCTTAAGTATAATAGATATGTGATTCAAAATGTACTTGGTAATTTTGAATAAAAATAATATTTAGTTTTATTATCATATGATGAAAGTTAAAAAATAATTAAATTCATTTATTAACTACCTTTGGGTCGGTAAAGTCAATATCACGTTCAACGTGTACCCAACCAGTGGGACAACAACAAGCAAGATCAAGTTTATCTAATGATACTTGTGTTTTTTGATTTGTTTGATGATCTTCGCCTTTTCTTATCATTTTATTTAGCTCATTTATCACGTCTTTGGAGGTAGCACGCTCGTGAAAACTCAATGATCTATCACGTCCCTCAATAAATAATGGTGCTCTTGAAGGACTTACCTAAATAAAATATACAAAATATTTTAATTTATTGAATTCAAATGTTTGATGAAATAAATTTCTTTTGTATGTAAAATATTTTGAATTAAAATCATTTCAATACGCACAACTGTACTTGGTGTTGATGAAGTTGCAATTTCTTCGTCCTCTTCGGGCACAGCACCAAGTTCAGATGATGTAACACCAGTGAAATTTAAACTACCACATGGTACATTAATAATTCTATCTTCAGATAAAGATGGAACAACTTGAATACATTCCATTGAATCTGAATGTGTACTTTGAATGTCAATAATTCTATTTTCTGACGATTCAATAGGAATTCGTCCTGATAAAGTTCCACCATCATTTGTAACTATTGCCGAATCACTCTTATATTCACAGTCTGAAACTAAAAAAATATATAAAATCAAACGTTATTCATCGGCAATAAATAAATTGGAAGTATTATCATAAAATACAGTGATAGATGAATGGATTATTATTTTTTTGATTTCTCAAACGATAATTGAGGAATTTAGGGGTTATTTAGGGTGGGTCAAAAAAATCGAAAATTTTTTTTCAACTTCCCACACTGAAAAATTGGTTCCTAGACACTTTTAAAAAATGTTCTCCAAAGATGAGCTCTTAATTTTAATAGGAAGGTCCTTCTCATTCCAGTTTTCCATTTATTCTTCAGTCTCATATGGCAAAATCCATATCTCGCCATTACTTGATCGTACAAAAAAGTTTTATTTATATTTTTTGTAGGAAATTGAACGCTCTACAAAAAAGGTGTCTTACAATTATTTCATAACTCTTACCGTTTAGAAGGTATCGGAGGTCAAAGTTTGGAGAATTTAACAAAAATTTCTTTGTTACTTCTAAATTTTATAACTCGTAGATAAACAAATATTATAAAATACTTAACATATGTTTTTGTAGGAAATTAAACGCTCTACAAAAAAGGTCTCCTGTGGTTAATCGATTACTTTAATCATTTAGAAGATATTTCGCATTTGAATCCTAATGCGTACTGATTTTAATAGTTTTTTAATAAATATTTTAAATTTATCTATTTAAGTCATGAATGCGAATATCTTCTAAATGCTTAGAGTAATCGATTAACCACAAGAGACCTTATTTGTAGAGCGTTTAATTTCCTACAGAAAATGTAAATAGAACTTTTCTGTACGATCAAGTAATGGCGAGTTATGGATTTTGCCATATGAGACTGAAGAAAAAATGAAACACGGAGATAAAGAGGACCTTCCTATTAAAATTAAGAGCTCATCTTTGGAGAGCATTTTTTAAAGGTGTCTATGAACCAATTTTTCAGTGCGAAAAGTTAAAAAAAATGGTCGATTTTTTTGACCCACCCTAGTGGTTATTGATCGCAAATTATTATTCACCTTCAATTTGGCTTTGTTCTGTATTTTCAGAATTACTTGGTAATTCAGTGAGGTACATTTGTTGTTCGGCAATAAAAGATAGAACACTTTGTAGTGCTTGTTCGCGATCAGGTGGTGGTCTACCACCCTTAGATGAAGTGCTAGCGAGACTTTTAGTGCTCTCGAATTTGACTAGCCGATAAAAATCACGTGTAAAATCAGTACCAATCGATGGCGAATCTGGATCATCACTGCAGCCTGATAACGCTGCTGAAGAACGTTTGCTAGAATTTTCAAGTATACCCTCTTCACTACTCCAAGATGTACCGGGACTTGATGCATATGGCCATGGGCCTGCTGCTCGTGTGTCCATTAAAAGTGCGACCTAATAAATAGAATATTGATTGATAGTATATTTTATAATTAGTGCACAAACCCTTATATTTTTTGGTTAGGAAATGATAAATTGCCAACAATGTACGTAAAATTGTGCGACAATTTTTCATTTTCTAACCTAAAAATAAAACATGAAATTTTTTATTTTATTCTAAACATTCAATAAAATTTCTAAATATTATGATAAAAAATTATTTACCAATTCACCACCAGTTCTGTCAGCTAAATAGCTCGCTCCATTCCACAAACATTCACTTGCATCCTCTTCAAGTTCAATTGGATTATGCTCTTTGATAGCTGGTAATACTGATGTAATTGAACGATTTTCTTCTTTCCATGTTGAAGATTCACTTCTTAAATCATCAGTTGACAATGAAAAGCTCCAATCTTCCAATTCTGCTTTGTCATATTCTAATTCCAACAGATCACGATGTTGCTGTGCACTTCTAGAGTCATCCAATCTAAATAATTAAATAAATAAAGATATTAATATTGTATAAATCCACTCATTTTTTTAAATGTTGAATGTTGCTATTAGAAACTAACCGTAACCATTGTTGGACATATTCAGCATCCCATCCCTCTTCTTCAACAAGAAGTAGTGATGATGATCCCAAAGGACTTGGTATATTATACGGCGAAGTTGTGAGATTTGCTGTTGTTGTTGTGAGTTTGAGATATAGATGGCTATCGGAAAAACTTCGCATTACATGTTGATATGGAAGTAGCTCTTTGGAAGGTGGATAACTGTGTCTTGGATTAATCCCAACGGTGAGGTTTAACGGAAGAAATAGAACGTCCGGATTCCCAGCGTCCAAAGGAACTAATCGAGCATCAGGTGATACATCACCTTCAGTTTCATCAGTAGCTTCTTTTAAATCTTCTAGACCTCTTGGTGGTTCTTGACGTGGACCTTCACCCTGCACATCCGATGACATTGTCGAATAACCCTCGTCTCTATTACCACTCTCAGGACTTTCACTGCCTTCTTCCTCTGATGCTTTTTGACCTGAAGAAATTAATATTCATATCAAAGTTAGTTTTATAGTTGAACGAAAAAAAAAAAAAATCATAGGGTAAAGAGGCCGAATATGTGATAATTAGGTTTCGCTACTATTGTTAGAAGTCGTCTGACAACAGATCAAAACGTATGTTAGCGCTTCCCAGTCCGAGGCGAAGTTAGGTTATGTACGCGTGGGTTTTTACGGAACCACGAAACCAAATTTTTATCATCAAATTTTCATGAGGTAGTTACACTTAATGATTTAAATTTACAATCTTTGTATCAATTATATCATTAATTTTACGACGCATTTGCAGTTTTGTTGCTTTTCCTTTGCCAAGAAATATTAAGCAGACATTTTGTTGAAAGTAGATGTTTTCCTAATATGAAACACATGTGAGTTCCTAAAATAATAGGTATAACCTGTATACGTTACGCACATACATAAAATCGTTACTAGATCTTTTTATTTAGAAGTATGATGTTGACTAAAAATATCGACAATAAAAAGTTTAATTTAAATTAATTTCTTTCATTATTTTCCGAATCTAGACCCAAATCCAAGATAACTTCACATGAGATACTATCTCATATTAGCAACCCTTAGTATCTTATAATGGGAGACCATTTGTCTGCGACGTGATTTATAAATTTTATAATATTTTCTGATATAATAAAAAATGTATTATACTTAGTACTAAACGGTACTTCACAGATAAACTACATTGAATACCCTATCGAATATGTTGCAATTTCCATAGTCATTAATGCAATAATTTATTTTTTATGATAAAAAATAAAAATGGTATCTCATATTCGGCATCTTTACCCTAATTGTTTTTACATTGAATTCAATTGGATTCATAATTCATTGTGAATATTATTCTTACCTAATGGTCGAGTGCGTCGACATTTAGCAGTTGCCATTACGGGAATTTTTAGATTGAGTGATCTGGGTCGGGATAGTGGTACCCAAGATGCATCCAGACCTAATGCAGCAACCAGTGCTGCTGGTCCTGCTTCAATAATACCTTGAATTAATTCCGATGGACTACCAGGAGTTGTTGCTTGAGCTAAAAGTCCTGAGAGTGCTCGATTTTGAGTTTCTAATTCACGTATACGTCTTTGGAGTGCACCAATTTCTTCTTTTAACCCCTGAAAAAAATAAAGTTTGGTTATTTGGATTGTATTAATTAGCACAAGCATAAATTATTTTATTTCCCACAATAAGTTTTGTACATTTCGAATTAAATTATCATTAAAATGAACAATAATTCATCGTGAAACCTAGCGAAAATATATCATTCTACATTACTGAGAAGCAAATTGAAATGATTATTTTGATTATAGCTTTATGTTCTATTTATGGAAATCAAATCGATTCATGTGATGAATAATGTTGATGAATTCTCTACAGTGAATGTATTGATGATATTCAGAAGACAATAAACTTGGTAATTTAAAGACTAGAAAGAATTGAAGTTGAGATTTATGTGAGTGTATACATGTGCGTTGTAGGTTATGAATAAGAATTCTCTTACGTTCAATGTTCAATTGAATAAAATAGAATCGCTATCATGGACGAGTACTTTATTTTATTTTTCAACTTCATATGCATTGAAATGAATGACAAGAATAATCAAGGAGTCTTTTATTGAAGCTAACTATCAAATGCATCGTGCTCTATCAGCTATAGTAATTTTTTATCATGCGAATATTCTCGGACAGTTTTATCGCGAAGATTTATATGATTAATTATACATGAATGTGAGAACTAAAAGAGCAATAAATAAAAGACACTTTTTACTCCAATTGTAATTGATGCTACTGAAGAATCAATTTAAAGATACATTGATTGTTATTGTCATGCATTAAATATATAGATTGTAAACAATTTGATGATGAAATTAAGAAGCCATGAAAATATAGATAAAGATTTATGAATTTTTTTTTAGAGATTTCACAATCAGTATCTCAATAATGTGAATGAAATTAATATTAATGGTCTATAATGAATAATTATTTGAGTGCATTTGAATGTTCAAAATTTATAATTTGAATTAGTTTGATTAGGGGAAATTAGGATTATTAGGGATAAATTTAATGGTTAATGTAAATTTGTGACATTTCAAATTTGAGGAATGAATTTATCTACATATTATTTAAACATATTTTGAATGGAAAGAATTATTTTGAAAGTCGCCTACTCATCATTTTATTATGAGGAAAGATGTCGAAATTGTTACACAGTGAAAAATATTTTGTAAAAGTCCAATTAGAATTTGTGTTGGACTTTTTTTAATGCGGATTTTATCTGGAAGTGATGTTGAAACAACGGATTATTAAGATTCAACTTTAATGGTGTGTTAAACACTTGAAACAAATTGAAAATATATGTTGACTTAATATGTTTATAATCTGAGAGACAAAAATTTAGTTTGAGATTCGATATGAAATATTATTTCTTTATTTAACATATTCATTTTACGAAAAATTATTTTTCTGCTTCAACTAAATTTTCGTGTTGAAGATTGATACAAAATCGCCATTAAAAACAGTTGACATAAATTTTGCATGGACTTTTACAAAGATTTTTTCATTGTGTATGGATTATTAATTAAATTCTGAACATTCTCTAAAAATTTCTATTCATCCCAACGAAGAATACGTTCATAAAATTGGATCAAACTCAAAATAACAACATTAACTTGTCTTTCATAACAATTCATAACTTCCATAGCTTCTTAATTCTAAAGTGAATAAAAATTTGCAAGGCATATATATCAACTGCACTATTAATGACTTGATATATCAAATTAATTATTCGCACCATAAATAAGAAAATTGATACATTTCAATCAATTATCTTCACTACAACATTTTATTCAACGCCTGCACATCATTCACAAATTATTAATATCAATAAGAGTAATCAATGCCAAATTTTCATTTTAAATTTATATAAAACTCGCCACCATTTTCTTCAATATTAAATAAAAATAATATATACTCTAAACAAAACTTTGAAGGCGCCTCGAAAAAAAAAATTGTCCGCCGGTGAACAGTAAAACTCATCACTGGATCATCTGATATCAAAAAATGAAAATGCTATCATTAGATAATCGCTTTCTCAAGGTATTAATGGGAAGATTTTTTTTTTCCATTTTTCAATTTTTTGTGACACTTAGACTTGAAATTACCGATTTCCGCCTAAAAAAAGGAGTAATTTGTTTTATGAACTATTATGTAAAATGAATAAATGAACGAATGATAATATATTTATCAAAATTGGCATGTGACTTACTCTTATTGTAATATAATAGAAATAATTTATTTTTATTTGAAATATCCAAAATTCCTACAACAATTATAAATATTCATATCAATATTAAAAACATTTTTAATCGTCCAACAAATAATTAATTGAAAGAAAAAAAAAACAAGCATTGGCAAATGAACCTTTTGAGATAGCAGTGCACGGACCACCTGGTTGGCAACATCATCCAAGCATCGTTCGTATTGTCGTCTTTGTGCATCAGCATCTCTCACTAATGCAACATGTTCAGTCTCTAAAGTAGCGAGTCTTGCAACAAGAGCAGCATGAACTTCACCAGCGCAAGCAGCTTCCAATCCTCTCAATTGTCCTCTCATTGACTCATTCTCCAATTGAAGCTTTGATATTTGCGCCTGACATTGGTGAACTCGTGCCTGCAGAATTATAAAAAAGAAAAACAATATAAAAAAAATAAATAATAATGTTAATGTCGCACGGTTTAAACGTTGAGTTTATTTCAAAAGGGAGAGTGAATTACCAATGATGTAGAATAAAGGTGGACGGAATTAATGCGGTGGGTGATGAGGAACGACAAAAAGTCCCAGTGCTTTTTTTTTCTCCTTCTTTCCCTGTATTGTTTTTTTCTTCTTTCTTTTTTTTTTCGCATAAATGGCGAAGAGGGATGGTTAATAATACGAGTGTTATTAGTAGAGAGGGGTTTAACGTTAAATTAGGGTCGCCAGGATCTGCCAGAGACAGGGGTGCTAATAGTGTGAGGGAAAATTGTACAGCGCGTGTGTTTGATTTATAATACTCTTGTTTAGCCTTTTTTTTTTTGTTATTTTTTATTCTGTACACATTTTTAGGCTGTACTTTTTATACAACTTTATCAATATTTTGAGCAATTATTAATTTAATTCTAGTTATAAAACCAAGAAAAATAAAAATGAAACGAAGGAATTTCGTGATAATCAACATTTTCACATCAGTGTTCTATAAAAATAAATAATTTATCACTTATTATACTTTCATCGCGCAAAACTGCCCGCACATTCGTGATTACTGCAGATTTATTATCTCTGATGTTAATTGATAAAAAAACGGCCATATAATATATACATGTATATATTTTAATGGAAATTCCGAAATACGATTGGAATATCTCATTAATTAATCAGTTTCGTTTAACTGTTTGTATGAAAATTAGTAACAATAATTTAGGGTTGATTTAAATATTTATTTATTTTTTTTTTGTTTTAAAAAATTTGTCTTATCGGCACTTTGGTGCTTGAGTGACAGCATGAGCTTTTATATGCTTTTGTTATTGTCACGGAAGCGATTGTATTGTGAATAATATTGTCAGCCTAGAAGTACGATCGATATTTAGAATGTATATGTCTGTATGAAATGGAGATGATAGTGTGTGTGTGTGTGTGTGTGTGTGTAAAGTACAATGGGGAAGAGAAAAGGGAGAAAGAGAGGTGTATTCACACACGTTGTAGGCAAGCACACCCCGAATATATGAGTCTTTCAGAAGCAAACCGTCCGTGAACAGAGAGATAGTGTCTATTTATGAGCTCGCGAGCTTTTGTGTAAGGGATTGGTGTTGTGTATATGTATGAATATCGTAGGGAAAAATTTTGTAAAAGTCCACTCAAAATTTGTGTCGATTATTCTTAATGTAGATATTTGAATTTTAATGTTGGGAGAATACGATCAATGGATTAAAATTATTTAAGGCAGGAGTTTGAATTGGAACGCTCGAAAAATCGATTTTTTTTTATTGCTGAAATCTAATCCTAATGTACATATCTATAAGTATATGTATTCAAAGCTATAGATGCTAATTTGCAATATTTTCAAAGATACGCATTTTTTCGAGTTTTTGTTTTTACGATTTTTCTAAACTGACGGGCGTGATTGCAAGAAAATTAGACGACTAATCGAAATGAACCAAAGCTTGTTAAGTTCAGCTTTGTTATCACTTTCATTTGAACTAAAAAAATTTATGAAACAAAATTTTAATAACCTTTTTTTGCAAGTTGAAATGAATTTTTTTTTTTTTTACAGGAAGCATTTTTTTTCAAACCTGAGAAAAAATTTTAATTTCACGATTTTTTAGACTTTTTTTTGGTTCATATGGAAGAAAAGTATATGAAAGTTAAAATTTTTTTTGGTTTTTTTGTTTCACTCGAAAATTACGACCTCCATCTTTCCCGCCGATTGGAGACTGCGATTGCAAGGTGTTGCACAAATGTGCATATAAATTTGCTGCATTTTAATATTTTTAGCTCGAAAAATTTTTTTTTTAATGTTGAAATATGTAATGAAATAATTTCATAAGTTCGATAGAGTTGATTATTTTTTTCTGTCCGGAAAAAATTCTTAAAAATACGATTTTTTTAGGGCTCCTATATAAATGATCTCTCAGACTATATACAATTTGAGTCAACATAGTTTTCAATTTTTTTCGAGTGTTTAAAACACATCATCAAAGTTGAATCGAGTCATATAAATAAAGTGTTGTTTCAAAATTATTTTCAGCTTGAATTAGTATTAAAAAAATCCCAAAAGAAATTCTGGGTAGACTTTTACAACAAAATGAATAAATAATAATAAAAAAAAAATGATTAAGTATATTTATTGTATTTATTAATTTGTCTTGTTTGACTTGAATAACAGAAATAGTTTAGGACGTTGAGAATGAAGAAAATAAAATAAAAATGGAAACATATTGACAAGTTAGTTTTCATGGCGCTAATACAATTTTTTTTCTCGTCTTTTTATTTTATTGGATGAAGGGAAACCTTTTTCACTAGAGTCATTGCACTCTGGCCTCCCTCAAGGGAAGCCCAAGATGACTAAAATTATGTATTGTTCAGAGAAAGGGAGAAAAAAGAAATAAAACTTATAGATTTATCAACACTTTTTTTTTTTTCTATAAGGAATTTTTACTTTTGTCTTGATACTTTTGATGTTTATCATTAGAGGAATTAGAAAATTGTTGTGATGTGTTGTTTCAACATCATTTTCAGATTGAATTTGACTTTTACAAATGTTATTTTACTCTGCATATTACACATGAGCCAAACAACAATTTATTATACAATTCAGACGAAAACTTTGACTTAAGATCAATTTTAAAGTAATCAAATCAAACTTCAATCAGATTTGATAAACTCAGTTAATTTAGTGAAGCATGACTGATATTTTTTGATTTCAAAATGTATTAATTTAGCCTGTAGTATTCACCTGGCTAAAATATAGTAAAATTAAAAAAGCAAGAATTATTTCTTATTAATATGAAAGAAAAAAAAATTAATTCTCTTCAATTAAATCCAAATTTTTTACCTCATATGAAAGCGTTAACGCTGTTTTTTCTTGCTTCAGCTGTTCTGCCTTTTGTTTATGTTGCAACAATCCTCGGGAAGATTCCTCCATCCTAAAATCATGATTCAATGAAAAAAATTTAGTCAAGAATATAATCGTGAGATAAAATAAATGAATAAATAAATAAATAAATGAATTCAGGTCAATTGTCGATTGTCACAATAAAAATAAAAGAGAAAAAAAAAACAAATATCAAAGGAAGATAAAGCGTCAGCGTTTTTATTTTCTATGTATATACATACAATGTCGGATAAATATACAAAGGAATGCACTTGTGTATTCATTGATGAGCCGTGAAGTAAATATATACATGTATTTTTCGTTCGAGTTTTATTGAGAGCTGTTTTTTTTTTTTTTTACATTGTCGGTGTGTGAATAAATGCAGTGTATGCATGCCTTTTCTTTAGATAAAATGAGATCGAGGGCTTGGTCATGTATATATTGATATTTAAATATAAAATGACATACACTAGTGTTGATCTTAACGGAAAAAAATTTATAATCATAACAAAAGTATTTATTTATTTTCTGCTGGTTCATTTTTAATCTCTGCGCATGGATATATTAATATTAATACACAGTGAAAAGATTTTTGTATAAGTCCACTCAAAATTTATGTCAACAGTTTTTGATGTAGATTTTTTTGTTAATTTTTAACAGGAGAATTTATGTTGAAGTAAGAAAATGATTTTGTGTGAAATGGACGATATTGAATAAAATTTAAATTTTAATGTTGGGAAAATACGAAAAATAGATAAAAAATGAGTTAAAGCCTTGTAAAAATGATCTAATTTGATACATTTTTCAAAATAGTGTATCAAAACTTTTTTACATGCAACTGAAAAAATCAAAAAATATTAAATTTTCATTTGAATTTAATATTCACTTGGGATATACTAAAATTTATTCAATATTTTAAGTAAATTGGGGAAAACACAATCATTTTTTCATACTATTTTGCTAAATTTCAGCATCACATTTGCAATATTAAAATATACAGGGTGTTCGAAAAAGATGGGAATGGAAAAAAAACTTTCAACATGTGCATTAAATCAAAAAATTCAAAAATACGTATCTAATATTTTTTGGAAATCTATTTCCTGATATCACATTCGACTCCTCCACCTCCCACCCAGTGGATGTAGTGGGTGGTAACTTCGAAATATCAAATGGAAACCCCAATTTTTTATTTTGGAATCTGATTCCATTTTTAGATTGAATTTGTTTAAAACAAAAAATTTCAACACAAATTCCAAGGTAAATTTTTACAAAAAACATTTTTTACTAATGACATAATATTCTCACTCATTCAAAATAATAAAATTAAGTTCATGGAAAATTTCCATTAAAACCAAAAACAATAAATTCACAACGTATGTAACAAATTTGTTCACATATGAAATCATTAATTACTCTCAAAAGTTCCAATAGATGTGTTACAATAGCGTCTAGTATTTGTATGCCGGTGTGTGCAATCGGTTTACAATAATTACCGTGTAAATTTGATTATAACGACGCACTGGGCGCGCTTTAGGGTGACCATATTGCCAGGAATTATAACACAATACTGCCAAAAAAATTTGGGATATTTCCAACTCGCTGTGTGCTTTTAATTACTGTAGTAAATTGTATCAATTGTTTTCAAAATAATGGAGGATAATTTCTGTCATTATCCATATTGTTACAAAAGAATTGGAGATTTATTATCGGTTCATTATTTTCCCCCAGAATAGTATTTTATTTCTTTTAAAAAAATAAAACTTGGCCAATGATAGCTTCACTGAAAAGTTGGAAAATTCGTGTAAAAATATAAATAATCTCCGATAAAATTTATATTTAGATATCATCTGTGTTAGACTGACAATAATTTTCCATATGAACTTATAAATTTGTTGAAAAAAAAATTTAATAACTATAAAAAATATTTATTAGTGATTATGAAATTATCTTAATCTGTTAATGATTAGTGATAAGTATTAATATTAATAATTTTTATTGGAACCTAGGCGAAAATTTTGTCTCTCATTTCACTACCAATTACTCAAAATGAAAGAAAACTAGAAAAAGGGCCCCGAAAATTCGCTTTTGAAATTTGAACCATTCCAATTTTTTCTAAATCACTTTTACTCGAATTTCATGGTTTTTTCAATTTTTCTCGAAAACTATCAATTTTACAGTAAAAGTTAATGAGATCTTTTTTGTAGTGAATCAAATTTTCTACAGAATAGTTATTTTGACTTAAAACCGTAGGATCAATAGTTTTTGAGAAAAATCCAATTAAAATTATATAATGAAATTCATAGAGGAGCAATTCAAGGTATAAATAGTTCAAATTTCCATACGTTTAATTGGATTTTTCTCGAAAACTATCGATCCTACAGTTTTTTTTGAAGAGACCACTTCATAGATAATTTAATTTCCTACAAAAAAGGTCCTTTATACTTTCGTTGTAAAGTTGATAGTTTTGAAGAAAAATCGAAAAAAAACCATGAAATTCGACCAAAAATTAGCTTTAACATTTTTTACCGGTGGGGCAGTTCACTGAACATAATTTAGTGATATTTACTTTTAAAGATTATATGTTTCTGTACAATTTCTGCTGAAAACCAATGAAATAACATGAAATTCTGCAAAGTTATGCATAAATGAAAAAAAAAAAAAAATTGAGATTTGTGTGTTAATTAAATGGGAAAATATCAAATTAATTTAGAAAGTAAATAATATTAAAATTAAGAGCTCATCTTTGGTTGAATTTTTTTTTCGAATGTTTAGAGTAATATTTCGTTTACCCTACGAAAAAAATAGTCCTCTCAAACAAAGCACCCTAATGCACAGCTTTATATAAAAAATAAAATGAACTATAAATATTTACATTGAAGTACAAGTCAAAATAAATCTTACCAAGTTGAATTATTAATTTATATAAATAAAAAAAAACAAATGATAACAAAGCTTAAGGCTTTTAGTAGACATTGAGTAATTGCATCAATTTTATTACTAGAAATATAGATATATTTATAGATTTATACATTAAATAGAATGTCTTCTATACCCTCTGGTGCTTTTTTGATGGATTGGTTTGCATATATGTGTTATATTTACATGTCAGTGTGTATGTAACGCTTAGGCAGTAAATGCACACGTGTAAATATAGACACAAGAGCAAACACCATGACTCCTCTGCTCATCTCTCTTTTGTCCACGTTTACATTGATATGTATGTAGATATGTGTATAAATGTGATGTGTAATAATGTAATATGTGAGAGTTGATAGAGGCCTTTGTTGTATTCAGTCCAGTATGACATTTCCTGACAAGAGAATATTCTGGTATCGATAAAGTGAGGGAGAAAAGACAGGGGAAATTAGACTGTGAATTTTTAATTAATAATATCGATTAATATAGTAAATTATATGTGTTTTTATAAATTTATAGTGAAGAATTTTGTGTAGAAGTTTACTTAAAATTTGCGTTAGAGTTGAAAAGAGAACAAAAGAGTTTGTGTTAAAATTGGAAAATTATTTTGGATGAAACAAATGGTATTTTATGTTGATTGAAATACGAAATTTTGGTTGAAGTAATCAATGAATGAATGTGGAACATTTACACATTTTTTGAATTGTTTTGTTACATTACTTTTGTGTTAAGTTGGGCTGATTTGTTTCAATTTATACATTGTGGATGTTTAATATTTCAATGAATCATACAATTATTTGGTGGAGTCTATTCCAAGAAATGCAATGAAAAATTTAATATGAAATTATTTGTTTATTGAAAAAATAATCAATTTTTATTGAAGAGATATTTTGTAAAAAATATTCACTGATAATAATATAACAATAGTCACTGTTACACTCCAAAAAGCTTGCAATAATTTCACGCACTCACAATGACAGATATTTTTAGTTGAATCTGCAAATAAATAATTCAACATTCGTTTTAATTCTTTGTAAATATTTAACATAACATTTGGATTTAATTGAGTCACATGATTGTTCAATAGCTCAGAGTACATAATTATTATATTCATAATTATTTAAAGTCCTATTTAAATATCGATATAAGAGTTATGACTTTAAATATTCAGAGCGAAGACAACATTTAATTTCAAATATTTAAATATTTAAAACCCAGAATAAAAAAATCTTTGTTATTAAAAGCCATGATTGTTAATTTTCACTTTCCGAAATTTGATTCCTGTTTCCTTGCTTAATTTAATAGTATTTTGCTTTAAGAATATTTTATTAAAATTTTGAAGCATAAACCTCAAAATTAAAATATTGAAAATTAATTTAGGCATATAAAATTAATAACTAAATAACTGTAGTTCACTTTATAAATATCTTAAAATATTCCTGATTATTTTTAAGCGTGAAATAATTTTTATTTAATTAGGAAATTCGAACCCAAATACTATTAAATAATAAAACTTATTAATATCATTAAATCACAACAGTATACGGTTAAAAAAAAATTGCGACGTTAATAATTGAACATAATAAATAAATAAAATAAATATAAAACCATCAATTTAAGGGGAGAGATACAGATAAAATTTTCAAAAAAGTCATTTTTTTTTATCTCAAAAAGTTATTCATCAATCGATCTGAAATTTTACACACATCTTTTTAATGATATCACTTTCTAGATGAACCTACTTGTTTTTTAAAATTCATTGAATAAATAATTTTTTCAAGAGAAAAACAGTTGCAAAATTAGGTTGAAATTAAAAATTTTTCTTATAAAATATTTGGAAGTTAGAATTTTTCTTTTTTTTTCAATTTTTTTCTGGGTTCATTTAGAAACTACAACATTAACAAATATTCAGAATTTTGGTTTTTTCATTTCAAACAAATACAACAAGGAGCTACAAGTCACGTCAACTAACAACTTTTTTTGCGACTTTTCCGGAAGATTGGACTGTATATCGGCGGTTTTGAAATTAAAAAAAAATAAAAATTGTTAATAATAGCTTAAGATGTAAATAAACAACGTGTCAAATTTCAAAAACATTAAACAAATTATTCAATAAAAAAAAAATAATCAAAATCAGTCAAAATTCACGATTCTATATGTATCTTCCCCATTAAGAAAATCAAGAAAATTCTTAATATTAAGGCCAAGGTTGCATTTATAGTCCAGCGAAAATTCAGAGGAAATACTCAATTTAATTTCCTTGTTCACTTGACCCTTCATTGATTTATACCACCATTTCCGTATCCAGATGACATTTTAGATTGTGTATATCATGTTCCCAAACAAAAGGGAATGAAAATAACAAATAGAAAATGGATTGCAATACATTTATGTAACAGGGGAGAAATTTATTATTATTTAATTCCCACAACATTTTTATACCACAAATTCAATCATTGATACAAAACCAAAATAAAAAAAAATACTTTTTTATTTAGATAAATTATATTATAATTAAATCAATTGCACAATTGAACGATGGGATCTTCAACTAAGTTTGAAATATTTTCTGTAGAATGTTAGTGGATGAATTATTATTATTCTCTTAGACTCATCGATCCATTTCCCCTTATTTTCCTTCACTTTTCCTGGGACAATGTCTCACAGTTATGCTATACTATCATCTCTCCGCCCTTTTATTCTTCAACCTCTTTTTGTTTCCTTTACAAACGCGGTATCTTTCACATAAGTGCGTCTCTGATTCTTCTTCTTTGCGCACGCTCCATTCATGATAAAAAAAAAAAAAAAAAAGATTCAGCTGAAACCATTAGAAGGCAACTTGACGAGACTTTCCCCTTTAAATTATAAAACCCATAAGGACACGAGGGAATTATATTCAATGAAAAGGCTTAATCAAGCCAACTGTATGTAACAGCGCAAGTGCAACAATATATTGTTTATATATAATAGATATAAATGTTTGTGATGAGTTTGTGTATTGTGGCATCTGGCACTCAATTTCCAAATGGTTTAATGTTCAAATGAATGAATTATATATAGGGGAATTTTAATTTATCAAAATATTTTTGAGTGGTTTGCGTAGGGGAAATTATTTTTGTAAAAGTCCACTCGGAATTTGTGTTGGAATTTTTTTAAGATAATTTTTTAAAATCTACACAATAGTTATGTTAAATTAACTCAGTATATTTATTTATGAGTGATTGGATTTAACACGAATATTATGTTAGACACTTGCGAACAATTGAAAAATGTGTTGAATTACTCGTTAACCGATTTTGATACAGATTTTATTAATTTTTGAATGTGAAAATTTTGTTAGATTTGACATGAAATATTAATCATTTTGAGCAGAATGACTTTTTTGATTTAATGGTTATTATTGTGTTGAAATTCAATCCAAAATTTGTGTTAAAACAGTTGATAGAGATTTTGAGTACACAGTGAAAGATTTTTTGTAAAAGTCCAATTGGAATTCGGGTTGGAATTTATTCAACACCTGAAAATGATGTTGAAATAAAACGTTATTCATGTGACGAGATTCAACTCCGATGGTGAGTTAAATACTCGAAAAAAGTTGGAATATATGCTGACTCAAAATGTACATAGTCAGAAAAACCAAAATTGAGTTTGAGATTCGACATGAAATATTATTCACTTTACACAAAATTATTTTTCTGCTTCAACACGAATTTTGGGTGTTGAACATTGATATAAAATCTGCGTAAAGAACAGTTGACACAAATTTTGAGTGAACTTTTACAAAAATTTTTTACTCGGTATGAAAATATTCGAAATCCTTCTGAGAATAATTGAACATATTTTTAAAAAATTAGCACAAAATTGCTGCTGTATTTTCTATTAAATTTCACTGTGAGGAGAACATTTGAACAGTTTTTTGGAATACGCGAGGCGTTCAGATTTTCAAAACTTTCGATTGTTCATTAAAATTCAAACATTATACGTCAAAACTTTTTATTGTTGATATTTAGTTACCAAAAATCTCGATGAATTTTAAATTGAACAATGGATTCGTTTTATGATTCGACTTTTATATCATCTTGAAACCCAGAAGTGAATTTCAACGTAATAGAAAATTCAAACATTGTCGGAATTTCGAATAAAAAGTGACAAATTTCAAATAAAACCCAAAGTCACGTTAAAATGTCGAATGAATACTTCAAATTCTTGACTGGACACTCTATAAAACAACATTAGCTAATTATTCCCGGCAACTGACTTAAAACAATGTATTGTAATTTTGAATCCTTCCATCAATCCACATTTGAAATCATAGGATTCGAACATTTGCTAAAATCAGACATAAAAACCAAAAAAAGTTTTTGAGGATATTTTATGTATCCACGTTGGTACTTTCAGAAATTGAATAATCACAATATTTAAAAAAGTTGATTTTGGGGGTAAAATACAATATTTTTCATTTTACTAAAGTGATGAAAAGAAAGCAATGAGTAAAAAAAAAATTATTGTGAAAAATGTGACTGGACTTTTATCAGACTTTCGTGCATCTCTCTGTCATTTTTAATATTCAACGCTGAAGTATATGCTTTCATAGAATAGCACACAATGTGTTCATGTAGCCATGAATCCTGGAGAATAATCCAACAGCATAAAGTACATAAATAAATATACCTATATATATGAGTATACATATATATTATTGTGAGATTTGTACACAAAGCCACATAGAGAAAAAGGTTCCTTTGACTTTTTCTTGTATTTTGTGTGGAGAGCTGAATGAGAATTGTTAAATATTCTGGCACTACGTACACCATTTGCAGTTTTTCTACCTTTGAATTTTTGTATATACATATATATATACTGTTGGTTTTTTGAACAATTTAACTAATCATCAGATTTTTTTATTCATAGTGGTCGTGTTTGATATAGAGAAATATCATTCTGTTCAAATTGAATGAAATTTTATGTTGAATTTTGTTATAGAAAGTAAAAAAATTTGTGTTAAAGTCCCCTCAAAAATTGTGTACAGAATTTTGAATTGAAAAATATCAAATTTAATGTTTTAATTATAACATTTATAAACCATCCAATTATTCAATTGTTTTTGGAATTTATTTTTGAATTATTTCAATATGACTCATGTCATTGTGAGTATGTGAAATTATTGCAAGCTTTTTGGCGTGTAACAGTGGATATTGTTATATTATTATCAGTGAATATTTTTTATAAAATAATTCTTTAATGAAGATTGATTATTTTTTCAATAAACAAAAAATTTTTCTTTGTATTTCTTGGAATAAATAGAGTTCAGTAAGTAATTGTATAATTCATTAAAATATTGAACATTCACAATGTATAAATTGAAACAAATAAACCTAACTTAACACAAAAATAATGTAACAATAAAACAACTTACAAAGTGTATAAGTTTTTCACTTTATTTATTGATTTATTCCAACTACAATTTTGTGTTTCAATCAACATGAAAAACTATTCATTTCACGAAAAATAAATTTCCTGTTTAAACACAAACTTTTGTGTTATAATTCGATATTTCACTTAGTTAAAAATTTTGTGTAAACAGTAAAAGTCCAACCAAAATTTGTGTCAACTAATTTTAACTCATATTTTGTATCAGATTCCAACATAAGAATTTATGATCATTTTGATCGAAATGAATAATATTTCATGTTAAATCTGTGACAAAAATGTTGTCAGTCCAACTAAATAAATTTTGTATTAATTTCTGATTCAGCACAAACTTTTGGTTCAAAATTCGACAAAAAAATATCGTGAAAAAATTTCAACACAAATTTTAAATGGACTACTACACAAAAATTTTTTACAGTACACCATTCATATATTCATTTATTTTTACTCGGGTATATATTTTTTTTCTGATTTGGAAAATTGTCATCTGAGTATTTATGTGTAGTGAAGTGCATCATAAGTTATGAAAGCTGTATTGCTGGAGCTTATATGAAATCCTCTTTATAATATGTGTATTCCTGGGGAAATCGCCATTCATCGATGGCGCAATGTGTTATTAGCCTGGAGCCAATATCATAATGATTTACCGCAAAAGCGTCGCCCAATGGTTATTGCTTTTTGGTATAAACGTACAGGCTTCTTCGTTATTTATACGTTGCCGAGTTTTCTATATATAAGAGGGGATTATGTACATTTTTATTTTTCTAACAATTTTTCATTTTTGATACTATTATAAATACTGCTCAATTATTAATATTATTTATTTCTTTTAATACTTTAGTATCTGTTAAGAAGAAAAATCTTATATTACTCACAAAATTGATTTTCGTAATTATAAAAAATATTTATAACCGAATTAATTTACATAAGTGTTTTTTACATGCATTAAATATCTTTGGGAATATTCGTGGGATTGTCGGTTTGGTCTAGTAAATATTCCAGTGATCTTTCAGATGGCTAAAGATATATCCTTTGCCATATTTTAAATATGCATATAAAAAATAAAAAATTGCTACATAAATTATTTTGATTAAACTTCCTGTCCAACGGGAAATAATTCTTGAACGTAATATTGAAGTTTCTATTTGAATAATTTCAAGAGATGCCCGATGAAATACCTAGTTATTTTGTGTAAGTAATGACTTGAGGATGGAAAATTATTATACATCATTTTGATGTAACTTCCGGTTTCGAAGCTTCTTGCTGAGTAATTTCTACAGTTGTTGAATGAATATTTTTTAAAATTGGTTACAATCAATTGTTTCAAAAAAATTTCAACATAAATTCTGTGTGGACTTTTACAAAAAAATTTATTATTTTGCAGAATTTCGTCGCATGAAAATTTTTGAAAATACAATTAATATCAGAATTACTGATAGAGTACTAAAGAACTATTATCTACAATAATGAAAATTATATTCAAAATTTTGTTTCCAGAATACTAAAATAATTGTGATAAACTTATGCGATATCTGAAAATGTCTAGTAATATTTTACGATTAATCTAATTTTCCGACTGAAATTTAGTAATTCTCTCTACGTCGGGAAAAGTGGCCTAAAATGGCATACTATTTTTTCTATTGAGTGCTACTTGCAAACAACAAACTGGTGGGTTAAAGTAAAATAGTTTTCTAAAGATTCAGGAATATTACTTTCATACTGACACACTTGGAATACCGTTTATTTTAATAATTTATTTTATTGCAAAAAAACGTGAAAACTGTCATTAACCATTTTACCCTCATTGCTATGGGTGAAATGGCATATATACTTAAAAAAAATAGCCGGCATGTCACCATTTTACAAAACATAATTAATTTTTGTACTTAAAGACAAAATCATAATTTTCTAACTAGTAAAACACATGAATTATAACCTATTTCTAAGTATTCATCTATAGTTTTGTTGATTTGTTTCACTTGTTAGGAATATTTAAACTTTAACTACGCACAAACGAAATATTTCACGAAGAGCAGTATACAATAAAAGGGGAATAATTAGAACCATCTTGCCAGTGCCACACTTGAGCAGGAATTTTAAAATCGCTAATATGCCGTTTTACCCTAGTATGCCATTTTAGACCAACTTCCCCTATCTAAATAATAATTCTATTACCTCGCCAATTCTCGCTGAAGATGATGCACCCTCGCATGTGCACGTTCAGCTTCGGCTGTTGCCTCTCGTACTCGAGACTCTGCCTCCATTCGCAATCTACGTTCTCGTTCCACATCTCGCTGCGTCGCCTCCCTCTGTAACAATTTTAATTCATTTAATAATTTGCAATAAATAAATATAAACAAGAAACAAAACATTAGGAGAAGAAAAAAAAAAACAAATAAATAAAATAGAAGAAAATAAAGGAGAAAAAGGTTGATGATATGGTGAAAGTATATAATCGATGAAACTGAAACAAAGTATACTATGATCCTTTTCGTTTAGAATTATTCATGAATTTAAATCGAAGTGTTGCACGCTCTATTGGTTAAACATCACCCTCCTTTTTGTGTTTCATGTATTGAAAGCGACAGACATTTTCTTTATACACATGTATATAAATATATGTATATCTTTGTTTGCTTCTCATTTTCCAATTTTCTTTTTTCTTATTTTATTTTATTTTTCTTCAAAGTTATTACTCAGCGCTTTGATACTCACTTTTATTCTTTGTAATATACACACTTCCATTTTAATATGATGTAAACGGTATTTCAAACGAACCAACTGATTAATAAATTCCAAATTTCAGTTATCGATAAAATGAATTACAAAAGTTTATTAAATCAATTTTCTTTTCATCGCTTTTTACTTTATCACTTTGTAGTGAAAAGTTTTGTATTACATTCTTAAATCGATAGAATGATCTAAATATTGAATCTATTTTTGATTAATAACTTGGAGATATTCAAAATTAGCACGAACCATTTGAACGCTTTTTTTGGTTCAAAAAACATTTAACACGAATTTTGAATAGATTTTCACACAAATTTTTTTGCCGTATAAATATTAATTAACAATGATAGATTGTAAGCAAATCAAGAAAGTATTATTCAATACAAACATTTGAAACATAAATTAACTAATTGATTCCAAATATTTATCATCCACTGGAAATTTCCCATTTTTTTTTGTTCTTTACAAAATTACAATTTATGATGTCTCAACTATTGATAAGCCTAGTTAATAGTTAATAAATAATTTTTTCACTGACGAAATTAAATTTTATATAATAAAAATAATTTTTTTCTGACTTTAATCTCCAATAAATTACTGAAAATGGTTTTTTTTTTAATTTAATTTATCCAAAGTGCAAACATTGCACATCTACTAACGCACATACTCGTATAAAACCGAATTGGCTTAGAATTTAGATAGAAAAAAAGATTTGTGAAAGTGAGAGATGGCGGTGGATATCAACGAAAGCACAATCTGGTAAAGGCTAAACCAAACCACCATCACCAATGCTGTACTACCGCACTACCAACATCAGTGCGGCCTGAGTAGGGTTTAAGAAATGGTCGGATGGATTTATGGAGGCTTTAAATCTTCTTCATACCTTTTATATCAACCACCTCTACACTTTTACATTTCTTTATACACTTATATATAATTTATCAGTGAATCGCGCGGATTTATTGTAATTTTAAATTGTTTTGGACAATATAAAAAACATTATTTTACCTTTAAGAATTGTTTGATTAATAATTTTTATGGGACTTTTGAAGATAGTAAACCTTTTTTGTGAAAGTCCACTCAGAATTTGTTTGGAAATTCTTAAAATACAAATTTTACCTGAAAGGGGTGTTGAATCGAGTCACATGAATAATGCGTTGTTTCAATATGGTTTCTAGGTTGAATTTGTGTTAAACAAATTCTGAACAGACTTTTACAAAAAATTTTTTACTGTGTACGTATATACAAGTGATCTTTATTCATTCTTTGTATCTGCAGCTTATGTCCTTTCTCATGTTGGAAATATCAAGCGTGTGAATGGAGTCGTTTGCGTGGGACGACACCATCTTCAAGCACATTTATGTCTCTATATTGCATTATCATTATATTCGCTTTAGTTTGTGCGTGTGCTTTGTCGATTGGATGGCAATTAACTCTTGAGCATCATTTTGAGGAGATGGCTCGCTAAATGGAAATAGGAGAGACAAAGCGAGACTTGGAGGGAGATAGTTTTTTTTTTTTGTTGAGTTGAGATAACATTAAACGTTACTCCCTAGACTATTATATTATGGCAATTTTACTTCATGTATACATTTCCTTATATCCATTGTAATACTCGGTTTAATGTGAAATCGACTTTCGCTTAAAAGTTTTTGAATTGGAGAGAAAACGATAATTGCATCGGAAACGAACTATAAACTAATTTAAGTAATATATATTTGTGTATTTTATTTTCTATATTTTATTCGACGAGTGATTGAAAATGTACGAATTATCATGGTCATGTAATGATACTTATTTCGGAAAAGTCTTTACATTATTTATTATTTTAAATTTATTATTGAATTCTATTTAGTCTGAGAGATGAAAATTCAGTGTGAGATTTAACATGAAATATTATTCTTTTAATATACAATTATTTTTTTGATTCCATTCTCGTGTTGAAAATTGATACAAAATCTGCTTTAAGAACAGTTGATACAAATTTTCAGTGGACTTTTATAAAAGCATATACGTCACGGGTTGTTGTTGAATTTTATAATCTACTCAAAATTATCGAGTCTCTTTCAAGCAAATCAATAGGCATCCCTTTGTTACAATTGATTAGAAAAAAAAAAAATTAAAGTTGTAGACGCTCTTCTACATATTTATGCATATACCTATATACTCATGAATACGCAGGTGTATATATACGTTCGTTTCAGTGTTGATAGCATATACAATCGCGATGTGTATTATGGGCCTCGTTGGTTTATTACCGCAGCTGCGGTTTTGAGTTTTGACGAGTTTCAATGGTATAGTAAATGTACTGTATACGCACACACATATATGAATATATATGGGTTTCAACGGAGAACCATTGGTTGTCGGTTTAAAACCACCCTCCATATTCTATATGTCCATGTAATATGTACTATGCTTGTGTGTATACATATATACATATGTGTGTGTGTGTCTGTATGTTGATGCCACATCATATACCCAATTTATAACCACATATAAACCAGCTATATGAATTCCCATCAAAAATACTTTCCATCAAATAAATTCCCCTGAATTTTTTTTTTGAAATAAAATATTGGAAAAATGAAATAGTAGGTATACATATACTATAGTAAAATTGTGCGATTGACGTTTGTATAAAAAATTAACTGACTTTTGATATTGATACATCCACGCAGTGAAAAATTTTGGGGAAAAGTCAACACAAATTTAGTATTAAAATTTTTATTACACAAATTTTGTATCAAATTTCAACACGAATGATTTTTTATGTTGACTGGAAGATGAAATTTTAGTTGGTATAAATTAATTAATGTGAAAAACTTACACACTTTTGGAATTGTTTTGTTACATGATTTTTGTGTTAAGTTTGAGCTTATTTGTTCTAAATTATGCATTGTGGATGTTTAATATTTTGATAAATTCTACAATTATTTGGTGAATTCTATTTATTTAGAAAAATATAATGAAAAATTCAATATGAAATTTTTGATTTATTGAAAAAATAATCAATCTTCATTGGAGGGATATTTTATAAAAAATATTCACTGATAATAATATAACAATAGCCACTGTTACACGCCAAAAAGCTTGCAATAATTTCACATACTCACAATAACATGAGTCAAATTGAAATTATTCGAAAATAAATTCCAAAAACAATTGAATAATTCAATGATTTATAAATGTTATAATTAAAACAATAAATTTGATATTTTTTAATTCAAAATTTTGTACAGGAAATTTAACACAACGTTTCTGTCTGACAAACTACACATATTCTCAATTGACTTGGGAAATTTCGAGTGGAATTTTTATAAAATTTTTTACTATGTATAAAAAGTCCACTCGGAATCTGCGTAAAATTTTTTTTAACACAAATTCAATCTGAATACAATGTTGAAACAACACATTATTCATGTGACTAAATTCAACTCCGATGGTGTGTTAAATACTCTTAAAAAATAAAAAAATATGCAGACTCAAAATGTATAATATTTATATAATCTAAAAAATAAAAATTAATTCTGAAGATGGACATGAAATATTATTCATTCAACACAAAATTATTTCCCATGCTTCAACACAAATCTTCGTGTTGAAAATTGACACAAAGTCAGCGTTAAGAAAAGTTGAGATAAATTTCGAGTAGATTTTTAATTTACAAAAATTTTTCTACTGTGTATATATTATGTTTGGTACTCCAATGAACGCTTCATCCGGAGTCCTGAAGAGAAATCTACGATACTCTGCTTCGTTTCTATGTCTCCTCTCGTGAATAGAATAACTATGACGATGAATTGTTATATGTAGTACATACACATGTATAAACCGTTATACAAATGCGTGGGTGAATCGTGACTTTGATTTCTTCGTGTCCTCTTTAATTGCCCAGACTGTTAGAGATGTATCAACACAATGCGGATGCAATTATCACACAAAAGAAAAATAAAAATCAAACAAAGAAAAATAATAACAAAATCATAGAATATTCATCAATTCTGACTATTTATATTTTATAATCATCATAAATATCCGAATAATTATATTACATTAAATTTCCAATTCAACAATACATATAATTTTTGGGGTTTATTTTTATTTTCAGTATAAAATTGTGACATGAAAATTCGGCACGCACATTTGGATCCAAAAATACACAAACTCACCCTGCTCAGTTTAGTGAGATTGGCGCCCATGAGACGATGAGTTTTTGATGCGTGGACGGTCCGGGGGGTTGTCTCGATGTCGGAACATCCCTGTTCCGATGTCGCGGAGGGTGAAACCCCTCCGCCTTCTGCTCCACCCCAACGGCGTACACGCGCGGCCACCCTGCCTAATACTATCTGACCTCACTAGTAGCTTGGTTGAAATATTTTTAATTCAACCCCCCTGTGTTTGCGACTATTTTTGGTGCCTTATATAATACCCAATGTCCATATAATAATACACTCTCACACATACAAACACTCACACAATACAGTCTCTTTCCCTAAATATTTTTTTCGTTGTTCCTTTCAGTCTTCCTCTTTCATTGATGTCTGTCTCTCGTTTTTGTTTGAACAATCGGAATAAATTTCCGCACAGCAGATGTCACTTAATTTTTATAAATTTAACTCTACACAAAACTATAATTTAATAGTTTATGTATGTATATATTATTTATTATTAATTAAGACACGATTTGATTATTTAGTTAACTAGAGTGGTTTCTTTTATTTTGTTTGAGGTAGTTTTCAAGTTTTATTTTTTATTAATTTAGTGTGGTTGATGATGTGAAGATAAAATGTCACTGTGAGAATAAAATTGTATTCTCAATGGTTGAAAAAAAATGGATATAAATATTTAAGGTATAGTGTAGTATAGTAGCTTGTTGGGGGTGATTCTTTTTATGATGTCTGAGCCAGTTGTTGTATTTCTTGCGCAGTCAAGTCACGTATAAACATCGATGCCGTTGTCATGTCTTTGGCACTTTGGGTTTTACGAATAAAACTACACATACGAATGCATCTGGTTGGTACTTCCGATGTGTATTCTAAATATATTTTCATCCATTCGGGAATCGTTGAACGATAAATATAAAATTTGAAATTGCTTCAATAAAAAATCTATTCAATTTTTTTGATATGAAAAACGTAAGAAAAGAAATACTTTAGAAAATTTTCTCTACATCAAAAACTTGTATTATTGTATGAAAAATATATAATCTGTCTAATTTATTGAATTAATGTTAGAAAGAAAATATTTAATGAGAAAAAAAAATAAAGAAAATAAGCCAAGTGCAGTCTTTTATGTTTTTTTTTTCTTTACTGTCTGTGACAATTTTGAAACGAGGCACTGTTAGTATTGATATTTATTTATTTATTTCACTTTTGTCTTTAGACTATTGTTCAATTTTTATTTTTGTAAGTCCACAGTTACAAATCGAAAGTGCGTCACGCGTCATGGACGCCGGCGTACTGACTGTGGTAGTCTGCACGAACTAAGTTAAAGGGCTTCCTCCAACGTTGTTGGATTTTCTATATCACCCTCTCCCTTTGCTCATTCTCTTGCTCTGAGTCAGCCACCCCTTGGTATATTGTCCACGATTGCGCAGTAACAACCCTCTGTATGTATCTACGTAGCTCGTTTCAGTACAGACTATAAAGTCACATTCATATGAGGAGAGAGACACGTGTGGACGAGGAGGAAAAAAATTTTCATAACGATTCTCGCATCGTCAAATTTTTATTTTTTATCTGTCATTCTGTCAAACATTTCTAAACGTACTGTTATTGTTATAGAAGTATAAAAAACTAGTGCCATTTTAGGCTCATGTCACCATTTTACAAAACATAATTAATTTATGTACTTAAAGACAAAATCATAATTTTCTAACTAGTAAAACACATGAAATATAATCTATTTCTAAGCACTCTCCTACAGTTTTGTTGATTCGCTTCACTTGTTAGGAATATTTTAAATTTTAACTACGCACAAACTAAATATTTCATGAAGAGTGTTTCGTGCTATTCGTTACGATAATAATTCTATTTAATCATCTTAGACATGTTTGATCACGTTAGAAAATATTTATCTGAACAATTGCATCATAATTTGTTTAAAGCAATGAATTATTACAATCCAACAGCGTCATCAAGCAAAATATCATAGAGAGATCTATTATAAGTGCATTTTTTCTACAGCCCTTATTTACTCTTTTGAACCAATTATTGTATTATAAGACTATTCGATTCTGCAAACTAAACAATGTGTAACTCATTACGTCCTAAACAAATGAACCATATTGACCCATCAAACAATAAAATTAGATTTCTTTTTCTCTAAATTTCACAAGGTCGTAACTTCTCTTCAACATCTGTTCATCCTCACGTAGATCTTCATTCATTTCAATACATGATTGTCCAACAATTTAATTGTTAATTTATAAATGTTAAATTTGCCAACGAATTTTGGATTCACGATAAATTTTAGGGCACATCGAAGCAATAGCTATCGAAATCTCCGACTTTCCCCAACACTTTCATTCATGTGTATATATTTATATCATATATATATACACAGAAAACAGGAGGGACGAACGTCACAATTATTGGAAATGTGTGTATTTCATTTTTCCATATGAAAGATTCAGTATAGACATATAACAAGTCTGTCAATATTTTTCTACCAAAAATAAAGAGAAAAAAGTCTGTACATCGTTAAATTGAATACGAGGTTTGATGTGTGAGCGTCAAAGGGAACATCCATGCAATGAGAGTTTGATGGACAACAGACGAGGAAGAAAATGACGCACGTTTCCGATTTACACGACAGAAAAATAAAATAAAAAAAAATATAAATTGAAAATCAAGAAAAAAAATAATGAGAATGTACAATTTATTTGATGATGAGTTTGAGTTCTATTAAATGTTAATCCACACTTTTATAAAAAATTTTCTATTGTATACGTTAGAGTACTTCGTTTGAGGGGACTCAATAAAAAAAATTCCTTACAAAGATGAGCTCTTAATTTTAACATTAAGTACTCCTTCAATCAATTTGAAATTTTTCCATTAAATTAATACGTAAATCTCAATTTTTTTTTTTTTTTCATTTATGCATAGCTTTACGACATTTCATGCTATTCAATTGGTTTTCAGCAGAAATTGTATAGAAGTATTTAATCTTTAAAATTGTCTATCATTAAATTATGTTCTGTGAACTGACTCACCGATAAAAAATGTTGAAGCCGATTTTTGGTCGAATTTCATGGTTTTTTCGATTTTTCTCAAAAACTACCACCTTCACAGCAAAAGTATATGGGACCTTTTTTGTAGGGAATTGAATTTTCTACAAAATAGTTCTCTTAACAAAATCTGTAGAATTGATAGATTTCGAGAAAAATCCAATTAAACATATGTAAATTTGAACTATTTATACTTTAAATTAGTCCTTTATGAATTGCATCATATTATTTTAATTGGATTTTTCTCAAATACTAATAACTCTACGGTTTTTGGTTAAGATACCTATTCTGTAGGAAATTTGATTTCCTACAAAAAAGATCTCATTAAGTTTTGCTGTAAAGTTGATAGTTTTCGAGAAAAACTGAAAAATCTATGAAATTCGAGTATAAATCGGCTTCAATATTTTTTATTGGTGGGGCAGTTCACAGAAAATTGTTTAGTGATAGGCACTTTCAAAGATTGAATATTTCTGTATAATTTCTGCTGGAAATCAATTGAATACTATAAAATGTTGCGAAGCTATGCATAAATGAGAAAAAAATATTGAGATTTACGTGTTAATTAAATGGGAAAATTTAAAATTGATCGAAGGAGTACGTAATATTTGAATTAAGAGCTCGCCTTTAGTGGAAATTTTTTGAATATTTAGAGTTATATTTTGTCAACACCGCAAAAAGAAAAAAAAAATATTATTCGCAAACGAAGAACCCTAGTGTACATTTAAGAACATAATGTTAACAGTGTCTAATTATTTGAGTTGCAAAACCAACATTGATTCAATGTGTTAGTTGGGCTGTTAGACAAATTAACTAATTTGTCTAACAGCCCAACTGAAAAACTGACAATCCTAATTGAATATAAAAATAAGGCCACAAAATATTAGAACAATAAATACAAATAAAATTAACTTTTAGTCATACAAAATAGTTCATACTTATCATAAAGTAATTAAAAATCCATATTATTGTTGATTCTATCTCATTATTGTACCTCTTGATCCAAATATACCTATGGATGTGTGTATATAAGGGATTGAAAATGATATATAAAGTGCTCGAAAAAAGCTTAGTTGGCGGAAGATAAAGCCTAGTGTAGTATTATATAGAGAGAAGAAAAGGGACGCAAGTAGCAGTTGTTTGAGTGGTTGAGGTAGACACTCGCTTTATGATGGTGAATAAGAGGCAAGAGGCGAAAAGCTCAAGCCCAAGGCGGAACGAATTTCTGCAACCCTTAATGGTAAATATAGGAAGGGTAGACGCTATTCGAAGCGAACAATCCGCTTAGGGAAATTCTCGGAACGTGAATTCTCTTGGTCTATACGTATATACAACGCATATCAGTTAAATATGTGGATATATAACTGTATCTATTTGTTTCTCTTCCTTTTGAGCTTTCGGCATGCGGCCATCGCACCCTTTCTCGCGTTAACGCGACCCTAATCAGTTTCGGAAAGCCTGTAAAGCGGATTAGCTGTATACCGTGTGTGTACAAAGGTACGTAGTATAGTGTTGTTTGGATATTTCAAATTTTCCAAATCGCAGGCGGTTATAAACGGTTATGAATTTATTCGATGTTGACACTTGTATGGAGAGAATTAAATGATGGGATATAATTTTTATTATCATTCTGTTCTTCCATTGTGTACATTGAGATTTATTAATAATACACAGTGGAAAGATTTTTGTAAAAGTCTACGTAGAATTTGTGTTGAAATTCTTTTAACATACATCCAACTTGAAAACATTGATTCGACATGAAATATTATTTATTTTACGCAAAATTATTATTCTGCTTCAACACAAATTCTTGTGTTGAAAATTGATACAAAATCTGTGTTAAAAACAATTGAAACAAATTTTGAGTGGACTTTTACAAAAATTTTTTCATTTCGTATAATGAAAAATTTTCAATTTTCAAAATCTATATTTCTTGGAATTTAAAATATTCCTGATAAATTTACCTTCTATACAAATAGATCAATATATTTTCTAATATTTAATGATGATAGAGTTTGGAAAATAATCAAGAATGACCTAAAAAGAAAATAAAATGTGAAAATAAAGCGACGTAAATTAGAACGCATTTATCAATGTCTGTCAATAGCTTATCGTAACATTTCCGTTTCCTACGCGCGGACACGAGACCAGATGAAAACACAAACCTTTCAATAAATTAAAACATATATGTACATATACATACACACTCTCTCGCAACGGGAGAGAAGTATCACCATCGTTCATTCGTCAACTTCCTTCCATACTCTCGTTGCACTTTTCATCCATATACACGACACTTTATACCTATACTATTTTCAATCAGCTATATAAATCGTGAATATTCATGCACAAATACAGACAAAATCAACGCGAATGAGATTATCAAACATGCATATACAAACCATATACTTCAACCTCCAAAAAAATTTTTTTTTAGTGCGGTTAACTGCTGCGCGATTGTGAGAGGCAAATTCGGCAATTAATGACCATTAATAGCTGGATGAGAAAATGTATTCCACACCCGGCATATGTATGTTTATACAGTTGTGTATTAAAAAAACAAAAGGGGCAACAAAACCAGTTGACCCTAAACGTATTGCACATATTGCACACCTACCCCTTTTATTTAACGAATTGCATCATTTGTATACCAATATTTCGCCCTCTCAAGTGTATATACTCTCATTATTTCATGAGCAAAATATAACTCAATTGTGTTTTTTGAATATATATGGAATAATGCACAGTAAAAAAAATTTTGTAATAGTCTATTCAAAATTTGTGTCAACTGTTTTCAACGCAGATTTTGTTTTAATTTTCAATACAAGAATTTGTGTCGAATATGGAATGTAATTTTGAGTGAAATTAATAATATTGAATAATATTTGAATTTTAATATTGGGAAAATACGATAAATGGATCAAAATAACTTGAAGCCTTGTGGAAATTATATCTAGTTTGTTACAGCATTTGAAATAGTGTTTCAAAACTTTTTTAAAATGATTAATATTTATTTGACAGCTATTAAATATATTACTTAATATTTTAAGTGAATTGAAGAAAATACAATCCTTTTTTTACACTATTTTGCTAAATTTCAAAATCACAATTGTAATAGCCAAATACATATTAATTTCCCACTAATATTCTGATTTTTAATATTACAATAAAATGTGTTTGATTATTCTCTCAAAATGAAGTCAAATATTTTCGCACATAGTCAAAAAATTTTTGTAAAAATGAATAATATTTCATATCGAATTTCACACTAAGTTTTTGTCTCTCAGACTATATACATTTTGAGTCAACATATTTTTCAACTTCTTGAGAATATTGAACACACTATCGGAGTTGAATCAATTGTCACACGAATAATGTGTTGTTTCAACATCATTTTCAAGTTGGATTTGTGTTTAAAAAATTTTAACACACATTCTGAGTAGAATTCCATAAAAAAATAATGTATTGTGTATATCTATCGTTTTCTACTATTCATATACATGTTTCAAGTAATAAATAACAGTCAATTTTATTTATCTAGAGTTGCAAGTCATATGAAAAATACTTTCGAATTCTTCTAAAATATAGGATGAATATTCACACTATTTAACAATTTTTTATATTGTTGTTTGGAAAACGTTTATGACTTTCTGGTCAAATGAATAAAATTATCACGCTCAAGTATGATTAATCAAAGAAACAAATAAAATATAATTCATTAGTTAATATAAAAATAGACAGCTAGTGGATAACATTATTTGTGTGGATTAATTAACATTCCATTAAAACTTGAAAAATAAAATATTCACTTTATATTTTTTTTTGTTTCTTAAATTCGTGAGTGTCTCTAATAACAACAACACAACTACAAAAATTCACAAGGCACTTTGCAATTTTCTCTCTCACAATCCGTTCCTCAGATTTCCATTTGTTTACTATAAAATCTACTAAAAAAAAAAAAACAAATAAATAAATAAAGAAATAGAATGATTCCGAATGAATGAAATTCGATGAATTCGAAACCGAATTCTCAGTTTTCAAAATAAATTGCATATATGAATGAATAAATTTAATTGGTTTTTGTTCTCAGTGACACGTCTACATATAATCCAATTTTATTGTGAAAGGATTGTTTCAAATAAAATACAGTCTCATGATTAAATGTGATAGATAGTAGATGACATTAAAACCATCGCGAAAGTGCAAAGTTATGTACATTAGAATTTTTTACTTCCATACACATAGTTTAATGTAACCTGCACATTTATATACAAAATGCGCGGTGATGCACATAGTGTAATAGCTCGATGGTCGAGCTATCCCATTAAGTTTCATCCCCCCATCTGTTTCTGTGATTAAAATCGAGCTGTTTTAGTTTGTCTAAATATATTCGGACACAGTGAAAAATTTTGTGTAAAAGTTCACTAGAAATTTATCTTGAACTTTTTTTGAAACTCTATTTTAAGATGAAACTCATGTTGAATCAACAGAATATTTATGTGACTCGATATGGAAAAAATTAAAAATATATTGAACTACTCATTTACCGATTTAATATCTCAGCGACTTGATTCAAGTCTTTTTTTTTTTCTTTTTTGGGTGTTACACAAGAGTTTGTGTTTGGAGATAAAAATTAATTCACGTAAAATGAATAGGTTTATATGTTGATTAAAACACAAAACTTAAGTTGAAATAAATTAATAAATAAATGTGAAAAACTTACACACTTTTTGAATTGTTTTGTTACATGATTTTTGTGTTAAGTTGGGCTTATTTGTTTTATACAAATATTTGGTGAACTCTATTCATTCCAAGAAATACAATGAAAAATTCAATATGAAATTTTTTTGTTTATTGAAAAAATAATTAATCTTCATTGAAGGAATATTTTTAAAATAATATTCACTTATAATAATATAACAATAGCCACTGTTACACACCAAAAAGCTTGCACTAATTTCATGCACTCAGAATGACATGAGTCAAACTGAAATTACTCGAAAATAAATTCCAAAAACTTAACACAAAACTACTATCTGTTAAACTACAGATATTTTCAGTTAGATTCATAAATAAATATTCCAACATATTTTCTAATTCTCTGTGAGTGTTTAACATACAGAATTTGTACATCAATCCAATATCATTTTCATGTCGAATTTGTGTTGAAAAAATATAAACATAAACTTCAAGTAAACTTTCACTAAAAATTCTTAGTATCTTCTCCCCAAATATTCAATTCATATCAAATTAAACGTCATTTAATATTGGGCGAATAAAAAATCCCTTCCAAACTAATTTCTATTCCCCTTTTTTCCTCTTCATTTCCACCAAACGTCCATGCACTATGTTTTAATGTCATAGCGTGGAGTTTGCTCAATAAAGGATACTTCTTTTACAGCAGCAGTGCTTGGAAAATGGTTATCGTGTCTGCAGATTACAACGCGCGTATGTATTCTAAATACATGTCTGTATGTGTGTGTGCCTGTGTCTGCGGAAAAAGTTGGCGAGGAATGAGGCAAAATAACGCGGGGAAAAAGAAAAATAAAAATAAAAAAAAAAAAGGTAAAATAAAACAAAACGGCGCACAAGCGGTGAAATTTTCTCGGGACGATTATTACACACGGGTCGTATCGAGAACTCGTCGGTGGTGTAAAATAAAAGTATAAAATAGTTCTGCGGCAAAGGGATGAATGTGTAAGAGGGAGGGTTGTTTATGTTGAGCCGATCGATATTACAGAGGTTGTAAAAATATGAAATAAATATATACGCATAAAATTACATACGACGACGCAGATTATTCTCTCTCTTTCACTTTTTTTTTTATCTCCCGGTCTCTCTATTTGGAGATTTACTATAGTGAAATAGGTTGGAAAAGCTAGGATAAAAGCCTGGACCACACACAAGTGAGGGTTTAGACAACGACCCTATCGTTCATCTTTGACGCGTTTCAAATTTGCTTTTCCTACTATTTTCTCGCGTTTGGAATATCAGTCGTTGTATATTGTCGCGAAAAAGAAAATTCAGATCTCTCTATATACGTTCACGATAAATTCTCGTTTTCAGGAATTCACGTTGGTCCAGAGGTTTTACATAGAGTAAAAACTGTTGATCGATGTGTCGCCCTATGGACTCTCCGCAGTTTTTCCACACCCACACACATAGCCCATACATATATAAATATACATATGTATATGTATGTTCTGTATATGTATGCATGTACATTTTCCTCCCTCTATATCGGAAGAGGAAATTTAAACGCAAATGCCTTTACCCCGAGTGCGACCGTTCGTCGTAGATCAAAGTTTATATTGGGGTTCTTTTTTTCCTGATTTAAAGAGTCTTTTATTTTTTTTTTTTTCTTCATTTTCTGCCCATCTTCGGTTATGGGTTTTTTTTTTAAGAAGAAAATTTACGTAAGACTGTTGGTACACATGCAATGGAGCATGTCTAGACGGTGGCAAAAGGAAGTATGCTAAATATATTGACTTCCGTTGGTTAAAAAGATAGTTATATGGAGAGAAGTGGTTTAGAATGGTATAATAGGGTAAAATGGCGTATTAACGATTTTAAAATTCCTGCTCAAGTGTGGCGCTGGCAATATGGTTCTAATGACGTGAAATCGCTTCAAGGACCACCCACAAAATTTGTAACATCATTTTTACAGCCAGTTGTATGCGAGTCACCATTATTGCATATTGCTCTTCGTGAAAAATTTTGTTTGTCCATATTTAAAGTTCAAATATTCTTAATAAGTGAAGCGAATCAACAAAACTATAGATGAATACTTAGAAATAGGTTATAATTCATGTGTTTTACTAGTTAGAAAATTATGATTTTGTCTTTAAGTACAAAAATTAATTATGTTTTGTAAAATGGTGCCATGGGTCTAAAACGGCATATGTAGCCGTGGACTGAGAGGACATGTATGCCATTTTAGGCCGGCTTATATTTAATGTGTTTCCTTTTAAGTATGCCATTTTACCCATAGCAGTATGGGCAAAATGGTCAATGACAGATTTATGTTTTTTTTTTTTTTTTTTTTTTTTGCAATAAAATAAATTTTTAAAATGAACAGTATCCAAAGTGTGTCAATATGAAAGTAATATTCCTGAAGTTTGAGAAAACTGTTTTACTTCCACCCACCAGTTTGTTGTTTGCAAGTTGTACTCAATTGAAAAAATGGTATACCATTTTAGGCCACTCCCTCTACTTCAATATTTTTGTTTACATGTTTGAACTCGTACGTATGTATATGTAATATTTCAGCTGAATAAAAACAGGGGCAATCTGCCAAAAAAATGTTGACCGCTTGCTAAGATCAACATTGGTGAGAGACATTTATATGAAACATGAGATGAAGTTTTTTATTTTGTGAATGACATTCATCTCTAACTTTCGTATAAATTCCTAATACGTATTATTTATACATTTATATATATCCTTTGGAGTCTGAATTATTCTGATAGAACATTAGTCATCATCACTGGTGTATTCTCTGAGAGGAAATTTAAAAAAAATTTTTTATTCGCTACGCTCAATGTAAAATCTCTTTTGTTTCCATGTACTTTAAATCGTTTCAAGTTGAAGCGGTGCGCGACGGTGTCGAGAAAACTTTTTCACAACTGAAATTGAAAATATCACGCGAGGAGGAGAGAGTTAAAAGTGCGGAGAGGTATAGATGATTCCAAGGATGAGAATTTTTTTTTATTTCATTATTTTCTTTTTATTGGATGAAATAAAAAATAAAATTTCGACAACAGAGGGAAGAGTAAATTCCCACAAAGGTTTTTTTCAGTCCTTCGTGAATGGAATGAAATTTATTTCGGAGACGGAATGAGAAGTAAAAAATTGTTTCTCACTTTTTCACTGTAGTGATCATGACTTTATATGTACATTCATAGTAGATGTATAGTGAACTGATTAATCAGAAGCCTCAACCAGAAAAGTTTTACGCGAAAAGCGAGCACTATAGAATAATATTTCATGAGAGTTTCGAACTTTTTTTTTTGTCGTTGGGTTACAAACAAAATGTTAATTAACCGTTGGACACACGCACCAATACGTCGACATCCAGTATAAAACCCTGTGAAAAATTTCTTCATTATAAGTTTGCTGAAGATTTTAACGACGTAAGAAAGCACAAGTATATATAGTATTATCCCTTTCTCTTCATTTATTTTTCTCTGCAAGAAAAGCATTGTCTTTTTTATTTTTTTTTATAGAAGAATGGTGATGCAGGCAAACTCAGGTTCACTTGCATCACCATTTCCTCCCTACTTTTACTTCTTTCAAACACCGCTCTCGTTATATTTTCTCAACAGAAGCAAACTTAATGAAAAACGATTAAAATTTATTTTATAGAACACAATTCGTCGTGATATTTTATTAGGAAAGATTATTTCTTAAGTGTAAATACTAAAAACTAAATTAATTTTTATATTGAATCGATAAATAAGTAATTTTGATCACGTTTGTTTATTTTTTTGTGAGTGCTCAACATATTAATTGTGATAAATCAGGCCAGAGAATGGATCAGATAATATCTAACCAATTGCGACAGCATTTCGAAGTACTAAAAATATAACAACACCAACTTCCGTATTCAAAAATTAAACTTGAATTCAAAATTTGCAATGCTAAAGCATACTCGACTTTGAAGTTTAGGTCAAGTCAATTTGTCTTGAATAGTGATTGGTATTATCTATATTATTTGTTCAAGATTCGAGCCCTAATATGTAAACACAAAACGAAAACATTCATTTTGATTGAGGGGTCTGTTTAGCCAATAGGAAAATCGATTTTCTTTGTTGTATTTTTTGAAAGTACTATCCTTCCTCAACAAAAATTCGTTTAGTTCATATCGAAATTCATAAAGTTGATGATTTGGCAAGTGAAAAGGTAGCGCGACAAATAGCACTTTGATCGATTAAAAAAACTTTGAATACGATTTTCTTAATTTTTTTTATTGGTTTTTTCCGAATTCCAAACCAACAAAGGTCTCTTGTGTCTTGTAAATAATGGTGCATACGTTAAACATGTATAATCCGAGATGGAACTATGAAAATAATTCATGAAAATATGAAAATTCCCGAAATAAAATTGAAGTCTCACGGTTGATTTGTCCAGTTACAAAAAACTATTTTCATTGAAAAAATTGTAATTTTTTGACTACCAATTTTACAATTTCGTTTCAATCGATTTAATTTCAGATTCAGTCCCAAACTATGGACCTTACGAAGGAAAAGATTACATGCAAATTTGGAATACCACTTTTTAAAAAAATCATATTTAATCATTAGTTAAGAGATAAAAAGTAAGAACCGCATTGAATGTTAGAGAAACTTATATTTAATTTAAATAAAAAACATGAACAGCCTCGGATTATTATAAATAGGATAAATTTTAGTTTAATTATAAAATTGCAGATTGACGTAGTTTAACGAATAAAAATATAATTCGGAATAGGGTATTCCGAATTACAATCACCTAAATAATCAACTTTAATTAAATATATAAATATCTTTAAACTTAAATCTCAACTATAAAATTTAGAAAATTCAACTTCTAGCTTATATCTAAATCAATTATATTTTTTTGTAGTCTTTGCAGTAATCACAAACATAAGAACCTGAGCCATATTCCAAATTAGCAACATAACCATTTGTAACCTAAAATATTTTTATCATTTTGTATTACAAATAATTTCTCAAATACGCGCTGATTTCTACAACTGAGACACTTAACAATAGATTTGTACAAATATAAATATATAAATATTAGTTACACTCAAGATGCAAACAGATTTATTACTTACTTTGGAAATTTTTTAGATAGCACTTTCACTTCGATGCAGTTTATCACGGCAATATCAATATGGCTGCTTCTAAGCAATGCTCAATTTGTTTGTTGATACTCACACTATGTAATACTGGTATTCGTTAATGGATGACATTTTCCTATACTTTTATAATGTAATATTCCAAATTAGCATCCTTTCCTCTATTGTATAAATAACATAATCTTGAAAAATTGTGAATAAATTTCGTAGAGTTTTATGTACTTCATGGCATTACGACAACGTCTATTTGCAACTGTTGAATGTTTTCCCTGAATGATGTACAAAGACTGAGTAAGGCTTTTCCACTTTACTTATTAGGTCATCTTTTTATCCCAAATCCACACACACTCTCGAGAGATACATTACTCTTTCGTGTTGAGGAAGCGATGGAATTGTCATCTCTGTCATGGGTAAAATGATTGTCATCATTGTCGTTCATCTGACGGTTTTCTCTTTTTATCCTTCAATGATATGTCCCAACGACGTCTTTCTAGATCGTGCCATTCAATTAAGTTTATCTTTCAAGCATTTTAGGGTGACGTAGAATCTATGTATATATATATATACATATATATATATATATATATATATATTGATCTTCTCATTGGTTCCTTTACTAAATGTGTAAGGGTGTCCACCCTATACTTCTTCTCGGTTAAAAGCCTCCTTTTACGCGCGTATATATAAATTGTTGGACGAGTTATCTACAAACATCGATCTTAGGATTTTGACTTTTGCTTCGATATCGTCACAGACACACCCACACATACAAATACTCATTTTCTGGGTCGGTTATATGTGAAAATGGACTAGTGAGATAAAAGGACGCTGGTGATAATGCATATGGTTAGTATAGTAGAATAAAAAGATATGAAAGGAAAAAGAATATAAAGAAAGAAAGAAAGGAAGTGTAATAAATTAGAGTTATAGCTATAAGATCATGGTTGATAATGACGTAATCAAAAGTTACATTAAATTCCAATAGAGGACTTTCCATTCAGATTTGATTTCTACTTTGTATAAAAATAATTAAATGGTACAAAATGTTCCAGTGGAATATTATCAATCAATTATATAGAATTCAGGACTTCAGAAATAAAAAACCTTAAGTAAATTTACTTGTTTGAAGAATTGTATAAAAAAAAATCAAATATACATAAATTGTGATTTAATGAAAAATTATAACAGTTCAAACATTTAAATAGTTTTTATGTGCTCGCTTCCCACCTAAAAATGAGTTGAAAACATATAATTATGTTTCTCATCCTCTTATCTATAAAACTCATTTTTTAGAAAAGTGGAATATTTATTAGATCGAAAGTTATTAAATATTTTCGAGCACAAGTCACTTGATATCAATTTTAATGATATTAGTTGTTTCTTACATTAAAATCGTAGAAATAACAATAACGTAAAAAGTTTTGCTTCATTTTGTTTCACATTTGTTTCACTAATATTTATAATAATTATATTTTCTTTGTTTGAACCTCCGTCGATAACTAATGACCGACTGAGTTGTGCAAAGAATAAAAATCGCACGCCATTCTTAAGCTTGTAAACAAATGCTACATTCGCGTCAGACAAGGAAAAACTTGTACTGAACTTAATGTTAGTGAGAGATAGAACAAGGAGATTATTTCGAACGAAGATCAGCGTCATATAAAAGACAGACATAACAAAAGAATGACGCCGTCGACGAAGTTTTACATTTTATAATACTATGGAGACTATACAATTGTGTTTTCATCGATTTCTGACTGTTAGTTCCGAGAGTTAGGAAAAAGAATAGAGAAATAACTCTAAATTTTATTTCTTCACCAACCACTTCCCTTATTTGTAGACTATATTCGGGAGCGAATCAAGAGAAAACCCAACGTAGTAAGGGAATTCGTTTCTTACACGGAGAGAAAAATCGTAGAATTTTTGTAGAGAAAATCAAACAAAAATTACCATGCTGTCTAGTGATCGAGTCACAACTGTCAGGGAAACAAAAATTATTTACCAACCGTATGAATATTGACTGGAGAAACTGTCATTACTGTTGGTGGGGCCTGAGAAAAAGTAATCCACTGGCACAAGAGATTTTACCGTGCCAGACCTCTAAAAATTAGCAATGGCACTTAATCAAAAATTCTTGATTTAAAATCAAAATTCACAATTAGCCCCTAAAAATATCAAATGACGTCTGTATAATTCTATATAGAAACTACTTTATAAGTAAATGTATTTATTTGTTTATAAAATAGTGATTATACAGAGTTATATTGACGTCATATAATATTTTAAGGGGCTACTTGAAAATTTTTATTTTAAATCAAGTATTTCTTATTGAGCGCCGCCGCTGATTCTTAGACACGAATTGAACAAATTATTGAATATATTAACATATAAATAAATTATATAAAACGAATGAATGAAAAAATCAAATGAATAAATGTGGAAATAAAATGAATTAATAAATGAAGACATAAATAATTTACAAATTTAATACGATTAATTTGTTTCCAAATAACACTTTTCAATGGTAATGCTGACCGTTGTGAGTTGCAATACGTTAAACAAATGACGCAATAAAATACATTGAAAAGACAAATAGACCCGAACGTCAAGTCCCAAAAAATGCCGATGACCCCTGACGAGTTTTTTTTTCAGGCGTCTTATGCATCAACAAGGACGAAAACATTGGCATGGTAAATTTTCATGAAGTATCTCATATCTACCCTTAGAGCAGCTAAGAACTCCCAGTCAACAAAGTACTAAAACGGCTTGATTGAAAATTTTTACTGTGCAGCTGTCACATAAATTTTACTGTGATATTACTTAAAAATATCCACACTTATTTTATATTTACTACTTCACATTAGTTTTTTTTTCGTTTGAAAGATGAATATTTAAAAAAATGTCATTTAGAACTGCTTTGTAGTGCACAGCACAGTGAAATTTCGTAGATCTTTCTCTCCGTGTAGTAGAAATTTTCTGAAAGTGAAATTTAAGGATCAGGAATGTGGGACTGTATTTTTAATGCAATCAAATCAAACGTCGCATTCGATTTATTTCCGTGAATTCGGAAATTATTGAGTGTTACTTTATCCTGAAATATCTTTCATTTCGTCGTAACCCGAGAATAAACTGACATATATAATAGACGTTATGAAATTAGAAATAAATTTCCAATCTAACTTATGGCGAATTACGATTATTTCCTGGATATAATGGTTTGTTAGATTTTGTTAAAAATGTCAACCAATGATTGTCCATTACATAATTTTCGTATATATTTTTATCGTCGGAGATTGCGGTTTTAGGTAGTTTACAGTTATCATTATGTATTGGACAGTGAATTGATGAAAAATAAATAGATAGAAAATAAATTACAAAATTTGAGTATTCGTGATTCAAGATAGGTCCTAACTTTGAGAGGAAATTCATGAATAGATTCCCAATTTTATATATATATTTGTATAATCATGTTTTGATAAAATGTGATGGGACAAGTAAATGCTTTTAGTCTGATCTCGTATAAAAATTTTGACGTGAAATTACCGGAAATTGTGCGATGTAAAATTTTCACCGTTGGAGTCAGTATATCAAAACGAATGAAAAAATCGTACAAAGGTTATGACCAATGATACAAAATTAGACGCACTAAGAAACGAATTTATTAACAATTAATAAAGTCTTCATTAATACTTGATAAACGATCTTAAAGACCGGTTTATAAATTCTATCATTTACAGTTAATAAATTACTTTTCTCTGTTATGAAGAGTCGATTCATCATTCCTAAGACGTTTTCTCACTTGATTTCTGGTCACTTCGTGTTTTATTTTAAAAAATCATCAATTCGATGTTACACACAAAACGAAATAACAATTTTACTTTCAAGGACGATTCATTTCCGCGGGAATATTGATCAGAGAAATGTTGTGATGGCTGGGTATAGGAATAATAAATTTGGTCGTACCGGGTGTGATAACGACGTGTGCGACCGGTTGTGGGTGCGCCCGCGTATGTATACGAGAAATAATCCAGGCGATATGCTAGGTAGGAAATTAGTACATATACGTATACTTAGTAACATACATATACATGTTTGTCTGTGTGGTTGAATAATCTCATGGATTTTGCGTAGGCGAGTAAATCAGTCGCGATTGCAGTGAGTAAAAATGCTGCACACATGAAAGGTCTAAACGTGACATAATACTGGCCACACATACATAAGTACACACATACACATACACACAGTTATATTTGAATATGTAATTGAGACTGTCGGGCGTTAAATTTTTTTTTAATGCATTGATATATGACCAATTCATTATTATAAAATTTTACCGAAGACTGTTCTGCATGTGATTATAGTTATTCATGAGTTTATAAAGAATGAATGTATTTATTTATACATATGATTCTCTTTAATCGATCATCAACTCATTGACAAAACACACGTAAAGTGTATATATACAGTGGATGAATTTTTGTAAAAGTCCACTCAAAATTTGTGTCAATTGTTCTTAACGGAAATTTTGTATTAATTTTTAACAGAAGAATTTGTGCTAGAAAAGTAATTTTGCGTAAATTTAATAATATTTTATGTTGAATCGCACATCACATTTTTGTTTTTTAGACTATTTACATTTTGAGTCAACATATTTATTAATTTTTTGAGAGTATTTAACATATAATCAGAGTTGAATTGAATCATATGGATAATGTGATTGTTTCAACATCATTTTCAGGTAGAATTTGTGTTCAAAAAATTTTAGCACAAATTTTGAGTTAATTTTTGTGCGAAATTTTTCACCGTGTACGTATATAGTAAATAATTTTGTTTAAAAATCCGATCGAAATTTGTGTTGACTGTTTTCAACACGAATTTCAAAATTATAAATTTTATATACCAAGATGACCTAATTTAAATTGATGACCGTATTTCTACCTTTCGATTTCTATTCAAACGTCTGAATAATGAATAGCAATGAATAATGAATAATAAAAGGTGGATATTAATCATCATATACTGACCTTGTTGATCTGGCGTTGAAGTTTAGTAATGGTGGCACGGTCACGTTGCGCTGCGACTCGTTCGTTTTGTAGAATTTTTTCCAACTCATGTACTCTTTCCTCTAAATTATCCTGGAAATAATAATCTGACATTAATATCCAAATGCCTATGAATAAATATTTGAAATAATGTTAAAACTGGCGAATTTGGTGTCACAGGATTTTATAATTTTGCTCCCGTTTTCGGAAATACACAAGCCGCGATTCCGACTTGACACAAATAGTCTTAATACAAGTCTGAAATATGCTTGACTCGCAAGACATTACACATGTCTTGAATTAAATCAATCGTAATAGGGGGTAAATCAAAAATAAACTTGATTCAAGTTGTTTTTAGTCTTGATCCAAAACTTCTAAAATCTTGATCGAAGATTTTTTAAGCTAGATTAAAATTTTTTTTTAATGTTCAATGAGGATTTGATGAAATTATATTTACTCACTATTTTCTAAAAATAGAAATAAAAAGCAGAAAATAGATAATTCAAAAAATAAGTATTAGCTGTTTTTATGTGATATTCATTACATGAATTGAATAACAACATAAAAACGACGCAGAACAATAATTTTATATTTTTTGTATGGACTGTACGTTAGGGTGTGCCATTTTTGGGCAACTTTTTTTTTCATCAAAAAATCGGGCTGAAAACTTACTGGTCGATAAAAAAAGAAGCCTGTTTGAAGCGGAGCTCTTAATTTTAATATTTGAAGGTGGCTCTTTGTAATTTTCGTTTTTTCAATTAAATAACATGGGAAGAAAATTTTTTTCCTATGTTATTTAAATGTGCACATTTACGTGTGAATTGTGACACTTTTTATTTGTTTAATTAATTTATTGATTGAACAATAAAACTGGAATAAAATTTAATTTTAATATTGGCTTAAGGTATTGTTCGAATGATTAACTTTACAGCGAGAAAATTTCAAATTTAAATTGAGACAATTTCAGACTTGGATTAAGTCATATTTAGACTTGGATCAAGACATTTCGTAGACTTGGATCAAGACATATCGTAGACTTGGATCAAAACATATCGTAGACTTGAGGTGTTAATCTTCCATCAAGTCGATTTTCCGCTTGTATCAAGTCCAAGATTTTGATTATTCGTAAGAATATCAATAGTCTTGACACAAGTCTCATCGACTTGATTCAAGTCCTTTTTTTTTGGGTGTGAAATATAAATTTACTATTTATTGTGTATTTCCCAAAACGGGACCAAAATTATAATATCCTGTAAAATCGATGATTGGTATTTAATCGTCCATAAATTAATATTTGAAATAATGTTAAAATCCGAAAACTTTGTACTTCAGGTTTGATAACTTTCGTTCCGCTTTTGTATAGGTGAATGAGTATCGAACAATGGTGAAGTACGTCATTATTGGGACATATTTTATACAATGAAAATTGATGAGGAAACGTCTGGGTTTGTATTGGGTAAAGAAAGTTAGGTCATATTTGTTTAAAAAGTTGCGAGTTGTTGGGAAAGGTGATTTAATTGCGCCAGCAATTAATAAAAACTGTCCGGGCTTTTGAGGTTTTTGTTAAGTAGACATTCCTTGATTATATTTGCTTACTTAATGCAGGTAAATATGTATAAATACATATATTTATATGCATTTACGAAGGACCTATGTAATACTTTTGAAACCGTTGAAAACATTAACGGAATAAAACCATTCCAATAGTGAAATTTTCTACCCTTTATTTTTCTTTTTTTTGTATCTTACTCTGTTGGTTTGAAATTTACTCAACTGCAAAAGTAACTAACCCGGAGGCAGAACGAAAAATCTTGCATAATAGAAATAATTTCCCTAGAGAGTCATTCGAGTTCTTATAAACTCGACCAACAAAGGAGCTTTTTTATTTTCACTTTTTTTATTCTTAATTTCTTTTCCGTCATCTTTCACCCATACACGATCAAGCATCTCAATAGACTTTTTATTCAGTGGCAAAATTATGATTAAAAGACGTTTTAAAAAATTCATACATTAATTTATGTTTGGATTTTTCTAATTATTTATTGGATTATTTTTTCATTTATTTTTTATAGTCAATACACATTGAAAACATTCTTTGTAAAAGTCCATCCAGAATTTGTGTTCAAATTTTTTTTAACACCAATTCAATCTGAAAATGATATTGAAACAACAAATTATTAAACAAACTTTTCAAGAATTGAAAAATATGTCCATTTAACATTCTGACTAAATCGTTAAGAGGCCGATGGAAAATTATAAGCTTGGCAATTATTACAATGTTATTAGTTTCTTTTTACAACAAAATTTTATTATAGAAAACGATTATATAAACTTGGTCCTTCTTTTTTTACTTTTTTCTTCAGTAAAAAAGATTCCTTGGTCTATGGAATTCGCCTCATGATAATTTTCTATTCGCTTACATTTCTTTAAATGAACTTGAACATATATTTCAACATGTGTTTGTTTGTTTCTTCGCTTGTTTCAGAATGATAATAGGTATATACATACATACAACAAGTACAAAGTATACTTTTATTCCCAAATACACGAAGAAGAAACTAAAATCCTCACGAAGACTTTGGAATGTTCAATTTCACTTCGTAATAACACTGATGTAGATTAAAGCCACAGTAGTGAAAGCTGTGGCATTATAATGCAATTTTTTTGTTTATTCTTTTGTTTTCACACTTCAGAATGCAAATGAGAAAGCGTTTACTTTTTTTTTGGATAAAATATACCTAATAAATACGCAAATTAGTTGAAGTTTAACGATAAAAAACAAGAGTGATGAAAAAAAATTACACACGATAAAAATAAAATAGAATAAAAGCGAAAGCTCATTTCGATCATGAATTTAACTCATAAAAATAAAATTTTCCGTATTAAAAAACAATGTGAAAATTAATCTCTATATTGTTATATCTGTATATCTATGTGTGTGTTAATAGAAAAAATTATGAACGAGAATAAAATTGATGTACGAAAAATATAGGAAAGTAATAAATATAAAAACGCATGTAACCCTTTTAATGCAAATCGGTAACAAACGAACTGGTGCACGCGACAGGAGATGAGGTGAAGTAAGCATACAATATGGATATAGTGTATACTTTGAAAGGGAACTAGTGAGGGTAAATGAGGGTGAGAGAAAGTGAGGGGAAACGTCGCTTGTGAAGGAGTAGTAAAACGTGCTTTCGCCAAGTGAGGGTGAATCGCAACTACGTGACCCTGCATGAAAATATACTTTTTCATCGGTGGCGTACACAAAAAGAGAGGGAGAGAGTCACGACCCGCTATAGTACTCAATTCTCATATATGAGTACGGAAAATACCGTATGATTAAACCACACTCTATAACTAATTATCATACACAGTGAGAAATTTTTTGTAAAAGTCTACTCAAATTTCGTGTCAACGTAGGTTTTGTATCAATTTTCAACACGAGAACTTGTGTTGAAGCAGAAAAATAATTCTGCGTAGTATGAATAAAATTTGAATTTTAATGTTGGAAAAATACGATAAAACGGATTAAAATAACTTGAAGCTTTGTGAAAATTTGCCAATTTGATGTATATCTTGCAAAATAGTGTTTTGAAACTTTTTTACAAATTGAGAAATTCATAATGTATTTAATATTCATTGGATATCGATCAAATTTTTGTTCAATATTTTAAGTAAGTTGCAGAAAATACAATCATTTTCTCACACTGTTTTACTAAATTTCAGCATCACTAATTTGCACTAATTTTCCTACTAGTATTCTGATTCTTAATATTACAATAAAATATGCTGATTAATTATTCTCTCAGAATGATCTCAAATATTTTCGAACACAGTGGATAAAGTTTTGTAAAAGTCTAATCAAAATTTGAGTCAACTGTTATCATCTCGCTTAGTTTTTTTTTCGAAATTCAAAAACTTTTTTTTTTTTGTTTCATTTTATGCTTGATAGTTTTCGACGGAATAAAACTCAAAAAAGTTTTATTTCGTCGAGGAAAGTATGTTTGTATTTATATTATACATCTAAAAAATAAGATTCCTAAGTTTTTCAAAATATCGGTTAAAACTATAAACTAAAATTAATTTTGATGACTTAACAAAACAAGATTCTTTAATGTTTGAAATGCAAAATTATTGAATTTTAGTTCAATTATTATATTAAAATAGATATTGCAAAAAAATTAATTTATTTTTTAATTTTCCAAATTTCTAAATTCGATATCTTGAAAAATTTTATTTTTTAAAAAAGTTTTATCTCGTCGAATTTTATAAGAATCTTACCCAGATTTTGTTTCAATATTTTCAACACGAGAATTTGTGTTAAAGCAGAAAAATAATTTGGCGTAAAATGAATAATATTTTATGTCGAATTAATTGTGTTAAAAAAATTCCAACACAAATTCTGAGTGGACTTTTACAAAAATTTTTTCATCATGTATAATTCAAACAAAATCAAAGACCTTCACTGAAAACTCCTGTAAAATTTCAAAATAATCTCCCATATATAAACAATATCCATCGATTTTAATTTACGTTATAATTACACACTTCCTTCTCCATATACATCACTTCTACACTCTGATAATAATTTTGTCTTTGAAGTCGAAACGTTTTCAATTTCGAGCGCGAAAATAGACGCGTAGTGAATTTTCTCACTCACTGTGATATTAAGAGGGTGCAGGAAATACGCAACCCTGAGGCATAAAGCGCACACTGTTGTATTTTACCATCGTCATGACGTAAATTATTTTTGTTTTCGTTGTTATTCCAAGCGTAATATTGCTTTTTTTTTTCTGTTCTTTTAAACGCTATCCCCTACAAAATTTGTTTGACTTGTGATCTTTGCCTCAGGGTGTTGTACAATGTATACACGTACATATACGAGTATACACAAAATTTTTATTTATTCACAATACTGTAGACATTATGGGTGGTGGATAAATGTCTGATGTTTGATGAGGTAGTAATAGGAATAACTTGCATAAAGTGTAGTACAGGTATAAATACATTTTTGTTTATTACTTATTACAATATAAATTGTGGAGAGTGGCATCAAAGTGAACTTGTACGAACGTGTTCGTTCACGCAGTCAAGGGATAGTCCTGCAATTGGCATCTACTTTGACGTTGATGCCCTTTGGTGAGCGTTATATATACATACATTGATTATTGTTATTACAAGGTCTATAGCACCTTTGTGGCAGCTGAAGCGAACATTACAATGAAGAGAATTTAGATGAGCAATAATTGTGTATTTAGTAATAGTTATGCAGATGTGTTTGGATGTTTAGTATATCGAAATTGAAGGATTTTAGTCATGTTTCGATTTGATTGAAATTCACTGGAATATAAATACTGCGTTACAATTTAGAAAAAAATTATGTAACTACTTTAATCTTTTCTGTTTATTATTTGCTCCTAAGAGCTCTTTGAACCTCATTTGATACTCTAAGTCTTATGAAGCCCTTCTTTGCGCCTTTACCTTCTCAAAAATTAAAAGTTCAAATCTATATGTGTATTCTTTTCGAGCCTATTTTTGTTTACTTCTCGGAAGAGCGACCGATCGGCCGAATCCGTAAAATCATCGGCAACTTTCGACCATTGGATGACAGCGACTATACTACTATAGGCTGTTTCGAAGTGTCGTTGTTATACATGTTTCATCTTGCATTGTCATTTGTTCAGTTATGCCAATGTAATTTCACGCTTTGATCAGTATAATATTATATTCACGTAACTATTTCACTCGCTTTTAATTGGACCAATTGGAAATTCTTATTTTCCAACGAAATCGCTGTATTTTAGTGCCAAAAGTCTAGGTTATACATAACAAATGAAAAGTTGTCACGAATAAGAATCAATGAGCTTTTCTACTAGAAAGTAGAGAAGAGTTTTTTACTGATAATTTTTCTTTTGTTTTTGGACAGCCAGATCTACGTTGCTATAAACGAATCGAGAGAGAATTATACATTATATTATGCTTTCGAAATAGTCATGTTGAATTTCGTTCGAGTCAAAATTTTGCGGGAAAAATATTTTTTTTTTAATTCAGATTTGTTGCTTTTTGTCAATTTTATGAGAAATATTTTCTAAAAAAATTGCGAGCCGCAAGCGACGATATTATATATGATAATACAATATTCATAAAAACTATATTATTATGGTACAAAGTGAAGCTGGACTTGAGTTTTATGTTGTGCAGTATATTTTAATTAGTGATTCTTACACATTCTCTATTATCAGTAAAAATGCTTGATGATGTACTCTTTGACATAAACGTGATGCGGAAGTAATGAGAGTTAATATATTTGTAGTGTGAAGGTGGCATTGGTGTGAATAAATTGAAAAAAAAAAAAAAATCTTATTCAAGGCTTTGATTTTCTTCATGTCTTACAACCTTATTTTTTTGTTTACTTGCGTAGTTTCTGAATATTGAACTTATATGTATATTAGACAGTTTTTCAACCTAAAATTCTTCTGCAAGATTCACTAATTGTGATGTTTTTCAATAATAATTAAAAAAAAAATACGAAGGATTAAAAAGTGGAGAACGAGGCGTAAAAGAAGTATCTAAATCACATTGCAACCAACGTTACGTTAGAGCTTGCTTTCCTACTTCTAACTGCTCCATACTGGAGGACTTAGAGGCTGAAAGTAGGACTCAAATATATATATGCATTTCCGAGTCGAAATTACGTCCTACTATTTCGTACTCCATTTCTACAATATGCATACAATATAATTTAGATCCTCTTTTACTCATGTAAGATGGCAGAAATTTGGATTTCTTCCACTTGCAGGCGCGAAGAAGGATCTTATAAGACGTACTTAGAAGTATCATATGAGGTTCAAAGATCTTCTATAGGCATGGAAGTAGGACATAAACTTCGACTCGGATTAATAGTGGAAATAACTGGTGATATTTTAAGAATGCAATGAGAAAAAGCAATTTTTGGTGCTATGAAAATTTTGTATTGAAAAATTGTTCTTGAGTTAAGGGGAATTTTTTTAGATTATGATGTACCGGTCTAGAATTCTCCAGCTTTTTGCGTGTACAAGTTTCCTTCCTCGATATCTTGGCATGATTTTCGTGCACTCCCTGCGGCGAGTCTTGACATCCGGTGCTTGGAAGATTTGCATAAAGTATCCTGCAGTTTGAGAAATCAATTTGAGCTTTCACGCCTGAACACGATTGTCGCGTATACATGTATAAGTATATATAATCCTCGTTATTTCCTTTTCTTCTTCCATTAAAGTGTTTAACTGTAACTAGTCTACCTCTTTTCATTGGGTACCTGCCTTTAATTTCACCCTCAACTGCATTTCTACGACAAAAGAATAGATAGCACGGCTTGCAAACACGCACGTGCACATAACACGCATACACTGTCACATATTTTTCCTTAACTTAAGCACTTCATTTATTTTCTAATTGTTCAAATTCTGTAATACATTTACTTGAATATTGATCACTGCTCAGAGTGAAACAAAGTATTATTTTGAGAAAAGTATTTATTAACTGTTGATAGTGCTATTTGCAGTTTAAATTTATTAGTAATTGACAAATTTGAATGTGGCATTTCTAATTGATCTTCAGTTATCGATATTATATTTGAACAGATTTTAGATTGTCAATGAAACAATAATAATTACATATGGTTCAGTTGTGAATTATCGTTTTTATTATTTTTGCCTGATCAATCGATGATAATTAAAAGTTAGTTCGATGCTCTGAATGAAATGAATAAATAAATTGTGCTTTAGTCTTATGCGGGATTATTTACAACTTTAGTATGAGACTTTTTAATTCAACAGAATAAAATCGCGAATACTTCCATCATAATTAATGCAAATTAATCCATAATAAAAATCTGAAGTTTCGAATAAAAATTTTATTAACATTCAAAGAAATTTATTTTCATTCGCAATGTATATTCTAATAATAATTATCCAAAAACCAATCAATTACAAACAAAAATTAAATCATCAACCCGATTTCGAAAAATTCAACAATATTCTAGAATTTAAAAATAATTAAATTTTCCAAATTTCATTTCTCCATATTCCATTATCTTAATATAATTTATATACTAAAAGTCAAGTGTATAATAAAGTACTTGACAAATATAATTAATCAATCAGACCTTCATCAAAATTATGTCTGAAGTATGATAATAGATAATATTCTCTGACAATTTTGCAAATACTGAATGACATGAACTTCATCCGTACGTTTCACTATACATATATCTTTATATTTTTATATATATACTAGTCTCAACGTCTTTTCCCGAAAAGTGCTGACTGGCACCGATAATAAATTTCATCGTGGTGAATCACAGCAACGGTGATATCTCCACTTTCCTTCGATTACGTGCGAACGAAAAGTAACAAAGTGCGTTAGATCTTCAAATATATGTATACATATCTAGTGGGAAAGATAGAGAGAGGGAGAGAGAGGATGCGAAGGGTTGAATGAACAACTCAAAAGTCAAATTTTGCCAGAGGCTCTTGCTCTTCATCTTTACTTCCAGGATCTTCCAATGTATACATATTGTGAAGGAGAAAGAGAAAATGAAGATATGATAGATGAAATGTGAGGGAGGATATAGAAAGTTTTCAAGTTACACCACCTGGCGTACGAGTGCTATAAATACATATGTATATATATAATCGTTCTGTCCTTCCTTCGATTGCGAAAGCTCTTCATTTATATTAGCTTCGTTCTGTTATATTATTCCCTTCTTTGTCATTTTCCATTCGCTTCTTTATTCTCACTCGTACACATTTTACATCCGATAACATTTTCTTTCTCTACATAGGTATATATATATATATATATATATATATTTATGTATATATGTATACAACTTTATGCTTCTCCCCTATTGCATTGTTCTTCGTTGAACTGAAAAGCAACCCCTTAAAGGCGTACCACCACCGGAAACTCGTCCCGAACTCTGTCGTGTGACGAGTTTTGGAGGCAAACAAATGCACCCTCCCTTACTGACAGAAAGTTTATGGTATTTCTGGGAGCCCAGGCGTCAGTCGGACGAAAAATATTGCCCAGACGCCAGATATATATGTATTTAAATTGTCTTTTAAAGTATATTGTTTATATGAATTAAAATTTTCTTCAGTGCGTGTTTTTTGTGTCTTTGTTATTGTTTCTTTATATTTTTTATGTTTAGTATAGTTGATGCATAGTAAAAAGATTTTTGTAAAAGTCCATTGAGAATTTGGGTTTGAATTTTTTTGAACACAAATTTTACTTGGAAATGATGTTGAAACAACATATTATTTATGTGATTCAACTCCGATGGTGTGCTAAACACTCGGAGAAAATTGGAAAATATGTTGACTCCAAATGTATATAGTTTGAAAGATGAAAATTTAGTGAGATTCGACATGAAATATTATTTATTTTACGCAAATTTATTTTCCTGCTTCAACACGAATTTTCGTGTTGGAAATTCCCGAGTCGGAATTTTGTTCTTACTTTAGACCTGCATATTGCTCGATTTGTAGGAATCGAAGGTATTATTCTTCTTGCATCTATATATGAATCATAATCTTTTATTTATATAAAATTCTCATATCACAGTGTTTGTAACCAAACTTCTCCGAAACGGCTTGAGCGATTTATATGAAATTTTTTGTGTATATTCGGTGGGTCTGAAAATAGATCGTAAACTATTTTTTATATCCCTAAATGATAAGGGTGGCCCATCCCAAAAATATATTTTTTATTTTCTGGACAAAATTTTTTGTTTTTTATTTTTTCATGATTTGGCATTAATAATATATATATAGCCCTTGATTTTCATCTTTCTATTACTAACCCCCATTTTTTAATAGCGATATTAGCACTGTAATGATTCATTTTTTTTTCTACCAAATATTTTTATATTTTTTTATAATAATTTAACTACCAAAATATTCACTAGAAATAATTTATATGGCAAAAGAACGTTTGCTGGGTCAGCTAGTAGAGGTATAAAAAAAACAAGTTAGGAAACCTAAGGAGTTATTAAGGTTCAAATGAATATGAAGGATATGAAAGGTATTGGGACGTCACTATTTAGGACTCACGAGGTACAATGGAGATACAGTAAAGAAAATAAAGTTCTAATGAAGGAACAAAATTTCGACTTGCGTATATTAATTTCATTTTATCTTCGATAATATTTTTCACATCTGCTGTTTAATATTTCATTATATCACTGCAAATATCAATCATTATTGTTACTCTGTCTTGTCAGAAAGCTATGGCCAGGACATAAATATATTTTTATATCTTATTCTACCTCTATTTCATTCAGTTCCTTTGTTCTATTTTATTCTTCGCGACGTAAATCAATTCCCCACTGAGCATCGTACAGGAAAAGATCCCTGGAGTCGAATTAATTGATATGTCTGATCGTTGCCAATTTTAGCAAGTGTTCGAATCTATCCAACTTTTATTTCTCGATAACCTGCAAACGCGTGGATATTTCTCCTCACTGTATTTGCAGTGTGCTATGATGCTGATCTTCGAACAATATGAGGAATTTTTTTCTCTTTATTCCGAAGACTATGTACTCACATCATCCAAGTGCTTTTTTTTTTCCTGGGAGCTCCACTCTATATATTCCCCTTGACTTTTTATTCATTTTTATATATATTCTTTCTTCTTTTTTATACCCTAGCTGATATGTCCGCCCCCTCGACATTTCCTCCTTTCAGCGGCATTCTCTGCAGCCGCACTCTTACTATATGAGCCCTTCACTTCCGTACTGCTGACTCCCAACAATTTTCTCCATGAATTTGCCAGATCATCCGTAATCACGAGTCGAATTGAAATTTCATGGGCTTCAGTATATACACAGAGTTGGATATATTCTAAACGAACAAACATGATATAATCGATTATGATGCGGTTTTCATGGTCATGAATTTATATCTATCAACTGTCAAAAAATATTGAATAACAATCAAATACTTGATGGTTGTACGATTATATCGATTGATTCTATAATAAAAATAATTGATTTTGCACGCAACTTTTTATTCAGTGTTAAGAAGCTTGAACAAAATTTTATTTCCGTGGATTTAGTAAATTAACGCTTTGAAGGAAGTTGTCTCGTCACGGTTTGGTTCTTTAATACTTTGTATACTCTTTCTTTATCTATCTTTTCAAGGCTCTATATTCTAGGAAACAAACTTGCCAAGCACACTCGAATCACCGAGCCGCGTAATGGAGCCTTTCCGTGGGATATATTTCTACGACATTAAATTTTGTACCGTTTCGCACGAATTTCAAATCCATCAAGTCGTCAGTTGAGAACAGATTATAAATAGTGATTACGGTTTATTTAGTGTCCACAAATCAACAATGAATGTTGTGTATAGGATATATATTTTGCAGAAATTCAAAAAAACAAAGTCTTCTTTTATAATGAAATTTTCTGAAAAAGTCATCTGAAAATTGGTGTAAAAATTCGATCCGAAATTTGTGCTAAAAACAATAAGTATGATACATTTGGAATGCATCAGGTTGCGAACACGGTAAATCGAAGTCGAATCTTGATGTATTTTGAAGAAATGAGAAAATGTAAGGTGAAGAAGCCGGAAATTTCGACTTGAGGACTTTTGAGCGAAATTTTTGACTGTGTAAGTTCGGTAATATTTCGATCCAAAGTTCTCAACTCATATTATTATTTGCAATTATTTAATACTATTTCTATTCAAGAAAGAGTTTATTGAACAATATATCAATAGTTTTGCTAATTTGCAACGATCCTGTGAACCTATTCCCATATGCTTGACCTAAAGTCATCATCATGCATGTTACAATTAACTAAAATCGAAATAATCACTAGACAGAATCTAAATGAAACGTCGGATTATCAACTAGGAACTAGTTATAACGACGATCAATAACATGCTTCAATTTTCCAATGCGAATAGACTAAATTCCTAGTCGGTCGTTGACTTACACTAGCTGTATAGAAAACAAGCATCCGATAAAGGCAGCTGGATCCTGTAGCTTAAAGAGGAGTCTTCACATTCTTGTTAGTATCTCGATTGTGTGTGTGTGTGTGTGTGTGTGTGTGTGTGTGTGTGTGTGTGTGTGTGTGTGTGTGTGTGTAGCGTCAGCTTTGACAAAATCTTGAAATTGTATTAAGATGATGATTAAGGCGAAAATGTTAAGGCAAGATGGCAAACTCGCGTCCTCGAAGACTGCAGGTCTGTATCAGAAACAAGAATACTTGAAGCCCTCTAATCCTCTCTCCGGCGGGTATTATTTTTCATAAGGTTGCATGTGCGTGTGTTAAGGAAGGGAGATGACGATGTGTTTAGTTTCAGTAGACTTAGAAAGATGGGGTCCTGTATAATGTACCAAATTCAACGTCTTTTCTTGGTTAAAATCCGTGGTTTGTTGTCTTCCATTTGTCCCTCGTTCCCTTAATAGGAAATACTATCTCCCGTGGGAGTGAAATTATATTTTATATTTCTACATGATAGTATATAAGCTTTTCCTCATCGTTCAGATAAAGCTAGTTCAAGGGGTGAGTTTTTGTGTCATAGAATTGAAACATTTGTGAATGAAACAAATTTTTTGAGTAGACAATTTTTCACTTTTCTCATTTTTCTCTTCTTGTATTCATACAGAAGTATAATATCCATCTGATGTACAATCGAAACTTGCTCTTTTGAATATTCGTTCCGAAATGTTGACTTTATAAATAAAAATCAAGCATTCACTTCATGTTGATCAATTCTGTACATCTATCACTGTGCAAAGCTTTCTTGTTCAGTTTGTTCCATTGCGCATTTCCTGTACTGTGAAACATTTTTTCAAAAAGTCCATTCAAAATTTATATTGACTGTTTTTAACTCAAATTTCGTAGAGGAAAGGATTCTAATTTGGAATATTGCTGGTAATTTGGAATATTACATTATAAAAGTATGGGAAAACATCATTCATTAACGAATACCAGTATTACGTAGTGTGAGTATCAACAAAAAAATTGAGCATCGCTTAGAAGCAGCCATATTGATAGTGCCATGATAAACTGCATCGAAGTAAAAGTGCTATCTAAAAAATTTCCAAAGTAATAAATCTGTTTGCATCTTGAGTATTACTTATATTTATATATTTATATTTGTACAAATCTATCGTTAAGTGTCTCAGTTGTAGAAATCAGCGCTTATTTGAGAAATTATTCGTAACACAAAATGATAAAAATATTTTAGGTTACAAATGGTTATGTTGCTAATTTGGAATATGGCTCAGGTTCCTATGTTTGTGATTACTGCAAAGACTACAAAAAAATATAATTGATTTAAATATAAGCTTGCAGTTGAATTTTTTAAATTTTATAGTTGAGATTTAAGTTTAAAGATATTTATATAATTAATTAAAGTTGATCATGTAGGTGATTGTAATTTGAAATACTCTATTCCAAATTATATTCACATTAGTTCTGCTACGTCAATCTGCAATTTTATGATTAAACTAAAATGTATACTATTCATAATAATCCGAAGCTGTTCATTTTTTTATTTAAATAAAATATAAGTTTCTCTAATATTTAATGTGGTTCTTATACTTTGTTATCTCTTAACCCATGATTAATACGATTTTTTTGAAAAGTGGTATTCCAAATTTGCATCCTTTCCTCTATTAATTATTTCAAGACAAGAATTTGTGTTATAGTAAAAAAAATTATTTTACTTGAAAAAAATAACATTTCATGTCGAATGAAACACAAGATTTTCAGAATGTCATTTGTAATAAATCGAGTCACATTAATTTGGTATAAAAAATATATTTTAATTCAAATTTCGAACGGACTTTGACACAAAATTTTCCATTGTGCTAAGTGAACACATATGGTACCATTCATACAATATATTGGATGATGCAGCACGTTCTTGGCCCAAAACAATATTTCATTGATCCAAATTGAGAGATAAAAGACTTATATTTTTTCTTTATTATTGTGTGTATATAGGTATTTGAGTTTATTCTTTTGTTGAATAATATAATTGGACGAGCAAGAGCAGTATATTTTGGCTTCGGTTTCCCTTTGTGGGATCATGGTTTTATTGAGAGACACAAGCAAAGGCTTGAGAAAGATAGACAATTGTTACTATATACTGGGGAGTTTTCGGAACCCCATTGTGTCACCCTCTCAAAGCCATAATCCCATCTCTGCGCGTTGCCTCGTTATTTGCTACCAAACTTGGAAAACATACACCTTATATTTGTAATACAGTTTGCAAAGTAGAAAAAACATAATATATTTCTTCGAGTCTCTCGTGAAATCTTGAGTTCAAAACTAACTGGAACACAATAGTGAGATTAATTTTGTGAAGATTATTTTAAAAAAAATTACATTTAACGATAAACTGCTTGCGTCAATTGAAATTAAATATATTTTATTCGATGAACGGATTGTAATTATATTTAAAGCCTTGTAAAAATTACCTAATTCAATATGTCTCTGAAAATGTTTTGAAACTTTTTTACATAGAACTTAAAAAATCACAATATATTTAATAATTTTTTGATATTTATTAAATTTTATTCATTATTTTAAGTAGATTGAAGAAAATGCAATCAGGTTCTCACACTATATTGGGAAATTTAAGCATCACATTTGCAACAGCAAAATATTTTTGAATGAATAAATCACTGGAAGATTCATGAATTAAATTCGACTTATGATGAGAACTCTTAGAACATCATGAATGTGAGAAGAAACCCCGTGGTAGACGCGTATAATTGTGTGCGACTGCCTGGGTCTCTTGGGATTCGTCAGGGTCCTCAACAGCAGTAGGGGAAAGATTGGGACTATAAATGCAAGAGATTAATAATAATTGCTCCTTAAACAGGGAAAAGTAAAAGGATAGAATGAAAAATAAACTAGAAATTCAATATTTAGCAGGGACGGGCACATTTGAAACATACCGCACTTGGATTATGTACAGTAAAATATTTTATGTTAGGGTCCACTCAAAATATAAGTCATCTGTTTTTAAATTTCTCATCAAATTGTAACCCAAAAATTTATATTGAAGCAAAATAATCATTTTTTGTAAAATGAATAATATTTTATGTTGAATCTAACAAAATTAATGTTTCTCAAAGTACAAATAGTTTGTGTTGACTCCTATTTTTAAATCTTTGATATTGTTTAACACGATATTTTTGCTACACAAATGAATATTGTGCTGAATTAATTTAGCTTCATAATGAAAATTGTGTAGAACAAATTTCAAACCGAATTTTTTCACGATATTTCTACGTCAAAAACAAGAGTTTATGTTGACACAGAAAAATTATTTTGCATAAAATAAATAGTTTTTTATGTTAATTGTTTTAATTTATACATTATGGATGTTCAATATTTTGATGAATTATACAATTACTTGGTGAATTCTATTTATTCCAAGAAATAGAATGAAAAATTCAATATGAAATTTTTTGTTTATTAAAAAAATAATCAATCTTCATTGAAGGGATATTTTTTAAAAAATATTCACTGATAATAATATAACAATAACCACTGTCACACGCCAAAAAGCTTTCAATAATTTAACGTACTCACAATGACACGAGTCGAATTGAAATTATTCGAAAATAAATTCCAAAAACAATTGAATAATTGAATGGTTGCTAAACATTATAATTAAAACATCAAATTTGATACTTTCCAACTTGAAATATAATATCACATAATAATTAACGTGTTGATTCAACATCATTTTAATGTTGAATTTGTGTTAAAAAAAATCTGAACACAAATTTCGAGTAGACTTTTTATACAAAATGTTTTTCCGTGTACACTCATTGGGCATAGGTCTAGTCTGGATTATTAAAATTGTATCTCATCATCATACATGTATATTCATACATGTATCATAATCGTTCAAGCTCGCGTAATGTATGTAACGAGTTTCGCAATAATTCATTGCTTAGTATAATACAAACTCGCGTCAAGTTCATTGAACTCAATGCTTGTTATCATTGAATCTGGCGCAGATTGAATACTTTATGGTTTGACATTGTCGGCATTTATACATACGCGTGTGTTTATACATATTTATGTGTTAGACTTTTGTGTGATACGTTTTACAAATTTGTCACGCGACATTTTAAACACCATACGCTTTTGCGCAAAGTGCTCGTTAAAACTTGTGATCTTAAGTTCACCTCACATTTAAACTTCTCTCTTCAAGTTTTTTTTTCATATATACATATATATACATATATGTATGTATTACTTTGGGCATGCTCGGATGCAGAGATTTCATTCCGATTAAATTTGTTACAGTATCTACTCTTTTTACATTATCACTTTCACTTATATTCCGCGAGACCCGAAACGAATTTTCACTCCCTTCAACTGTACCCTTCATGGGCTTTGTACTTTATTTTCTTTTTGTTTTTGGTGTAAGACTCTCTCCACAGCGCACGGGCATCTTAAACAATTATGGGTTGTATAATTGGATGAAAAGTTCGTGCTTTGCCGCGAAATATAAGGGGAGATGAACAATATAAGATGAGACTTTTGATTAATCCAATAAACCAAGAAATAACATGACAGGAGGAAATAAAAAATCATTCTACTTTAACTATAGTTGAAGATATATTTAGAAATTTTTTATATTAGAGGAAAGTGGTCTGACATGATATTCCAGGGTAAAACGGCATATTAGCGATTTTAAAATTCCTGCTCAAGTGTTCTATAATGACGTGAAATTATTTCGAGGACCACCCACGAAATTTGTATAACATCGTATCTGCAGTCAGTTGTATGCGAGCCACCATTATTGCATATTGTTCTTCGTAAAATATCTTGTTTGTGCGTAGTTAAAGTTTGAATATTCCTATAACAAACGAAGCGAATCAACAAGACTTTAGGTGAGTACTTAGAATTAGGTTATATTTCATGTGTTTTATTAGTTAGAAAATTATGATTTTGTTTTTAAGTACAAAAATAAATTATGTTTTGTAAAGTGGTGTGATGGGCCTAAAACGGCATATATAGCCGTGGACTAAGACGACATATATGCCATTTTAGACCGGCATATATGTAATGTCTTTTAAGTATGCCATTTTGCCCATGGCAGTGAGGGTAGAATGGTTAATGACAGTTTTTATGTTTTTTTTTGCAATGAAATAAATTGTTATAATGAACGGTATTCCAAGTGTGTCAGTATGAAAGTAATAATCTTGAAACTTTAAAAAACTATTTTACTTCAACTCACCAATTTGTAGTTTGCAAGTAGCACTCAATAGAAAAAGTGGTATGCCATTTTAGGCTACTTTCCTCTAAATATTATCATATATTCATTTTTTTATCTCTTTGTGATTTGTGCACAGAAATAAAATAAAGTATAAAATGATATTTAACTGACAAAGGAAATCGAAGATGCCATGAAAAACAGCTTTGAGCATCCCTCAGAATATTTACTTTGATTAAAATCGGTTCCTGTAATTTCATCCAGTTGTGTTTTGTGTATTCGCACAAACTTATATACCTCACGCTCAACTATACATAGATATGTACATCTGTATCACTGTGTAGCACTACACAGAGGTACCCTAAAGAGATCCTATTTGAATTTCCTCACTGATTACCGAGGGGATTTGGCTTGTCGAAAATTCACTCGCGCTTAAACACTAGGAAAAACGTTTCGTCATCCCTCTTCTATTCTAGTTTGCCTCACACTTCTTTATTTTATGTAGCTCATTCCCAAACGTCCCAATAACTGCCTTCCAATTATACTGATTCATCAAAGTTTGAACAAATAATTTCAAACATGATATAAAAAAAATAAAATTGCATCAAAATTTATACGAATATAAATGAAGTTGAATATTATAGTGTCAAATAAATTGTAAAAAAAACTATCCATTTCAAACAAAATAATTTATCTGTTCCAACACAAACTTTTGTCTTAAAATTTGTTCACAAAATTATCGTTAAAAAATTTCAACACAAATTTTGAATTTATGGAGTATATATATTTATATTTACTATTTCACTATTGTTCTATTGTACTATTGCACTATTTTACTAATTCACTAATTCACTAATTTACTATTTTACTATTTTACTGTTTTGCTTTTTTACTATTTTACTAATTTACTAATTTACGATTTTATTATTTTACTATTTTACTATTTTACTATTTTATTATTTTATTATTTTACTATCTTACTATTTTACTAAATTACTATATATATACAGTAATAATTTAACTACCAAAATATTCACTAGAAATAATTTATATTTACTCCACTTTTTTGCAAAATTTTCTATTCTGTATTTGTCGTTTTAACACAAAATGAATTTATTTTGACTGGAAAGAATTTCGTGTTTGATTAAAGATAAAATATTATCCATTTCAAGCTGAATGAATTTTCTACAAATTTTTGTGTCGAAATTTGATACAAAATTTATGTCAAAAACAGTCAATACAAATTTTGAGTGGATTTTTACACAAGATTTCCCACTATGCAGTAGTTACAATCTAAATATAAAATATTCCAGTGTAATATCGTGTGTTAACAACGCATAATATTATTATCTACATACCTATAATCCACGTGGGAAATATATTTTGCTACGTATGTAATACATGACAACAACATTATACTGCTGACAATTACCCTATGATCATGTGTGTGCGTGATGGTCGAACATGATATTCTCGTGGATGGAAAGAGTTCAAGCACATTTAAACATATACATATAAGAGAAAGAAAAAAAAAATGAAGAAATAGAAAGAAGAAAAAGAGAAAAGGATGAAAACTCGTTTGCATAATTTGACAGAAATCGTTGGAGTACCTTATCGTTGTGTTCATGGCAACACTATCCACATGCCGCTGATTCACATTTTTTCCTATGTATATACATAAATATATATAGGTCCGGAATACATACATATACATATTTAATACATACATATGTACATGTGAGAGAACGATTCACCAGCACATATTTTTCTGCTTTGTGGGTATCCACTGCAAAGTCAATTTCAATGTCTCAAAGTGGTTTAATATTTGCTACGTCGGTTCATGGACAACTAGCACGCTCTGAAGGAAAAAAATTTCAACCAAAAGAAATATATATATCCATATATATAAAATTCTTGTGTCACAGTGTTTGTAAGCAAACTCCTCCGGAACGGCTTGACCGATTTATATGAAATTTTTTGTGTATATTCGGTAGGTCTGAGAATAGGTCGTAAACTATTTTCTATACCCCCAAGTGATAAGTGATATACCCAAAAAAAAAACTTTTTTATTTTTTGGTCAAAAATTTTTATTTTTATTTTGTTATGATTTGGCATTAAAAATACACACAACTCTTTGTTTTCACCCTTTTACCACCAACCCCCATTTTTTAATAGCGATATTAGTACTGTAATAATTTTTTTTTTCTTTAACTACCAAATAGTTTTATGTTTTTTTTATAATAATTTATAAATGTACATACAGTAATATATTATATATATAGTAATTTTACTATTTTACTATTTTACTATTTTACCATTTACTATTCTACTATTCTACTATTTTACTATTTACTATTTACTATTTTACTATTTACTATTTTGCTATTTTACTATTTTACTATTTTACTATTTACTATTTTAATATTTTACTATTTCACTAATTTACTATATACATATATATAGTAATAATATATATACAGTAATAATTTAACTACCAAAATATTCACTAGAAATAATTTATATGGCAAAACAACGTTTGCCGGGTCAACTAGTATATATGTATGTGCATGTGTATCATATGTATATATGTATGTATACATGTGTAGGTGAGTTTTGTTGTTTTCTAGACATTTTATCGTTGTGATAATTTGAATAGAATTACTTGTTATTTGTATTTACTTTTTAAAGTACCTTTTTAAAGTCAAAATATATTTTCAATGTTAATTTTTTTTATTATTTTATTTTTTTTTATTGTTGTCTGGATGATGTCCGATATTCAATGTAATTCTGCATTGGCATGAAATTATGATGATAGAAATTGTGAGGGTTTTTTTTTTTGAAGAAAGGTAACTCATTTTCCCAAAATTCAAATTTTATGAAATATTATTTATTTTAAGCTAAATTATTTTTCTGCTTCAACACAAATTTTCAGGTTAAAAATTGATACAAAACTGGCGTTAAGAATAGTTGACATAAATTTTGAGTGGACTTTTAAAAAAATTTTTTTGCTGTGTATAGTTGCAGTTAAAGATTCGATTAATGCACAAAAAAATGCATAAATATAAAATAATTCCTAATTTATGTATATTATTTATAAACATTCACTTCACGATACAATATTTATTCAAAAATATAATACAGTTTGAAATAAAACATCAATAATTGACGATTGTGATTTTATTTCAATGAAATTTGAATCCTTTTTTTGAATAGAACATCATTTCTCATTTTATGTTTTCTATACATCCCAAATAATATTTCGGCTTTAAAACTTTGTGTGGGCTTTTGTGCTTTTCCGTTTGTAAATCCCATCGTCACATTCGAATGTTTCGCACTATTATATTGCAAAATCGACCTCTCAAATTAAAACCGCAGAAACTCGTACTGGTGTGCACTATAATTGAAATCGTTCCGCGAACACCAGGCTGCATGTTTAGTATTTCATATATCTTTGATGTTAAATTTGCAAATACCGTTGTCCAATAATCGGATAATTGTCATAGTTATATACACAATTAAAGCACCTAATTAACGTACGTAGTTAGAACTTGAGAACTATTTTTATCCCATTAAAACTTTTCCATTTTTCTAAATTATTTATATATTACAATAGCAGTCAGAAGCAACATCCAAAACAGTCAAAATTTCGGATAACAGAAATTTTTAATATAGATTTCGAATGGACTTTCACACAAAATTTTTTATTGTTTATGATTTTTTTTAGATTTTCATGAAGTTGTGAATTTTTCTAATAAATTTCGACTTTTTGATTATTTTTTTAATTTAAATTTGATCTTGAAATTTCAAACTCTTTTCTGATAGTTTTCTTATTTGAATTAGGAAATTGAAATTTTCACTACACAAAGCCGAGTTAATATTTTTGATATATATATATATATTTTTTTTTTTTTTGAGTTTTTGTTCATCATCTTTGTCAACAAAGATTTCGATTATTGAACCATTCGAATCGTTTTAATAAATCACTACAACTGAATTATCATAATTCCTTCCGAATCAAATGATAAAAAAGAAAAAAATTGCAGTTAATTCTTTTATTTTTTTTATTTAAGTATTTTTTTATTTAGTGATATTTTGATTGAACTAACAATCTATTTTTTGACTGTCTATTGGTACTTTTGAAATGGCTTCAAGTCTATTCGTACCTCAAAATCACCTTTTTGTATGAATATTTAAATAATTATAAATCTTATCAAATTAAAAATAAAAATCGAAAAATTGAATGACATGAAAATACAAAACACATACAAAATTATACAAATTCGTATTTTTGTAAAGATATAACCGACTATAAACATAACTTCTAATAGAACGACTTCAATTATTCTCATTTATTCTCTCAACAATTAACAAAGATAAACAAAAAAATATTATGGTTAATTTTGAAATTGCCACGAAATTTATAATTCCCCTTATTATTTATTTATTTATTTATTTATTTTTTTGATTTTTCCTTTATCCATCTGCCTTTGCTTTTGCCAACTTTTTCCCCGTTATTTCTCTTTTATTATTTTCTCTTTTTCTCATTACTTATATCATGTAGCACGGTGTGTTTGCGTGTCGGTCGGCAGTTGGAAGTAAATGTTTCTCGCTTGGCCGCAACTCTGAAGGAGATATTGTAAAATATATATATATGTATATATATATGTAGTAAATTATGTATAAAAGAAAAGACAAAGAAAGAGTAGGACGAATGTCGAGTTGATGTGTTGTTGTACATGTGTGTTTGTGTGTCGGGAGCAAGAAGAGTTGGCACGAGAATAAAAATATCTGCAAAGTAAAATTGAGAGGAAATATAAAGAGGTAAAATAAAAAAGTAAATAAACAGTGCGCATTTTAGAAAATATATAGTGCTAGTACATATTTGAGTAAGTACTGGGCGAATTATTGTTCTCATGGTGAAGGTTTAAATTAACTGATAAAAAATCCTTGAGGAAAATTGTGGTGGAGAAAATATGAGAGGAGTTTTTATTATATTTTTAATGTGTTTATGATAAGTACCTAGAGCTATTTTCAGATGAATATAAGTCAAAAATGGATTTTCATTTTAATTTTTAATTAGACAGTAGAAAATTTTGTGTTGAAGTTTACTCGAAATTTGTGCTACAAATTTTTTTATGAGATTTTTACTCAAATGTTGGGTTCATTCCACACAATTTTCATGGAATTCTTTTTTTTGTTGATCAAATATTTGAGAAATATGTCAACATAATATTGAGAAATGTTTTTCTGGCTTGATAAATAAAAATTTTGTGTTAGATTTAACATAAAATATTTATTATTTTATGCGAATTGATTTTTCGGCTTTAGCACAAATTTTGAGAAAAAATTTGATACTAAATTCGGGTTGAAAATAATTTACAAAAATTTTAAGTGGACTTTTTTTGTTTTTGATTTATATATTAATTTTGATTTTAGAAAATAATTTGTTTATTCCAATAATAAATGATCATTACCACAAGATTATGATTACTATTTATATATTTTTGTAAATGTTTTTTTTTTCGTCTAAAAATGTAAAATAATATCAAAATATTGAAAAAAAAAGATTCGAATTCATTCCAATTTTTTTGAATAATTTGAAAAGACAATTTGGTACTTTTTAATTAAATTTCAATGAAGTAGATTTATAAATTAATACTTTTAATACTCTTTAATTTTTTCATTTGAAATTTTTTTTTTCTTCCAGAAATTTTGTACAAGAAAACAAAATTTCAACTGATCCCAGTTCGATCGTAAAGTTCCAAAATTTTTCTGTTATTATACAAACTTTTATTCAAATTCACATTATACAATTCTGTCAGCCAGCTTGAATTTTTGTAATTCAATTTCAACTAATTTTCTACGAATTGAAATTTTCTAGTAAAAATCCAGGAATACTTAAATGGCGTCCATAAAACTTAAACGTCACACATAATTTATAAACATTAATTTAATTCAATTTTTAATTCAATTCAATTCATAATTTGAAATTATTCATAAAAACCAAAAAAATGACTGAGTTTGAAAAAGCTTAAAAAATTTACAAATTCATGAATCTACAATTGTCAACAAAAAAAGATGAAATATTCCAATAAATTACCGGGATTCTCATTTTAATAATTACCATAAGAGAAAAAAAAAATCAGTAAAATAAAAAAAAATTGCCCAATTATAGATGGAATATCCTCACATATATTTATATTCAAGTTACATTCATAAACTTGCAATTATCCAATTGGGTTTAATTATAACTCTGTCAGGATACACATTTACAAACGCACATAACTTCGAGAGCAAAAAAAAAAAATATTAGTGCAGATATATACTTATATTTACATATGTATACATAGATGAATACACGATGGAATTGAGTATGTGTTTGCTTTGTAAATGGAGGCAGCTCCATTAAGAATGATCATTCACTATGGACACGTTTATATATATACATACTTATGCATATGTAGAAGAACGATTCGGTAGCTATAATAAATAAAAACAGGATTCTGCGAGATTATCGATAAAATATATGTTAGCGCATTCGATTGAGACCAAGAAAATTATAATCCTCGTGTCACTTAAATATGCACTGAGTATAAATTGAATTATTTATTGTAATCAAAGCTCTTGCTCAATGACTATTAATTTAAATACAAATTTAAATATTCCAGAGACGTTTTTCCAGATGATCATCTGCAATAAAGAACTAATTGTGATTATTACTCATTAATAATATAAATATAAATCTTGCATTACATTAGAATCAATTTCAATATCACTTTTTTCGTAGGATAAAATTCAAACTAAATTTCATATTTATTAATTCAATGAATCAATTAACAGAAAAAAAGAAGTGAAGAGAAAATATTCATAATATTTCTTTTAATCTTTTTTTATATTCTGATGATCAGGTTCATATCACATTTTTTTTTACATTTAAAATTTTCATACCTCTTTTTTATACATTTTATATGAAGACACACACTGACATAACACTACACACAAATGCTTACATATACTCAAGGGGTCAAGGTACATACTCATTTTAAATACGATGTTACGACGTGGATAATCATAGCTGAATGAAATTTATTGGCGAGTGCTTTTCACCCTTTTTATCGCAGACATAAAATATATCAGAAGATCAAACACAAAATTCTCCTCTCGCTCTCTCCAGCTTCTGTACGTATAGGGTGACAAATGGAAAGTTGCCTAAACTAATCATTTATAATTTTGAAATAAGAGTAGAAAAAAAATAAATGAAAATGCGATTATGATGAAAAGAAATAAATATATGAGTCTGCATTTATTTATATAAAATTAAACAAGCTTTTCATAGTTTCCAAAAACGGTTCGATTATTTTGTAAATTTTGGTGGAGAACAATCTTAAAATATTTATTATTAACACTTTTCCTCGGGTCAAATTTTGTTGGTTTTTTTAAATTTCAATAAGCATTTTTTATAAATGTCTGATTCAACTGGAAACAATTTATAATAAAAATGACTTATTTATTAAATTTCTACGTATTTTCTAAACGCATTTAGCCAAGAAATTTTTCAATTATCAGCGTATATATTTGTTTATATTCTCGGAAAATTAATGTGAATTTTAAGAGGATTAAGTAATAGAAAATCCGATTCTTTTATCGCATTTTTGAAAGTACTGTTTTTTGTCAACAAAAACCCACTGGGTTCATATTGAAATACATAAAATTGTTGATTTGATAAGCGAAAAAACGAATAGCACATTAATTGAGAGATCAAAAATTTGAACCCGTTTTTTTTTGATATTTTTTTGAACAAAAATTCCATTTACATAAAAAAAAATCGCCGTTTTTTGTCTACTAATCCAACAATTTTGTTTCAATCAGTATGATGTTAGGTTCATTTTTAAACTACAGATCTTATGAAAGAAAATCTGATTTGAAGAGTTGAAAAACAAATTGTTTTAAAGATAAAATCGATGCAAAATTAAAAGAAAACATAAAAATACTCCTCGAACTGCTCGATATCATATATATTTCTATAGTTTATACAGCAATATAAACATTTAATGAAACTATACATCTAAATCTGGCTCCTTTGTATCAAAAAATCGAAATAGAAAAAAACCAAAACTCCAATTTCAGCGACAACCATTGCCTATTCCCCTCAACATCAATAAACAATATAAAGAACCGAATACTGAGAAAAATACTGCATTGATTGCTACCTAAAAATATTATTACACATCAAAACGAAGTAACAAAAGTCTCTGGAAACGCGGAAATGTCTTGGAAATTGAAAATGAAGATAAAAGTAGTCATCACAATATTAATAACACATTATTAATAAATATATATTTCTCTATTTGATATTGTACAGATAAAATGTGACGAATCAGGATATAAATAAAAGAGAGGGTGATATAAAGAGGGAGAAAGAGAGTGGTGTTGTCAAGGGTGAAATGGCACCGGCGCCAGCACTCGTCACACAAAGTGACACTATCCGAATAGAACAGCAGTATATCAATTTCTCTCGCATTTATATAACACCAGCATCACAATCATGTTATTTCGATTCCTCACACTCTATCCGTTGTATCGACCAGTCATACTGATGTCGCTCATATAACTGAGATAAAGCTCAACATAAAGACATTGCAATCGACGATGAATCGTAGGGGAATAAGATAACACTGAGCAAAATGTGGTTTTTGGTAAGTCAAAGTGATGCTAATATAGTTCGAATTATTTCTTATGATTGGAAATTTTTTCAGTGAATAATAATTACTACCGCTAATTTATACAAATGAATTATGAAAAAAACTCCAACATGAATAATCTAAAATTTAAATATCACAAGAACGTTATATTCATTCATTTATCAAAGATTCTTTTTTTCATTTATTAATGACAATTGACTGAAAAATTTCGGGAAAGTGACTATTGAAAAATAGATACACTGAGAGAATTTTTGAGTAAATGTCATCCCGTAACCCATAGTAAGCCTGAGATATGACAATATTTGATAGAAGACTACACATTTCATGGATTAGTATCGATTTAATAACAAAAAAAGTCAAAATTTCATTTGTTTGAAACTTTGGGTTTGAATATCTTTAGAATGATTGTCTCTATGAAAAAAGTGTAAGAAATCTTTTTTGTAGAGCGTTCAATTCCCTACAAGAATATGATTTTGGCTTATTTCTATTATGCGCAAACATCGAGCTACAAAAATCCAAACAAAAAAAAAAAATTTTTTTTTCCATGTTATTTAAATGGAAAGTGGAAAATTACTAACAGTCACTTCTAAATATTAAAATTAAGAGCTCTGCTTTAAACAAGCTCCTTTTTTCACCGTCCAGTAAGTTTTGAGCCTGCTTTTTTATCGAAAAACAAAAGTAGCCTCAAAATAGCACACTCTAATATACATATATTTCCACACATAATTTATTAATGTGTATTTTTTGACTGATTATTTGAATGATTTATTTTTCTATTTTATAATAGATAATTAATAGATAAATAAAATGAAACGTATAATATGGATCAATTTTATTCTCCGCTATTATATAGGGGTATTTTTTACCATGCTTTGCGTGTAAACATTATTCGAATAGTTTTTACTTCTGTGAGGAGTTGAATTTCTTATAATAAAATAGTAATATTTCATTGATTTGTCATTATGTGCCAAAATTAATTTATTGCAAGATAAATATTGTGGTTCATTTCACCCGAATTTTTACCAAAAAAATTTGTCAGTGTATAAATATTTTGAGTAAGGTGGAAGTAGAACTCTCAAAAATTTAGTTCAATTGCAATAATTAAAATTGAATTCATTGTGTCTATCTCAAATTTAGTAAATTATATTTTTTATATCAGAAGGAAATAAATTCAAGAAATGTTTTCAATTTTATTTACATTCACAAAGGAATTTCAATAAATAAAGTGTTTTATTTGTTTGTATGATTGAAAAATGAATGAAAATGATAAAAATAAATCTTCAATCCATAACGTAAGATGAACGCCATTACCCAGTAAAATCAAAACCAACCAATTATGTATCAATCAAAAACCGCTTATTAAAAATCGTTGAAATACTCATTCAAACTATTAATATGTACAAAAAAAAAAAAAAAAGGAAAGTCCAATTGCAACGTATATCAAATCCATCATCGTTCGTCTAAAAAATATAAAAATATTAAGTCACATAATTTTTTTTTTCATTTTTTTTCGCAACAACATCAAAAGTGATGAATTAAAAATACAAAATAACCACACCATCAACTCTCTCAATCATTATTCAGTCAATTAAGATAATTAACCTCACGTACATTAATTACATAGCACTATAATAACATTGGGTAATAAGTAAAAAAAAAAAAAAAAAAGAAAAAATATTTCATTTCGGTTAATTTAATGCTTTGACTGTATAATCAAATCCTCATTACAAGTGACTTCTAATACCATGGATTTTAACCGTGACACCATTATACCTAGAGACGGATGTTCTGTCATGTTAGTTTATTCGATAGAGGTATTATACAGTGTATGAAATAGTATATTGGTGTATGTATCTAATTCTCGCAAGATCGTTCAGGAAGATTGTAAATTAGAGAGATGTGAAGGCAAAGTGGTGATCGAGGAAGGCAAGAGATGTGAGAAGGGGGTAAAAACGATTGAGCGGCCCTTGGGACAAACGAGCGGATTCCGTGACCATGTTCTATCCCGTGGGAAATCACGATTTTCTCTCGTCTCTTGAAAACAGACAAGTGCAAGTGCTCTCGCGTTTGCCTGTATCTTCAGCCGCGCAATGAAAAATATTCCATCATGCACGTGCGTGCTTTAACACGTTTCGTTTATACATATATATAAAATGGCGGAAAATAGATATGTTGAAATGACGGAGGATAGTTTATGATGAAAGATGGACATGAAGATTCTGAGGGGGAAGAGAAAATATAAGTGTGGCAATGATAACAATAGACCGATAAAAAAAATGTGTTGACTCCACATTTTCGTTTCTTTTTTATTTTTTTTTTTTTTTTGTGGCACTCACGATGATAAATCTTATCATATTTATATACATTCAGTTCTTATAATGTCAATCGTTATACGAAAAAGTCTAGTCACGTGAGAGTGCAAAAAAAGATTTTACTGCATCGTAAAAGGGCAATGACGAATAGAACAATTGTGTGTGTGGGTGTGTGTATGTCTATACATAATATTGGTATATAGTTGTATAAAAATGGTAGAATAAATCCACAGCAATGTAATAATATATACTCAATGTCTAAAGAGTTGTATTGTGTATAGAATTGTATTTTATAACGATTTTTAAAAGACTGTATTTTTTATGTATATGTAGTTAAGAGATAAAAAAATCTTGACAATTTCTACAAATTATACGACGAATTTTCATGATATAGCTTGAAAATTCTTTTCTCAAACTATCAAAATGTTATCAGAGTATTTAATTTATGACAAAAGTCTCCACAAATATAGTGAAAAAAATTTTTTAAAAGTTTACTCGGAATTTGTGTTGATTATTTTTAACATGAATTTTATAGTAAGAAAATTTTTGTAAAAGTCAAATCAAGTATTGTATTGAGCTTTTTTTAATTCAAATTCAACCTAAAAATAATGTTGAAGCAACATATTATATTCATGTGACGAGATTCAACTTTGATGGTGGGTTGAATACTCGAAAAAAATTGAAAAATATATTGACTCTAAATGTTTATAGTCTGAAAAATAAAAATTTTGTGTGAGATTCGACGTGAATAGTATTATCCATTTTACGCGAAATTATTTTTCTGCTTCAACACAAATTTTCGTGGACTTTTACAAAAATTTTTTCACTTTGAACGAAAATATTTAAGATCACTTTGAGAGAATAATCAAACATATATTATATTAATATTGAGAATCAGAAGATTGGTGCGAAATTATTGAATATTGCGAATGTGATGTTGAAATTTATCAAAAAAAATATTTTAAATTTATCCATTTAAGTCATGAATGCGAATATCTTCTAAATTGTTAGAGTAATTGATTAACCACAGGAGATCTTTTTTATAGAGCGTTTTATTTCCTACAAAAATACATGTTTCGCATTTTATAATATTTATTTATCTACAAGTTATAAAATTTAGAAGTAACAAAGAAATTTTTATTAAATTCTTCAAACCTTGACCTGCGATATCTTCTAAACGGTAAGAGTTATGAAACAATTTCAAGATATCTTTTTTGTAGAGCATTCAATTCCCTACAAAAAATGTAAATAAAACTTTTCTGTACGATCAAGTAATGGCGAGATATGAATTTTGCCATATGAGACTGAAGAAAAAATGGTAAACTGAGATGAGAAGGACCTTCTTATTAAAATTAAGAGCTCATCTTTGGAGAGCATTATTTAAAGGTGTCTAGTAACCAATTTTTCAGTGTCGGAAGTTAAAAAAAAAAGTCAATTTTTTGACTCACCCTAATATACAATAAAAGAAATGATGTGACTTTATTCCAATAAAATTCACCTGGTATAGTTGATTGTCTGCTACGAGGAACAAAGTAAAACTTTACTTTACATACCCGCATAAACATAAAAATACATAAATTTTTATACACCACACATGAAGCGCTAAGCACCGGCTGTGAGCAGGGCATTTGCACCTTGCTAAGATGATCAGAGGTAAAACGAGTTGTGTCATCCACCCATCTTCATACACAAATAATTTTCTGCCTCGTGCCACCATCGTATCCCATAGCAGGTGCAATACAGCACATTGTATGTGAAAAAGAAAAGAAAAAACGAGGCTATTAAATATACATATGGATAATGTGGAGGCAATTAAATATATGTATATTGTAAAACGGAATTTATAAAAGAGTTTATGCACGCGATCGCATCCACCTGGTATAAAATATACATAAAAGTATTTGCATATTTGTTCTATCTTCTTTTTGTTGGATGATTTATAAATGAGGTTATTATTTTCATTTACGGGAGTTGAAACGATTCCTTTGTTGTGGCGCCGCCGATATTTTATTATTGATCAACTAGGGAAAAATAATGCGTAGACAGTGAGAAATTTTTCGTAAAAGTCCACTCAGAATTTGTGTTAAAATTTTTTTACATAATTCATAAAAATGATTTTTCTATCATAATTGCTAAATAATTTCCAAAATCATGACTATAAACGCGATTTGTCCTTGATTTCTTATACATTTTTCCTCATATCAGTTGGCAAAAAAGATAGTTTGTTGATAGTAAATAAAGTAGATGGCACTTTAATATATTTATATTATTGTTACCATATTTGATAAAAATATTTCACGGTCATTTTTGTTAACGTCAACAAAACCTTTTCCGTTCATAAGTTTATATTTACACAGTCTGCTTAAGGCAGAACCAGTGGCTAACTGACTAAACATCCTCATAGTTCTCTATTGCATATATCTCTTTACTTGAAGAGCATCGTGGCGGCAAAAGGGCTCAATGCCTGAGAGTGACAGGTCACAACAGGGTGGGATCGATGTCGACAACGAAAGATAGGTAAGTCTGTCAGTACTATCACTATCATCGCCAGCAGACGGACATGATAAGGGTTTGTTGATGAGAAGCTGAAGTATAAGGGCAAAACTTTTACTAGAATATCTACACAAAGAAAAAATTTTTGTAAAAGACTACTTAAAATTTGTGTCAACGCAGATTTTATATCGATTTTTGATACGAGAATTTGTGTTGGAGCAGAAAGATAATTTTGCTTGAAATGAATAATATTTCATGGCGAATCTCACACTAAATTTTCGTCCCTCAGACTGAATACATTTTGAGTCAACATATTTTTCAATTATTTTTGAGTATTCAACACACATCCATCAGAGTTGAATCGAGTCACATGAATAATGTGTTGTTTCAACACCCACCAAAAAAAATAAAAAAAAGACTTGAATCAAGTCGCGATTCAGACTTGATAACCCAAATTCTGAGTGGACTTCATAAAAAAATTTTCCACTGTATACTCTTTTGTGAATTTATCCAATACTCACAATAATAATAAAAATGGAGACAAAGAAATTGCGAGTGGCAAAGAGTTCTTCACCAGTGAACCCCTTTATTTTTCGCCACCATAAACTTTTCTGCCACTTCTTGATACGATCTAAATTGAACAGCTAATTAATTATCCTGCCCCTTATATCGCTTCAGCATTCTCGGGGCTTCAATTAATTACCTTATTTCATTGTACATCGCTTCCACATACATACATACATGCTTACACATATACATACTCGTAAAGTTGTCGTTATGTATAAAATTGTAGAAAACACCTTTGTTCAATTGCCAATGCACTATCGCTTCATAAAACCACCTTTCACAATGTATCATCAATTTTGGATTATTCAATCAATTACATTCATTTCATCAATTTTTTCATTTATACACATGTTAATGCACATATTAAGTATATTAATTAAAAGGTGTTTTTGTCCTGAGAAATTTTCTACGGGTATGAAAAAACGAAAAAAGTCTTTCAATACATTTGTATGAAAATAATGTAATGAAAACTAATATTTCCATTTGAATGAGATGGAGGAAAGACAATATAAAAAGAAAAATATATATTAAACAAATGTAAATAATATTAAAAAAAAATGATGTAATAAAACAATGATGAAAAGCTTCTTAGCAACAAGCTCAAAAAATAATTAATTTTATTAATAACTTAAATTGGCTGAGTTGAAAACCGTAAAATTTTTAATCTTGTCAATTTAAATATGAAATAAATGAATGAATTTGTGCAATTAAATTACAAATAAACCAATAAATTATTATTGTGCTGTATATGAATAATTCTTTTTCTTTATAACTGATCTTTTTCAAGAGATCGATACATACACACAATGGAAATTTATTTACGTATGTATCTATGCATGAATGTGTGCGGCCTCGGCATTACATTTTTGTCCAGACATGTTTAATTATATGCCCTTTGGGGGTTAAATGGCTGGCACCCCCGGTCATTGCTACTTTACATGCGTGCGTGACCAATAGTGTAGAGAGAAAAGTGCGACAAATTTATTCCCCCATGGCACAAAAATAATGTTCTAGGAATTTGTGTTTGTTATTTTTTTAATTTTATTATGGAATGTGCTTTTTTGCTATTTTTTTTTTTGTATATTAGAATCAGTAACATGAACTTTTGCAAATCAAATTCATCCTTGAGGTTGACTTGTTGAAATAAATATATAAATTCAAAAACAATCTCCAAAGTCAACCCGAGTCGAAATTTAAGTCCTACTTTCAGCATCTAATTCCTCCAGTATGGTAAACAATTAGAAGTAGGGAAGCAGGCCCTAACTTCAGCTTGCTTGCAATATATGATTTAGTTATTTCTTTACGTCTCGTTCTCTACTTTTTAATCTTTTGTATTTTTTTTTTTAATTATTATTGAAAAACATAACAAATAATGAATTTTATAGGAGAATTTTAGGTTAGAAAAGTGTGTTATGTACCTAAAGTTAAATATTTAGATACTATGTGATTGAACAAAAAAAAAAATAAGGTTATAAGACATCAAGAATATCAAAGCCTTGAATAAGATTTTTTTTTTCAGTTTATTCACATCAATGCTACCTTCAGACTACATATATCAACTCTCATCATTCACGCATCACGTAAATGTCAAAGAGAACATCATCAAGCATTTTTACTGACAATAGAGAATATGTAAGAATCACTAATTAAAATATACTGCACAACATTAAACTCAAGTCCAGCTTCATTTTGCATCATAATAATATAGTTTTTATGAATATTGTATTCCTGAGTCGAAATTTGCGTCCTATTTTCATGCTTCATTCCTACAATAGGCATACAATGTAATTTAGATCCTCTTTTACTCCTGTAAGGTAGCAGAAATTTGGATTTCTTCCACTTGCAGGCGTGAAGAAGGATCTTATAGGACTTAGGTGTATCATATGAGGTTCAAAGAGGTTCCATAAGCATAAAAGCATTGGCATAACTGGACAAATGACAATACAAGATGAAACATGTATAAACAACGACACTTGGGAACAGTCTATATTAGTATAGTCGTTTGTCACAATGTCGCTGTCGTGCAATGGTCGAAAGTTGCCGATGATTTCACGGAATCGGCCGATCGGCCACTCTCCCGGGAAGTATACAAAAGTAGGTTCGAAAAGAATTTGAACTTTTGATTTTTGAAGAGGTGAAGGCACAAAGAAGGACTTCATAGGATTAAGAGTATCATATGAGGTTCAAAGAGCTCTTAGGAGGATGGAAATAGGACATAAATTTCAGTTCGGAAAGAGAATTCTTTTTTGAAAATTTCTAAAAAATTTTTATTTCGACTCAATGAATGACTTTCTTAATTTTTACACCTCTGATACTTTTACAAAAAGTTTTTCACTGTGTATAAGTCTTATCTTTGTGCTGGTTTAAATACGGAATTGAATCAATACTCGCGATACTTAACTGCGCAGTTATAAACAGTGATTCTTTATCACAAACGATTCAACGCCATTGATATTTCCTATCTACATATTATACATACACATTCTATGTTCTACTTCAAAGTTAATTACAACACTGAATTTTTTACACTGCATGTATATACCTTTGAACGCTAATGAAGATATTGAATTGAATGTGCAGTATTAATTTAACTTCGTTTGTCTAACGAACTGACCATCGCGGGCTAGACCTTGTTTACCATCAAATATATACATTATACATACCTATATGCATATAGACATCAATCTCTCTTTCTCTTCTTACCAATCAATTCACGAAAATTTGTGTGTTGTCGCAGAAACTCTCGACAAGTCATCAAACTAATTCGATTAAACTTCTCATTCATCTATAGGAAACAATTAAATCAAACAATAACTTTAATAACGGTGTCGATAGTTTCTTTCTTCATATATTGAGACACAAAATGCAATATCTTTATCATTTCCTTTGTTCTTGAACACAAGATCGATGACCGCGTGAGATTTTATACTAGTTTGAATTTGATGCCCGCATTCTCGTAAATCCCGTCGAAAATCGGACGGAGAGAATGAGGATGAAAATGGGCAAGTGAAATAGGGAGAGAGGAAATACCTAGCAGACGATCCTATAACTGCTCAAGGATTTGCCGAAACTCCCTTCAGCATTAGGGGTGGTCCGTGCTGCTAACGGCAACCATTATCCTTGGAGGGTTCCTAAAACTTCTTGGAGTCGCATTTGGATGTATAGTGCGATCGAGTGAGAGCACACAAGCAGGCACGAGTAAAAGTTGCCTATTTCAAGGGCTGTGTTCACAATTCCGACACCCCCATTTTTTTCTTTTCGTTTTTTTTTTTTTTTTTATGTTTTCCCATCGTCTTTAAGACGTCGCTCGATGTATGTATAAAAGCTCGTTGGAATTGGACTGAAGTCGACTTTTCTCCTTCATTTTTTTGCCCTTCATCCAATTGAGTTTTAAACATAACACTTTTGTGTTTATCCAGTTGTGAAGAAAATGAATTAAGAAAAATATGAAATGTGGAAGGAAATACAAAACAGGAAAACAACGACGAATACGAGAATTTTGTAGTAGGAATTTTGTGCATAAAAGTCCGCTTGAGATTTGTGTGTTACGATAATTGGCCTAAAATGGCATACCATTTTTTCCATCGAGTGCTACTTGCAAACTACAAATTGGTGGGTTAAAATAAAATAGTTTTCTAAAGCTTCAAGAATATTACTTTCATAGTGACACACTAGAAATGCCATTAATTTTAACAATTTATTTTATTGCAAAAAAACGTAAAAACTGCCATAAATCATTTTATCCTCAGTGCTATGGGTAAAATGGCATACTTAAAAAAGAACACATTAAATACATGCCGGCCTAAAATGACATACACGTCGTCTTAGTCTGCGATTACATATGCCGTTTTAGGCCCATGTCACCATTATACAAAACATAATTAATTTTTGTACTTAAAGACAAAATCATAATTTTCTAACTCGTAAAACACATGAAATGTAACCTAATTCTAAGTACTCACTTATAGTTTTGTAGATTCGCTTCATTTGTTAGGAATATTTGAACTTTAACTAAGCATAAATAAAATATTCCACAAAAAGCAATATGCAATAATGATGGCTCGCATACAACTGGCTGCAAATACGATGTTACAAATTTTCTGGGTGGTCCTTGAAGCGGTTTCGTGTCATTCTAACCATCTTGCTATAGTGCCACACTTGAGCAAAAATTTTAAAATCGCTAATATGCCGTTTTACTCTAGTATGCCATTTTAAGCCACTTTCCCCTACATCATTTAGCTGATTCAAAAAAACGTGTTGTATTCTTTTCTTTTTTTCTCAGTTCCTATATACCCAACTTTCTTTTTCTTTTGCCTTTATGTCCGTTCAAGTGTGTTCATTCAACCATAACCAATTATTCGAATTGAATGCATATGTACATACTCCACAAAGTATATAACACGTCAGTACGAACTGGAGATAATCTATGTACATACATGTTCTCATTTATTGTCTGCACATTCACATTATCAAACCAAGGGACCTTATACATTTCTATCATATTTTGCTGCATTTATATAAATTATTCCCATGCGTAACTAAATAAATTATTTTATTTATGTTATAAACATTTCTTTCATTAGCAAGATCAGGTACCATATATACCTATAAATATTTATGAATGTCTAAATATGTTGTGTACAACAAATAAAGAAGTTTCATAAGTTGTTACATTGTGCAATTTTTTTTTTTCCACGAAAGATTCGTAATATATTTAATGCATTATGAATAAATTTTTTTGCTTATTTCTGATTGTGTAAACTAATCTTGCGTAAATTTATTTCGATTGTTTATTTGATATTCATATATGTATGTATATAAATATATGAATGTGTATAAATTGGGAACCTTGCCGGCCAGAGTTGGGACACGGTTTGAATGACAGAAGCGATGAGAGCTGAGCAACGTCAATGAAATTTAGATGGCCGCCAATGTCAAACGCGCTCACAAGCCGGTCATAACTGGTGTGCATTCGTCCATTAAATGTCGACACGCGTCAAACTGTTCTCTATATATAACTATCTCATTCTCATTCACTATTTCCATCTACCTCACATGTCATTTTATTATATACTCTACCAAAATTACACAGTATAAAAATTTTGTGTAGAAGTTAACTTAAAATTGGTGTTGAAATTTTTTTTTACACATTTCCGAGTATTGATAATAATCAATATTCGACATGAAATGAATTTTCTGTTTTGATAGGAATTAATATGATGGAAAATCTATGTCAAAAACAATTGACAAGAATTTTGAAAGGACTTCAACAACAAATTTGTTACTGTGTACAATAACCAAATAGTAAAAATATTTTTTGTAAAAAGCCACTCAAAATTTGTGTCAACTGTTTTTACCATAAATTTTCGTGTCAATTTTTAACACAAGTATAACTAGTTCTGTAAAAGATCACTCAGAATTTGTGTTAAAATTTTTCTAACACAAATTCAACCTGAAAATGATGATGAAATAACACATTATTTCTATGACTCGATTTAAGCTTAATAACATATTAAACACTCTTAAAAAATCAAAAAATATGTTGACTCAAAATGTAAATTGTCTGAAAGACAAAAATTCAGTGTGAGATTCGACATGACATATTATTCATTTTACGCAAAATTATTTTTCTGCTTCAACACAAATTTTCGTGTTGCAAATTTATACAAAATCTGGGTTAAAAACAGTTGACACAAATTTTGAGACTTGACTTTTACACAAAATTCTTCATCCTGTACGAATAAAAATAAAAAATCATATTTATTTATTCTTCCAATCATTCAATATCTTTTTTTTTTCATCATTATGTACGTATATTTTCCATTAATTCCTGTTGACTGAGAAAAAGGGATGCAGCGAAGAGTTGTGTGTTTCAGTCTTTTCGTCCGTGAAATTCCGGATGGCCGCATGGGACCACTTTTTCTTTCCTTCATTTCTCTTCCTCTCATGTACACGTACCGTATTATATACATGTACGCCCTTCATTACGTGTAGATATGTATATATATACATATATATATGTACATATAAGTATATATTTTTCTTTTTTTTTATTTATTTATTTATTTTTTTTTTTTTGGTTTTTCTTTCACGTTGCTTTGTTTCCGTTGATGTTATTTGGTGAATAGGAACAATGCGAGAGTACGCGCGATAAATTCCAGACGTGGTTCCCTACGTGCCTCTTATACGATGAGTGTTACCACTCTCTTACTCTATCTTTCCCATATAATATGTCGTTTCTCTTACGTTCATTCTCCTTTGCCTATGTCTTCGTAATGTTCGAGATCATTTACCTTGTCTAGACCGTGAAACTTGTACTTCCCGCCCAGTCGTTTTAGCTATTATCTACGTCAAAGCGCGTGATATTGATCCTATTCTCATTTTATTAATAATTTTATTTTAATTCTCTGTTATTTATTTATTTTTTATTTTTTATTCATTTTTATTACTCCATTCTTCGAACTCACTGAAGTATCGTTTGATATATCATCATTGTTTATGCATAAAATATAATACAAGCGTATGAGGATAATAATAAAGGAAATAAATATTAAATATCGTTCCATTCTTCATTGCGGCAAATTTCGTCATTGCCAGACGACGCTTTATCGAACGTTTATGAAGAGAGTTTCTCTTAAACGCCCACGGGGATGTATGTAGGTGCCTTTTCAGAGACACCAACACACATGTGTGCACAGTTGATATATATTATGATGTGACTTTCCATCGAATTTCAGAGGAAAAAAAAAAATTTGATGAGTATGAATGCAGGAAGTTCATTTGTTCTTTTGTTTTTCACATGCCGGACTTGTGTGCAGTAAAAAAATTTTTGTAAAAGTTCAGTCGAAATTTGTGTCAATTGTTCTGAATGTAGATTTCGTATCAATTTTCAACACGAAAATTTGTGTTTAAGCAGAAAAATAATTCATGTCAAATTTCACACTGAATTTTTGTCTTTTAGATTATTTACATTTTGAGTCAAGAAATTTTTCAATTTTTTGAGAGTGTTTAACACACTATCGGAGTTGAATCGAGTCACATGACTAATGTGTTGTCTCAAAATTATTTTCAGGTTAAATTTGTGTTAACCCTTTGAGGACGGCGCGATTCGACACTAATCCATCAATATGGACAGCACGTTTTTCGCATTTCGATCGCTGCGACTGGTTGCCGACTGACTCGTGACTAAAACAGTACCCAGAAATTTAATATCATTCTTAGGTTTTGAAAATTAATAATGGCAAATACACTAAAAATATTCTTTTTTTTTTCATCCTAAGTAACTTTTTAAGTTATTTTAATTTACTTAAAATAATTTGTGCATTTGTTTGATAATAATCGGTAATTAAATATAAATAAAAAAATTCAAAATTTGCAATGTAACACTGGGTTTGACAACTGGAGCAGTATATTTTGATTATTTTTACATAATTATAATAAAAATACAAAGGGTGTATAAACACGCTTCTAGTACTCAAAATGATGGATGAATATATCAACAAAAAGACGTTTTTTTTTGTTTAGAAAAAGACGCAAAAGTGCGATGTTCATGTAAATAGAGAAAAAAAACTGATATTGATATAATATTATCAAATTTAATAATTGTATCATACAAAAAATAGAGACAAATTTTTTTGAGAGCGTCCAATAAATTGTAACGATAAATGAATGAATACTAGCGATACCCTATGATAAATTTAATTATTGATTCTAATTATTTAATGCTCCAAAGTAAACTTTGTTTTATTCTCAAAGTACTGCAATTATTCGGCTTAGAAATAATTCTAATAGTCCCTGCGATAGATATACTTATAACAAATAAAGATCAATTTTTTCTTTTGATTTTATATGAGTAGGAGAGTCAAATTGATGCGCACCAGCAAGGTCTACTTTTTTCAAAGGGGGCGCGCGACTTCAGCGCCATTTTTATTATGTTAAAAATTTTTTTTTTTTTTTAATTTCGAATTTTATAAAATTCACATGTAATAAAACATACCTACAAAGTTTGAATAACATTATTCATTCCTTTCATTATAATAAAAAATTTTGAAATTCTGTCAAATTCTCGCCCGCTAGACCACCGGGTCCCCTTAATTCAGTATCCGTCGGTAACTAATCTCCGACGAAGTGGCGCAGAGGATAAAATCACTTTCGTGTTAAAACGCTACACTTTCATATCAGAAAATCGAACAAAAACCGCCATATTCGCTACAAGTTTAAGAAAACAACCACGAACAGACGACCACGATCACGGTCAAGACATAATTTTGATCCTTCAACTATGTCTAATTATATCTCTCATTAGTAAAAAATATCGAAACAAAAAGACTAAACAACATTCAACTTCTTTGCAGTTTGGTTATGAAATTTCGATGATGACCAGTTTCAACATGATCAGACCAAACGTTTTGAAGGTATGGTAATCCTAGTGCTTCTGAACTATTCAACTCGACTAATGATACTTTTTTGTTACTACATGAGAACTTGATGCAAAGCAGGATCTTTTAATATTTCAATGAATTCATGATTTTAATTATATACACATCAGACACGTCTGTTTATAATAATCATTCGCGGAATTTTCATCCAATGAGTCTGTGTAAGATGCAGGTATATTCAGAAAAATAAACAAAGAAAATATAAAGAAATTTAATCAGGCGAAGATTATCCTGTTCGATTATCATTTTTTTAATTAGCTGTTTACATAGATGCAAGTATGTGTACCTATTTATTTATAAATATAAATATGTATATAAATATGAGAAATAGAGAAGAATATGGAGCAAGAGGAAGAGAATAAAAATAAAATGGGAATACGGTCGGTGTGCATATAGACATGAATATGATTATCAGTCGGTTTTATCTAAACGAGGTACATCGGATCACACATGAGCGGTACAAGTACCTCCTTATCGTATACATATACATATACGTTTTTTTTTATCTAATGTTAATCGAGAAGTGTTTATATATGGTTGTATATATATATACGTCGTGTGAGCACCGGTCGGGCAATGTAAATATGCTAATTGCCGCGTTCGAGGAGCGGAACTAATTGAATTAAGCGATGCAAAAGTTTCAGGCAAGGGGAATTAGATCGCGACTCATTGTGAACTACTGTTCCGTTTTCTATAATACTTTTTGCTAATTTTTGAGGGCAATTTTTTGAGATACATTTGAGGTACATGTCGTGAAAAAGTGTCTTTTTTCAACATTATTTTTAGGTTAAATTTGTGTCAAAAAAATTCCAACACAAATTATGAGTGGATTTTTACAATATTTTTACTGTTTATGCAGAGAGAAAAATCTACGAAATTTTACAGTGCTGAGCATTATAAAACAGTCATAAATGACACTTTTTTTAGTAAACTTAAAATAAGTGTTGATATTTTTAAGTAACATTACAGTAAAATTTCAGTGACAGCACAGTAAAAATTTCCAAACAAGCCGTTTTAGTACTCTGTTGACAAAAATTTATTAGCTGCTTTAAGATTGAATATGAGATACTTCATGAAAATTTACCGTGACAACAAAAAATTTTACTGTGATGTCTAGCAATCAGGGCTCGCTTCATTGGTACCAATGTTTTGGTCTTTGTTGATGCATAAGACGCCTGAAAAACAACTCGTCGGGGGTCATCGGCATTTTTCGGGACCTGGCGTGTTTATATTGTTCTTTCAATGCATTCTGTTGCGTCATAACGTATTGCAACTCACAACGGTCAACATTGCCATTGAAAAGTGTTCTTTGGAAATAAATTAATCGTATTAAATCTGTAAATTATTTATGTCTTCATTTATTTGTTCATTTTTATTCACTCATTTATTTATTTGATTTTTTCGTTTATTTGTTTTATATAATTTATTTATGTATTAATATATTCAATAATTTGTTACATTCATGTCTAAGAATTAGCAGTGGTGCTCAATGAAAAATTATTTGCTTGAAAATAAAAATTCACAATTAGCCCCTCAAAATATCATATGACGTCTATATAAATCTGTATAAAAACCATTTTATAAACAAATGAATACATTTACTTATAAAGTGATTTCTATATAAAAGTATATGAACGTCATATGATATTTTCAGAGGGTAATTGTGAATTTTGATTTTAAAGCGAGAATTTTCGATTGACTGGATCGTTTAAATAACCGATTTCTATTAAATATTTATTGAGATTCAAAGAAATGATAAATATTTTTGAAGTAAAATCTATCGCAATTCGCACAGTAGTGAGAGCTAATAGAAAATCAGCTTGATGAAAAATAGGAGAATCTCCAGGATTTCTTTTGAGAACTCTAAGACTTAAAATATCTGCTTCATATTTCGATATTATTCTGATAATTAATCATATCTGTTTAATATTATAATTAGATCTTTGCTTTCATCGGAAGTAGTAAGAACTATTTGAAAAAAAAAATTACAGAGACATCTAAATATTGCTGAGATATTCCATGGAATATATTAAAAAGTCGTGATGAATAATATCAACGTATAATATTTCAATAAGAATCCAAAAGTTACGAAAATTTTAACATCTTCCATATTCCGAAACAAAGAAAGTTGAACTATTTAATATCTTTATTTAATTTATGAATTTTGTTAATTTTTATGATTGTTCGTTATAAATTTATTCCAAATCCACAACGTAGATTAAATTTCTTATAATTTTGAATAAATTCTCCATGAAAATAACTCAACTAAAGTTAAATTATTTTAGGGATTTGTATATTTATTACGTGATGAAAATTATTCATTGGTATTATATTTAAATCGTTCAAATTAATATGACAAGACAGAAAAGAGAATAGGGGTTGAAATATTTCCTAGCTCTCGTGTGAAAGGGTGACATTGTCGGGAAGGGTTGTGAAGGGTTATTTCTCTTTGTATAGGCACTGTCAAGGGTTTCTGTGGTTGGTCGATTGGACGAACAGATTAATATTCTCAATCAAAGTGCAGTATAGAGGAGAGTAGTGATGGTCTCGAGTACTCATCAAAAGGCTTTTCAATGAGTAGAGGCACATCAGTCATCTATGTCAAAGCCATTCATATACACACTTTTAAGGGCTGTATATCTACCTAACAGATGTTTCAATCCAGTCACGGAATTTTTTTATCTCTTATAGTAAAACTGAAATAAATTCGCATGAATACATATTAAATTGTCATTAATTTGAGCTCGTATATTTTATTATATTTTTCGTATGTGATGTGATAGCAGTTGCAGATGAGATGGAGAAAGCCGCAGAGCTGGAATTAAATTTTACATGGAAATGTGTCGACGTTGATAGTAACATTAAAACCCCCATTGGTAAAATCAATTACGTTCTATGAATTCAACATGAAGAGTGAATGGAAGGGTTGACATTGCACATTTTTATTATGCCTCCTATGAGATGAATTAAGTGACAGTTAATTTGACAACGAATGTTCGTCAATTTTTTTTTCACCTGAAATTGAAGTTCGTAACCAGAATAAATAAATAAGTTTTAATGATGTAAACATTGAGAGAAAAAATTATTTATGATAAGGAAGAACAGTCTGGAGTTAAGAAAAACACCTAAGAAAAATGATAAAGTGTTAAAGTAAATTAAAAAAATTGTTATAAATTACTGACCTTCACTGGATCAGTTTTTTCTTGTTGCTCGACAAATGTTTGTGATGCTCTCGATATTGTATTTCTTCTAGTCGTGGTGCCATCGTGTGATGGTCGTACAAACTCAATTCTTCCACCCTCTACAACGATATTTGGTGCGGGTGGAAAATTTTCCGTATTACCGACAGCATCGTAGTAACCAAGAAGACCTGCTTTCTCACCATATAGGGGATGAATTTGCCTACGACAGCCGATAAAATAGAGGGGTTGATTACATGCTACAGTAAGGATATTTTACTTTTGAATAATTTTGAATAGAAATTTGTATACGAAAACTAACCAAAAGTTGATAGAAAAATTTTCTGCTTTCTCATTTTATGTTTGCAATTTATCAAAAAAAAAAAAGAACTCACCTGGGCGAAGGTATTGGACGGGGTTTGTCCAAGGCCAGTTCCAAATTTATGGGTGACTCCGGTCCGCGGCCACTGGATGCCCTGAAATGTTAAAGGAAATTATGAATTTCATGATACTTGCACAGAATTTATGTAAATAATAAAATAATATAATTAAAATCCAGTATTATGTGATGAAGACAATCAAATTTATCGTTGAATTTGACATTTAGGAATAAATATGAAATTGCTTTTCGTGAAATATTTTGTTTGTGCATAGTTAAAGTTTGCTTATTCCTAACAAGTAAAGTGAATAAACAAAACTATAAGGTGAGTACTTAGAAATAGATTATATTTCATTTGTTTTACTAGTTAGAAAATTATGATTTTGTCTTCAAGTACAAAAATTAATTATGTTTTGTAAAATAGTGCTATGGGTCTAAAACGGCATATGTAGCCGTTTATTATAATGAACGGTATTCTAAACAAATGATCTGTATATCAGTAGAAAAGTAATTTTCCTGAAGCTTTAGAAAGCTATTTCACTTTGACCCACCAATTTTCAGTTTGCCAGTTGCATTCAATAAAAAAAATGGTGTGCCATTTTAGGCCGATTTCCCCTGATATCAATACAACAGTAATAGTAATGTTTAATCGACTGCTAGAAGATTTAAAGATGAACAAAAATTTTCACTCGGAATATTCCAATTGTTATTACAAGCATGCAGTAACTCTCAATAAAGAACACTTTCTCCAATCAAATAATTTACTCATCATGAGCATCATCATAATTGTTAATAATTGAAAAATAATCGAATAAAAACCTAATATATCGTCATAGCCATCAATCAAAATGATTAATTGGACATTTACAACAATTTTTTTTCTTCTCACTATCAGCATATAATATCATTCGGCGCAATGAACTGCAGCGCAGCCTTCAATAATCAACATCAGTATATAACTTGCGGCAATGAACTCAAACTCTCGTTTACCCAATGGCAATTGCCAACAACCCACCGCCTCCACTCTCCCCATTTTCCCCCATGCATAAAAACACTTGTATAACGAGTATGACCCAAACGTTGCGGATCGTACGTACATAAATAAATACATATACAAGAATAAAAATTGCGTGGGCCTATATTCAAGAATTAACGAATGATGAAAGTGAAACTTCTTTAGTTCATTCAATTGGATTCAGTTGAATTATTCCTGAACTTCAGTTCTTTATAGAACTAAATTTACATTGAAGGAACAAAGGAAAAGTAATGAACAGGTTCCGAATAGCTGTAATAATTTTTTCACATGAAAAAAAATATATGTTTTCTCATTCTTTTGCCATTCCGAGATTTTTTATAAACGAAATGAACAACTAAAATAGGGAATGATAAATTCAACTTGAATTCGATTGAATTATCTATCGGATAGGGTATTGATATTTATTTTTGATTTTTCTGTCGCTTGTGATGTATTGAAAATTTAAATATTGTATTGAGAGAAATTTTTATGGAAAGTTTCGGTGCTTTTTTTTTTTTTTTTATTTTCCATTCATTATACAATTTATTTTTGTGATATTTGCGAGCTTTTTCTGTGTTTATTTTCGGCATTTTGGATGATCAAACATGAAACTTTTATTTAAAAATTGCACAGTAGGAATATTTGTGTAAAAATCCACTCAGAATTTGTGTTAGCAATTTTTTAAAACAAATTCAATCTGAAACTGATGATGAAATAACACATTATTCATGTAACTCGATTCAACTCTGATGGTGTGTTAAATACTCTCGAAAAATTGGAAAATATGTTGACCCCAGAAGTTTATAATCTAGCTGAGAGGCAAAAATCAAGTGCAAGATTCGACATGAAATATTATTCATTTTACCTAAAATTATTTTTTTGCTTCAACACAAATTCTCGAATTGAAAACTGATACAAAATCTACGTTAACGACAGTTGACACAAGTTTTGAGTGGACTTTTATAAAAATTTTTTTACTGTGTGCCTTTGTCTTAGACAAGAAAAGTTGATGTGTTAAACCTCATACACAGCTTGTACATTATCTCATTCTCTCCTTTTTTTTTTTTTCGCAAGAGTTTATCTCTTCCATGACGTTTTTTCGTTGCATTTCGTTCCGAACTTACCCTCGCTTAAGGAGAGTCATTTCAACAGTCCCTATACATTGCCTCGAAGCATATAATACACTATACAGAGGGTTTTTTTTTTCCTGTCTCTTCACCACAAACATTTGCCTTATATTTTATGTTGCAACAAAACCGTTCACGCGGTCGATAATATCCTGGAGACCCGCTGAGAAACACTATTATATCCAGAGAAAGGTCCAATGATAATAAAAAAAAATAAGAAAAAAAAATATCATGTGTAAAAAATTTAAAAAACGATGTTGAAGTTGGAAATGAAAAAAAATTTTATATGTGTTGTACAGTAACAACAGAGTGTGTCTTGGAAATGAAAACGATTGGTAGAAATATGTTTGAAACTCGTTCCATGAATCATACTTGTGGGGTAAAAGAGAGTAGAAGAATGCCATGGATTCTCCTTTATTTTATTTATTTTTTCTTATTATTTTATTCCTCTTTGAATGTAATATCTTTCAGTTGGTTGTGTGAGTGTCTCCAAGCGAAATGTCAGTTGTAGACCTCCAAAATGCATATAAGTTCTTGCGCGTACATTTCAAGAGTTTAAATACGTATATAAAGAATAGATTCCACGGATAATCCCCAGGGAGAGATAAAAAAAAATGGAGGAAAAAGAATAAGATAAAGCCATTGAGAAAAAATAAATAAATAAATGAAGAGAGATGAACACAAGCTCCTGCTGGTACTGTCCACTGCGTACCATTGTGCACACATCTCGTAAATTTAACAAGGACATATTTCCAAGACATCGATGCGCTTCTATACTGCCCTATAACAATTTTTTTATCCTTCCATTTCTTTTCCTTGCTTTGCCTCTCATTCCATTGCTCAGTCGAATTTATTTTAGAGACCCGAGGAAAGTGGACAATGGTTTGCTCACGATGTATGATAACTGATGATACACAGTGAAAATATTTTTGCAAAAGTCTACTTAAAATTTGTGTCAACTGTTTTTGACGCAGATTTTGTACCAATTTTCAACACTAGAATTTGTATTGAAACAGAAAAGTAATTTTGTGTGAAATGAATACTATTTCATCAAATTCAAATTTTAATATTAACAAAATCCGATAAACAGAATACAATAACTTGAGGTCATGTAAAAATTATCTAATTTGTCATATCACTCAAAATAATTTTTCAAATATGATAAAATCACAATATATTCAACATTCATTTAACATCTATTAAATTTCACTCAATATTTCAAGTAAATTGAAGAAAATACAATCATTTTTTCACACTATTTTGCTAAATTTCAGCATCACATTTGCAATATCCAAATTTATAATGATTCCCCATTAATATTCTGATTCTTAATATTATAATAAAAAATGTTTGATTAATTCTCTCCGGATGATTTCAAATATTTCCATACACAGTAAAAAAATTTTTGTAAAAGTCTACTCAAAATTTATATCAATTGTTTTTAACGCAGATTTTGTATCAATTTCCAGCACGAGAATTTGTGTTAAAGCCGATAAATAATTTTGTGTAAAACAAATAATATTTCATGTCGTATTTCACACTAAATTTTTATCTCTCAGATTATAAATACATTTGAAGTCAACATAATTTTCAATTTTTTTCGAGAGTTCAACACACCATCGGAATTAAATCTCGTCACATAAATAATGTGTTGTTTCAACATCATTTTCAGTTAGAATTTCAGTTAAAAAAATTCCAACACAAATCCTAAATGAACCGTCACAAAAATTTTCTTACTATACATAACGATATCGATTCTACACAACTCGATACAGTCAATAAAAAATTTTTTTCATCATCAAATGTAACAATAATAATAAATTCAACGACACAACATCGAGCAAAACTTATATAACCATAAATTCAACCGTATATACAATCAATCGCGTATTTACACTTATTAATTGTTTACTTAAGCTATATAGTATACTAAATACAATAAACACAAGAAGTTACATAGAAATTATTGATTATCGTTGAAAGCGTTGATATATATTCAAAAGAAAACAAAAATGAAACATTAATTGTACGTGTGTCGTGTATCGAATTATTAATCATGTATGCACACTTGACGGTAATAATAATACTAATAATTGTATATGAATGCGTAGAAACGAGTGATTATTCAATGCATTTGGAAATGCGAATAGCAGTACTTCATGGTCGATTAACGCTGAAGGAAATGTGAACGTTGTACCAAGAGTAATAGCACACATTTGCAGTGTACATAATATAGCGTTTGCATCATGTCATATGTCAGAGAGACACTTGGACTTCGTTACATCCTATAGAGCTATATACATTGAATAATAACAATAATGCGCGCGTTTCAATGAAATACACAAGTTGATAATTGTTCGTTTTTGATCGTTCATTCACACCGAGATCAAACTAATCATCGTAATTGAATTAAGTGGACGAAAATACAAAATTTATTACGTATCTTGTTATACTGTGACGGTTTAAAATTTATCGCTGTCGTTCACCAGAATGAAAATCCAGCTGCAACACATTTAGCAGATATACGCATAAGTGTGTGCTGGACTTGAAAGAAGAAAGATCAAAGTGTCTCGAATCCATGTTTGATATTTCATTGGTTTATGCACACAACGAGATACCCTGGTTTTGCCAAGAGAAACTCACTACTGATGTGGAAGAATAAAATTTTTAGAGTGACAATGATGGGATTTTGGATTGTATGAGAGGACAGGATATGTGCCAAAATGATTATTATGTAAATATTGAGACGTTGGAGCACTTTGGAATGAATGTAGAGTTTATACTTCATGCTGTTGATTTGCAGAAAAATACTTTGAACTGTTTTGAACTTTTATTGTATTTTTCAGCACGTTAGTTAATCGTATGAATTGTTTGAGAATTAATGAAAAAGACAAACATATAGTTGTGTTGCATAATATTACGTTCGGAGTATGGAACAATGAGCTAGAAGTGAGGTTAAATTAGATTGAACATTTGATAGCATATATTGCTCTCGAAGCCTTTATATCTTTGATAATTTCCAGAATTTTCGGCGAATTTTGTACACAATAAGAGAAATGAAATTGCTCTGTTTTTCTAATGCATTAGTGAGTACACAGTGGAATAATTTTTTGTAAAAAGTCCACTCAAAATTTGTGTCAACTGATTTAAACCCAAATTTTGTATCAATTTTTAACTCGAGAATTCGTGTTGAAGCAGAAAAATTATTTCGAGTGAAATTAATAGGCAAATAATATTTTATATCGAATCTCATACTAAATTTTTGTTTATCAGACTTTAAATATTCTGAATCAACATAATTCTCAATTTTTTAAGAATATTAAAGACACCATCGGAGTTGAATTGAGTCACAAGAATAATGTCTTGTTTCAAAATCATTTTCAGATATAATGTATGTTGAAAAAAATTTTAACACAAATTCTAAGTGGACTTTTACAAAAAAATTTCTCTTTGTAAAGATACAAAATTATGTTTTACAAAATCCGCTTTCGAATAGTCTATAAAAAAAGAAAATTATTTGATTATCAGAGGAATAAAATTTAGAATCTCGCCTCTATTATTTTTCCTAATCCACTAGATTTATCCCGAGTCAAAAAATTGTCCTGATGTCGACCTGCAGCAATAAAGTTTAAGTCTGGATTTCATCCTGGTGAGCATATAGTTAAAATAGAATTTCTCGACCTACAGCTGACTTCAGCCTGAGTACGATCAAGTCAGGATGATATCAGGTCGAGATTTTTGTTTACTAACCTGATCTTATCCTGGCATTTTGATAATTTACTGTTATGAATATTCATGTACTCGAATTATGAATAATAAATAAAATATATATGAAATATTCTGATTATTCATATACTTAATGAATATATCAGTAATCAGTAATAATTAAATTCACATTGTTGTTTAATTTTTATTCATTAAATAAATTAATGAAATGATCTATTTTGATATGACAACGAACCATTACTATAATCGGGATAAAGATAATAAACAAATAATACAAATTCACAATTAAAAAAATATCTTTGATGATAAAAATGTATGAAACAACTGTTTATATTTCTATATGTTTATATCATACATTTACAATGACATTTGGCTTTCTAGGAAGTGATATCGAACACCTTTTCACACACATCGAATTATACCCGATGGCATTTAGTCAACTGGTACGTACGTACTTCCTCTTACGTTGAAGGAATGTAGATTTGTTTTATTACTTCATGTCGCGTGCGTTTGTTCGTTCACATAAATAGCTATATAGATGTGCGTGTACAATACTAAAACTCTTTGGTGCAGTGACATTTCAGACATTGTGTGATTCACACATATTCATCATCCTTGTTTTATATAGTGAGAGAAAATTATGAAGAGAAACAGATGAAATGTGTGCCATCAAAGACAGAGGAAAAATGAAATATATATTTGATGTTAGGAAAATACAAGAGAAATTTTATGAGATGATTTAAATACAGACGTTTATTTATATAGAATAGAATATATTTATTACAATTTCCACTTATTGCGAGCTAAATTCACTTTAATACAATCTTGAGACGCCTGATGGATGAATCTCAAAAGATTAGAGGTTTTTCGGTCCTGAGAATATCGCGACAAAGAGCTTTTACTATATTATACGAAGCATAAAATTTTGTCTAAAAGTTTAGTCGAATTTTGTGTCGAATTTCAACACATGAATTTGTGTTGAAGTAGAAAAATATTATTCTGCATAAAATGAATAATATTTCATGACGAATCTTACACAAAATTTTTGTCTCTCAAATCAAATAAATTTTATTTCAAATTGGTGACTGAGTAATTTAACACATTTATTTAATTCCTTGCAAATCACATAAATATTGTGGTGATTTAACATAACTTTTGAGTGAAAATAGTTTGAAAAAAATTTAAACACAAATTTTGAGTGGATTTTTTCACAAAATTTTTTACTGTGTAGGTATATAGATGTGTATATATATACTTCATATCTCATATGACATAAACGTGACATGCCGCAGTTTGAAGATTTTGTTTGTGAGCTGCACATCCGGCCGGAAGTTGTTTTATAGCTTTTGCAGATGATGATAATCGTCATCAAATCATATTTTATTTATTAATAAAATATACTATTAATATACTTTTTTATTTTTTCTATATTTCGTCTCGAAAGTGATCCTTAGAATACTAATTTCAAAGCTACTTTTTGGTTTATATATTGCCGAAAATATCCGGAGCCGTTTTGAAGAAATTGATGGAATTATTATTAAAATTTATTTAATTTTAAGCAGCCAAAGAAATTCAATAACATTTTTCAAAGCTTTATTTGTTTTGAGAAAAAAAATAATTAATAAGCAAAATTTGTTCAAGAATATTAGTGGGATATAATTATATATTTGGATATTGTAAATGTAATGCTGAAACTCAGCAAATTAGTGGGAAAAAACGATTTTATTTATTAATTTCAAGCAGACGAAGAAATTTCAAGACAGTTTTTATTTAAAGCTTTATTTATTTTTATGAAAATATGAATTGATAAGCAAAATTTGTTAAAGAATATCAGTGGGGAATTATTATATATTTAGATATTGCAAATGCTATTTTTATCTTCTGAATTTTCTTCTAAAATATACATTTATTTGATGTATTGAACAAAATTTAATAGATGTCAAATGATTATTAAATATATCAGGATTTTTTTAGTTGCATGTAAAGCAGTTTTAAAACTTTATTCTGGGAGATATATTAAATAAGATAATTTTCAGAATTAAGCTTTGAGTTATTTTAATATGTATTTTCCCAAAAAAATAAAATTAAAATTTTTTTCAATATTATTATTCATTTCACGCAAAATTATTTTTCTGCTTCTACACAAATTCTCTTATTAAAAAACAATTGACACAAATTTTGTGTGGACTTTTACAAAAAAATTTCTACAGTGTGTATGAATAAGCATACAAAAATGACAGCTGGTGAATTAAACAAAAGCACAAAGTTTGCTGTCGTTTGTTTATATTTTTGTCCATTAATTAACCAACGAATGATAATTATTACATCCACCTGCCAACAAATACCTATACCAATATACATATACATGTATTAAATTGCAATTGCGCCGGATCATTTTAATTATAGATCAAATGAAATTATGTTGATTTTCCAACTGCTTTTATCATATGTATAATGTATTATTAAACTGTACATAACATATTATATGATTTGCATTGTATAGATTATATTTATTTATTCTTTTGTGTGCTATTGAATGTGTGTGCTGAATTAATTATCAAAGGAATTTTATTCAGCAATGTATAAATAATATTTCGAAAACCAGTAGTGATGTTCAATATAAATAAAAAGTTTTCAATGTGGCTTCTCATGAAATATTCATTTTCATTATCGATATTATAATATTATTGTCGTATTTTTAAGCATAATTAAAATTACTAAGCAATATTGATACAATAATTGTATAATAAAAATTTGATAGTCACATTAAAAAAATATCAATGTTTTCTGAACATCGCAATTTATTATACGGTTTTAATTTAAAATTTAGACACAGCTATGAGCATATTTTTTTAACGTTGAAATATACTCTAAAATTTTCCATATAGTATCAAATTTGATTTAGATATCGCTTGAATAATTTAATATGTAAATTAAATAATGAATAAAATGAACGATAGAATATTGGAGACAATTATAAATTAAAAAATTAGAGACTGTCTAATTCTTCAAATTTATGATACAATATAATATTTAATATTTATACCAAATTATGGTTTCATCTATTTCCTGAAGCCATTAAATTAGTAATTATAAAACGAAAAATATCACAATGAATAAAGAATAAATTATTCTTGTGACATTTTCAACAAAGTAGGCCATTTTGCTCCACCTACCTTTATATATATTATATGAATTAATGACATTTGTAACGTATGAATAATAATATGAATTTCAAATTCGTTTCATGAATTCTATATAATGCTATAAATAAGAAAATAATTATAGTTGATGCAGTTACTTAGAATAATATTTGTATGTAATGATGTTCACAGAGAGATAAAGAGCCAGTCACATAATCCGAATCGTCTTCTAGATGTTTTGAACGCACTTTCACAGTATTTTATTTTTTTTTTTTCCCCAAACTTTTTGCTTTTTACTGAACACAAACTAACAAGCGGATCCGCGAAACGTTTCTGCGAGTTACTAATTTATCCACAAGTTTCTATCTAGTCTTCAGAGCGTGTACATACTCGAAATATGTTTATAAGGAAAAGTATGTAATAGTGTGTGCAAGTATATACTATTGCATTCCAAGTTCTAGAGCGGTATGCTTATGGATTTATATATATTACTTTATTTTGGCTCGTGCTACGTTTTAAATATAACTAAATGTGTGTGCCCATACGAGTGAAAACATAATTACTCAGCAAAGACATGTGGACGCACTTTAATCATAAATGTTATGTGTGTACGGACAATAATAATGATTTAATAGTTATAGTTCTTCACGTGTGGAGCTAGAAGAATAGTTATTTTTAATGACGTATTTTATGTGAATAGGAATTATAAAGCATTTAGTACAATATTTTGTGCTGGTTTTTCAGTTGACAAATTAATATAATATAATATGAAGTGAAGAAATTCTTGTAAAAGTCCATTCAGAATTTGTGGTGGTTTTTTTTCAATACAAATTCAACCTGGAAATGATCAGTTGGAGCAGCAGGATATTCATGTAATGAGATTCAACACCGAAGGTGTGTTAAACACTCGAAAAAAATTGAAAAATATATTTCTGCTTCAACAGAAATTCACGTGTTGGGAATCAATATAAAATCTGCGTTAAGAACAGTACAAGAATTTTTCACTGTGTACTCAAAAAAAATTTTTGTATAAAAATTCCGTAAAAAATTTTATCAACTTCTTTTAATATAAATTTTTTTATTAAAACTAAACACAAAAATTTGTGTTAAAGTAGAAAAATCATTTTACTCATAATTAATATTGTAATATGTTGAATTACATCACATAAATATTGTGATTTATTTAAACATAGTTTTAGTGTAAAAATTGTGGAATACAAAAAATTTCTAATATGAATTTTGAATGAATTTTCACAGAAAATTTTCAACTGTGCATTGTGATTATTATTATTAATAATATTATTATTGTTGTTGTTATTATTATTTCTATTACTATTACTATTACTATTACTATTACTATTATTATTTCTATTACTATTACTATTTCTATTACTATTACTATTATTATTTCTATTACTATTACTATTTCTATTACTATTTGTATTACTATTTCTATTACTTTTACTACTGGTATTATTATTTCTTTATTATTACTATTTCTATTACTATTTCTATTACTATTACTATTCCTATTACTATTTGTACTACTATTTCTATTACTATTACTATTTCTATTACTATTACTATTATTATTACTATTTCTATTACTATTGCTATTATTATTACTATTACTATTGTTTTTACTATTTCTACTACTATTGCTATTATTATCACTATTTCTATTTCCATTTCTATTACTATTGTTATTACCATTTCTATTACTATTACTATTGCTATTACTATAGCTATTACTATTATTATTACTATTATTATTACCACAATAATAATAATAATAATTATTATTATTATTATTGCGAGAAAAAACACTTGTGAATGTGTATTTTCCGGAGGTATTTTAATACGCGTGTTCACTAAAATGCCACATTCATATTACTAAGTGGTGTACGTGTTTTGAAAATGTTTTCAATGCATCATCTCACTTGGACTGTGAACTATGCAACGTTTCGGCTTTGCTCACTTGAACGTGTGTTTTGGTGTGTACAGTGTACATATATGTCTATATATGTATGTATATATATGTTGTATGCATTCCAGGAAGTTGTCAGAATATAGTAACGCACACATGTTACAAAATTTGTCCGAAATTCATATAACTAGTCGGGGAGGAATAAGAATATAGAGATAACTGAAATAAAATGAAACTAAACTTCATGGTGAATTTATAACATTATTTGATAATAAAGTGAACATCAGTTGTGTGCGGAAAAATATGTATAGAAATCAATACTGGATACAGAAAATTTGAAATGACGCGTTGGTTATTTGATTTTATCAGCTAGTGAATTAGTTTAAATTCGGGATGAGGTAGTGTACTATGTATAGAATGAAATTTTTTGTAAAAAAAAAATCTCACACTAATTTTTTGTCTCGCAGACTATTTACATTTATAGTCAACATATATTTTCCAACTTTTTTCGAGTGATCAAGAGGGAAGATACACATACAAATTTCGTCAAATTCTTTTTTTTTTTCTCATCAAATGTTAGTATAAAACTTTAATAATATGTTACCAAATTTTTGAAATGTAATTCAAATTATTCTCCATTTTCCTCGAAACTATATTTTCCAAATTGACATGACTGATTATGCTCAAAAAGTTATTTATCAATCGCGCTGAAAATTTACACACTTCTTTTCAATGATATCATTTTCTAGATGAACCTATTTGTTTTCGAAAATTTATTAAAAAAATAATTTTTTCTTGACAAAAACCGTTGCAAAATTTGGTTGAAAGTTAAAATTTTTCTTATGAAATATTTAAAAGCGTGAATTTTGTTCTTTTTCATTTTTTTTTTAGGTTCATTGAGAAACTACAACATTAAAAACTACTAAGAATTTTGGTTTTTCCATTTCAAATAAATACAACAGAAGCTACAATAAGTCACGTCAATTGACAACTCTTGTGCGACTTTCCCGAAAGACCGGACTATATATCGGTCATTTCGAAATTAAAAAAAAAGATAAAAATTCTTAATAATAGCTCAAAATATAAAAAAAAAACGATATACCAAACTTCAAAAACGTTGAACAAATTATTCAATAAAAAAAAAATCTTAATCAGTTAGAATTCATGAGTCTATATTTATCTCCCTCTTCAAAAACAGTTAACACAACAAATTATTTCTGTAAGTGTCCAAACAGTGTACACTGAGAGTGTGTACATGCTAAAAAAAATTCACATACAATAAAAACCTATAAATAAACAAGTAACAAATTGTGTAACAACACCCTCGTCTAGTTTTCTCATCATAACAATCATTCCTTTTATCTCTTTGAACGTGACTACATTTCTATATTTCATTAACTGTAAAAAAAAAATGCATGTATCCATATACATACATCCAAACTCTCACATGAACTAACTGATCATCAAAAGAATCCACACGTGAGTGGGTGAATGACCACAAGCCTACGCTGTCTGACCAGCTAATTTGAATATTATCGATAAACGCTCGCGCGGGGCATATAAGTAGTCACACTATACATATTTACTTCAGAAGACATATTGAACTCAAAATCGCTCTTGACTTTCAAGGTAAGAAAAATTAAATATAAACACTTGTGCAACAACGAGCCAATTTTATTTATTTCTGACCATTATAAAAACAAAACCAATGCCAAACAATGCAGAGTAAAGTATACATTAAATATATAAAATTTGTTTTGTTTTCTTATTGTATTTTATAAATTCAAGAATATAGACATGAAAATATGAAGATATAAAACGAGCGAACGTATGGAAGATGAAAATCGGTAGATATGGAGCTATAAGATCGCAAGCTGGTACTGCACATCACATATATATATATGTGTATATTTATATATTGTATATACATTGAGGCTGATGGCGTCATTACATCATTACAGAGTTACACGGTCGAATGACCGACGTGTACAAATTATAGGGACGTGTCTATATGCAATAGCCCTCTCTTGGAGAATACCTGATGCGCTTTTACCGTCTGCTAACCGCAAACCGTGGTAGACTGAGTCTGCATCGCATGCATCAGACTCATTGCATCCATAACCGGGTGTGTATATACTCATGAATGCTATATGTGCATGTATGAATGCTATGTAAGACTTTGTATGTACACGAAGATGTCACGTATGCGGCTGTCGTTAGCTCTGAAGCTACAAACATACATTGCTGTAGATTATTGTGTACACGGAGAGAAAAATCTACGAAATGTTACTGTGCTGACATTTTTAAAAATATTTATCATTCAAATGGAGAAAAATTAATATGGGGTTGTAGTTAATTTAAAATAAGTGTGGATATTTTTAAGTAACATCTCAGTAAAATTTTTGTGATTGCACAGTAAAAATTTTCAAACAAACCGTTTTAGTATTTTGTTGACGGAAATTTCTTAGCTGCTTTAAGGTTGAATATGAGATACTTCATGAAGATTTATCATGCCAAAACAGAAAATTTTACTGTGCTGTCTATCAATTGAGGCTCGCTTCATTATTGGTACCAATCTTTTAGTTTTTGTTGATGCATAAGACGCTTGATAAAAACTCGTCAGGAGTCATCGGCATTTTTCGGGACCTGGCGTGTTTATATTGTTCTTTCAATGCATTCTGTTGCGCCATAACGTATCGCAACTCACAACAGTCAATATTGCCATTGAAAAGTGTTCTTTGGAAATAAATTAATCGTATTAAATTTGTAAATTATTTATGTCTTCATTTATTTGTTAATTTTATTCACTTATTTATTTATTTGATTTTTTCGTTTATTTGTTTTATATAATTTATTTATGTATTAATATATTCAATAATTTGTTACATTCATGTCTAAAAATTAGCAGTGATGCTCAATGAAAAATTACTTTGCTTTAAAATAAAAATTCACAATTAGCCCCTTAAAATATCATATGACATCTCTATAATTCTGTATAAAAATCATTTTATAAACAAATGGTTTCTATATAGAATCATATAGACGTCATATGATATTTTGAGGGGCTAATTCGATAAACGGATTTAAATAACTTGAAGTCTTGTGAAAATTATCTAATTTGATATATTACTTAAAATAGTGTTTTAAAACTTTTTTTGTGTACAACTGAAAATATCAGAATATATTTAATATATTTATTTGAGGTCTATTGAATTTTGGTTAATATTTTGAGTAAATTAAAGAAAGTATTAGGTCAATCGGAAAGTGATGTCGTTTATTTCTGTGCGTATAATTGTTATTCATTTTTTTCGAAAAACGATAATTTTTTCTGATCCAGCATTGAAAGTTTACACACTAGATGGCGAGAGCTTGAAGATAACGCGGGTAATTATATCATTGATTGAACATAGAAACTTGTGGAAATTTTATATGTTTGAATTTGACGACAGTACTTTCCGATTGATCTGATACAATCATTTTCTCACACTATTTTGCTGAATCTCAGCATCACATCTGAAATATCCAAATATATAATGATTTTCTACTAATATTTTCAGTCAAGTCAAATGAATAATGTGTTGATTAACATCATTTTCAAGTTGAATCAGTGTTAAAAAAATTTTAATACAAATTCTAAGTAGACTCTTACAAACATTTTTTACTCATTAGTTTAAAATATAGTATTGCGATTTATAATTTTTTTTCTTATTAATGATTCCTATTTTTTTATTATTTATTTTATTAATGTAAATGGCAGGATTAATATTGTTTCGGTCCAATAATGAAAATTTTTCCTAGACAATAAAAAATCTTGTGAAAAGAATATATTTTGCTCAATGCGAAAGTCTTATTAAAAATCAACAAAGGCAAAAGTTTTCAATCAGAAAAAAAAGATTAAAGTACTGAATGAAAAGTGGCAATTAGTGTGACTCAGTACCAATAAAACAGAAAACGTTTATTTGTACATATATTTGAAAATGTTGACAAGAGGTCAATTTACGAATGGAATGGAACCTGAACGCTCTTTACATTCTGAATATACTTGTATATATCTACATGTCCAATTGATGTGAATGTGTGTTGTCAAGCTTGGAAAATGGCCAAGGACGAAATTGCCAATTGGTGTACGACAATTAATGGATTTGGTATTTGAATAGGGGGAGTTGAAATTTGTCACACGAATGAAATCAGAGCAAAACTTCCGGTAAACATTTTCTTCTGATAAATGGCTATTTAATTTAATTAAATTGAATAACATCAAATGATGTGTTTGCAAATGAGCAATTAATTTTAACTCATTTAACACAAATCCATTAATCGTATTAGCATTTCCAGTTGTGCACTTTTGTCCTTTCATCAATACATATCAAAATGGCATTATATATTTCATGGTTCTAAAAATTATAAAATACATTAAACCACGATGCAATATATATGTATTATATAGTATAGTTTCCCATGTAAATTATGCGGGGAGCTCGTAAAATTTAGCGCACATGTATCCCAGCATGTCACGTATAGTATTTTAAAAATCACATCTAAATAATTTTTTTTGTATTAAAATTTTATTTTGCTGAACACTTTTTTTAGTATGTCATCTTGTTTATTTCAATATTGAAATGATTTTTTGCATCATGTACACGGTAAGAATATTTGGGTAAAAGTCCACTTAGAATTTGTATTGAGGGGTAGATACATATATAGACTCGTGAATTTTAACTGATTTTGATTATTTTGTTTTTACTGAATAACTTGTTAAATGTTTTTGAAGTTTGGCATATTTCTTTTTTATACATTTTAAGCTATTATTAACAATTTTTATATTTTTTTAAAATTTTTTAATAGCCGATATACAGTCCACTCTTTCGGGAAAGTAGCAACAAGAGTTGTTAATTGGCGTGACTTGTAACTCTTGTTGTATTTATTTGAAATGAAAAAACCAAAAATCTGAGTGATTGTTAATGTTGTTGTTTCTATATGAACCTAAAAAAAATGAAAAAAAAATTCATGCTTCCGAATATTTTATGAAAAAAATTTGAACTTTCAACCAAATTTTGCAACGGTTTTTGTCTCGAAAAAATTATTTTTTCAATAAATTTTAAAAAACAAATAGGTTCATCCAAAAATTGATATCATTGAAAAAATTTGTGTGAAATTCCAGCGCGATTGACGAATAACTTTTTGAGTTATCAGTTACGCCAATTTAAAAAATATAGTTTCGAGAAAAATGCATTCAAAAGTTAGACAATTTTTATCATGACAAATAATTCGAGTTAAATTCTGAAAATTAGGTGACATATTTTAAACGTGTTGTATTAACATCTAACGATAAAGAAAAAAAAAAATGACTTCATTGAACGCGAATGTTCCATTAAATTTTATCACAAAAATTTGTATTGAAGCGGAAAAATCATTTCGTGTAAAATAAATATAATATTTTATATTGAATCAAACACAAAATTTTTGTCGGTCAGACTAAACATAGTCTTACATATATAAACATTTTTTAAATCTTTGCGACTGTTCAATATCGTATTTGTATCGAATTAAATCACATGAATATTATATTAATTAATTATCATCATGTTTGAGTGAAAATTGCTTTTATAAAAATTTTTCTACTATGTGTGATTTAGTGTGAGGCTGGGCATTTATCTTAACTCTTGACCCTGTGTGCCGACAATAACAGTGCATTAACATGTCTAAAGACACCAACGATGATTCCAAAACTGAGTCTCGCAAAAAGACATCAAGAGAAAAAAGAACTGATATTATACATAAGAGAAAGGATTAAGTTTAAAGACCACACAGACTATATTATACATACGTATATTCCATCGCTCCGTTTCATTGTATTCATAAAGCATATGCACATCGCTAAGTGTACATTTTCTCACATTTATTTTAATATGTGTGCACTGCGCAACGGCGGTACTGAGTGTGAGTCACTTGATGGTGGAGGATATGACCGCGAAGGTAAATGTTCTGTGTGTGTCTCCCATCAGAGCAGCACGGTTGCCTGGCAGGAGGCCACGATAGGTCAGCGCACCTTGCGCTGCTTCAATTCCTACTTTATGCTCCTGGTTGTTTATAAGCGGAAAATTCAATTCAACAATCGGGAATCTCATAACTTTATTAATATTAAACTGTCTATTGTTTTGTTCAACTTTACACTAAATTAATTCTCTGCATATAATCATTTTAAGCGTTGCAATGTGCGGTTTATTGTCTCCAAGTTAGCTTTTAATGTGAATACATTTCAATAAATAGATTCTACTTATGATTATTTTATTAGACAGCAGTCAATGTACTTTTTTGATAATTAATTCGTAATATGGGCAACGAGATTATAGACAATGATTTAATAATTTGATTTATTATTAATTTTCTATCTCGTAAAACACATGAAATATAACCTAATTCTGAGTACTCATCTATAGTTTTGTTGATTCGCTTCACTTATTAGGAATATTTGGACTTTAACTACGCACAAACAAAATATTTTACGAAGAGCAATATGCAATAATAATGGATCGCATACAACTGGTTGCAGATACGATGTTACAAATTTCGCGGGTGATCCTTGAAGTGATTTCGCGTCATTATAGAAACCCAGCTCTTGTCAGTGCCACACTTGGGCTGAAATTTTAAAATCACTAATATACCGTTTCACCCTAGTATGCTATTTTAAGTCACTTTTCCCTATACTCAATTAAATTTAAACACACAACTATAAAACGATTCTTATTTCAGACAAATAAACCATAACAATTGTATTTTTCAAACTATTTATTATCATAAAGTCAGTGACGATATAATAAAGATTATTATATTGAAATAATTAGGAATTTGTATGATATCATTCGAGAATGCTGATTCGTTTTCTAGGTCACATGCCAAGAAACAAAATTACTATAAAGATAAGTTTCAAAAGTTTATATATGTATGTATACCGGACGTAATGTACCGAAGTTTCTAAAACTACACTATTTTCCGTAGAGGTAGAGCAATTCACACTATGTATACACGAGCAGTGGTGAATCCTCTCAAGATTTCCCATGAGACATTTGGCATATGGCATACACAGTGGCGCCAAGGCTCGTCTAATATAATTGCTATGAAAGTCGAACAGATAATAACAATATACAGCATGTACACTGTCTATAACCCGTGGTAAATAACTTTTATTACTAATAAAAAGAGAAAATGATACATAAAACGTGAAAAAAAAAATATATCTCACAATAAAATCATAAAAGTAAGTAGATAAAAATGGAAATCTTTGATATAATTTTTAACATAAAGTCTATTTATAAATTTATATATTCATCAATTTATTTTATACTCATTTATTCTTATTCTCTACATCTCTGCACGTGTATGTGTGTGAACAATATGAATGAATTTCTTTGCTATGCATATTAAACAACACGTTGTTGCTTTGGTGAGCGTAAAACGGATGCACTAAAACCACAGAGACACGAATCTAATTATTGTAATACATTGGCAAACATACTGGTGAACAGTCGTATAGAGACAGGATGAAGGGTTAGATGAAAGTAGACACAGGAAATAAATTTTTGTAAAAGTTCACATAGAATTTAAGTCCACTGTTCTTTTAACGCAGGTTTTGTATCAATTTTCAACACGAAAATTTGTGTTGAAGCAGAAAAATAATTGCAAGTAAAATGAATGATATTTCATGTCTAAATTTTTGTCTCTAAGACTATATACATTCGGACTCAACATATTTTTCAATTCCTTGTGAGTTTCCAACAGTCAGATGAATAATACGTCGCTTTAACATCATTTTCAGGTTGAATTTGTGTGGAAAAAATTGTAACAAAAATTCTGAGTGGACTTTTACAAACATTTTTCCCCTGTGCAGTAATATACAACTGCATTTTTTATAGTCCAACAAAAGATTAGGTAATAATTTATTATATTTAATATTTTCGTTTTTTTTTTTCAATACTTTTTTTTTTCATTTCAGACAGAATTGAGTAAAGTGTGCGGATCATAAAAAAGTAACTTCTAGAACCATGAATGGCCCAATCGAAGACATTGGAAGTGAAGATAATGTAAATTTACAGAAAAGTACTAAATTTCAGTAATCAATTATTTTTTAATATAAACTCAAACAATATGCTGTTATTAAAAAATAATTGAAGTGGACTTTTAAAAAATTTTTTTCACTGTGCACTCTTCAATATAAAATCAACAATAAATTATACTTCAATATTATTCTTCATAATTATTTAATCTCATATCTAATCTTATATTAATTTCAAAATTTAGCACATCCAATGACCGAATTAATTCTCTTTTTTTGTCTCCCTTTCGCATAATCAAATTATCATCCATCAATTAATAAATAAATTGGTCAATCAACCAATCAATCAATCAATCAATCAATCAATCAATCAATTAATCAATCAATCAATCTCTGCCCATTATTTTTCCTCCCAATTACGTCCTCACAGGTATCCATTGTTGATATAATTCTGTGACTCACCTCTTTGTATAAAAAATATTTGTTCAGTCGTGATTAGTATTTTCTGTTTTACAAAATCATATAAATTTTTTCGATGTATATTTTTCTCAGATCGAATCTTTGACAACATAATTAACATCGTTACGAAACATGAGATTGTCATGTTCGATATTTGACAATTATTTTGAAAAATATATTCGAAAGCTGACGTGGAGGAAAAGATAAAAAAAGCTTTCTGTCACAATTTATTGTTAGAATCAACAGCTCTGCCTGCACAGTAAAAAATTTTGTGAAAAAGTTCACTCAGAATTCGTGGGAAAATTCTCTTTCACATAATTTTCACACAAAAGTTATGTTAAATCAATACAATATTTATTAGAATCGATTTAACATAAATAATATTTTGAACACTCGCAAAAAATTAAAAACCATGTTCAATTATTCATTTACTAATTCCTTATAAAATACTTGTGCTGTGACAATTAAAAATTTTGCGTTAAATTAAATAAAAAATATCATTCATACTAAGCAAAATGATTTTTCGATTCAAACACAAATTCTCGCGTTAAAATTTATTATAAAATTTATTTTAAAAACAGTCAACACAATTTTTTTCACTGCGTACACGTGTCTGTAATTATAAGTGCTGGAGAGGAGAATAAAATAAACCAGAACGATAAAGATGTGCGTGATGATTATGTTCTTTGAAAGAAATAAGAAAAAAAAAATATCATAATGAATAATGATGACAATAAAAAAATACCGTTTAGGAATTGAGAGTACAAGCAACGAGAGATCTATTGTGATTAAAATGGTATAGTGGAGGTCCTTGAACTATACGTGACACAAAGGCGAAAAAGATGGTGTCCCACGATTAGTTGTGTGTATATATATGTTATTTCCCGCTGGGTGATGTGACCCCCGTATAGATAATCTAAAAAAAAATACCTATATAAGAGCATAAAAAAAGAAAGAAAGGGTACCAAGTTCACGTAATAGTTTCACAAATTATTCAAAAACATTATACAGTACAAACATTTTTGTAAATATCCACTCAGAATTTGTATTATTATTTTTTTAGGAAGGAATTCAACTTGAAAATGATGTTGAAACAACACATCATTCATGTAATGAGATTTAACGAAATTCATAAAATATTGCGTGAATTTTGGGACATCATTTGTAGTGTCCCAAAATTAATGCAAAAAATAACACGTTGATTATATTCGAAATCTTGCGTGATTTTTGGGACACTATAATCAGTGTCCCAAAATATCGCCTAAATTTTGGGACACCCTTTATAGTGTCCCAATATTAATTTTTTTTCTAAATGAAAAAGATGAAATAAAATGATGAAAAATGGCTTTATCTGGGCGAATGAGAGAAAATATTAGAAATTATTTCGGATAATAAAAAAGAAAGAGAGAGAGCTTTACTTAAAATTTTTGCTATTTAAATAAAATAAAATTAGGTAATTCCCACAAGGCTTCAAATTCTTTCAATCCGTTTATTATATTTCCCCAACATTTAAGTTCAAAATTTTATAAAATATCATTCATTTCACGCAAAATAATTTTTCTGCTTCAACATAAATTCTCGTGTTGAAAATTGACACAAAATCTGCATTAAGAACAGTTGACACAAATTCCGAGTGAACTGTCACAAAAATTTATTCAATGTGTAATTTAACAATCACGAAAACCAGTTCCCAGTACTTCCAACCTTAGAAATACAACAACTCCTTTCTTCGTCCAAATTTTTTACTAAAATTGTCTTAATAGAATAAAACCGTCATATTAATATATCAAAATTTACTGACCAATTCCCATCAATGTGTGCTATATAATTTCTTTTTTATGCTTCAGCATACACCATATATATATGTATATTCATGCAAACTGTAATTCCTAACATGCTTAGCATAAAATAATCTTTCTCACGTAGACAAAAACTGCCTAGCTATAAAAAAAAAAATACCTCTTGACGACTTCTACGTATTAAATACACAATGTTACTTAATATAATTTTTTGCCTTTATACACATTGAAACTTTTATCACTTTCCTTCATGTATATATATATACATATGACCTGGCAGTAGTGCGATAAGAGATAATCTTACTTGTCCCACTTGCTCGCATATACAAGACTAAAAATAAATAAAAATTATAAAAAAAAAAGATGAAAACAAAGAAAACAAAATTAGAGCTATAAAAGTTGTGGTGTATATTTATTGTGGAAATTGTCGAGTCAGGTGAAATACGATGACGTTATATTTTTTTTTTATTTACTTATTATTATTTGCTTTTTTTCTTCCTTCAAGAAGAATATATATGTATACTTTCCCATATATCCCATGGGGGGTATTCATCAAAGTGAATCTAGGGACACAGATGATGATGATGATGATGATTCATCGTGTCAGTTTGAGTTCTGAGATGTGTATATACATAGAATATAAAAGATTATAAATGAAGATAACAATTTTCTTTGCTTGAGAACATCAAATAAATTTTTTATTTATTTATTTTTTATTTTTTTTGATAGTTATTTTCAAAAGTGAATAGGTATACGATTGACTGTATGCTTGAAAAGATTTTAGGATGCTCTAATGGGATTAGCGGCATTAGCATCTATAGTAATTTTCATTTTGACTCCCGTATAGATCCTCATAAATACGTGGATTTAGAGAAAAAAAAAATATATGGATGTATGAGAATAATGAAAATGAGACAAAATAAAGTTGGAGTAGAGTAAAAAAAATATTTCTTCACTGACTCGAAAAATAGGATCATACTCGCATGAATGTTATTTTTTTTTTTATTTGTATAATAATATATATTATATATTTGTCTTTAGATTGAAATTGATATTTTTTTTTGTGCTATATATAATAAGAAAATACTAATCCAGGTAGATTGACATGGTCACACGAGTAGGTGAAATCATGAGTGGATTTTAAGCTCAAATTTCATCGTGATCTCATCTCCTCATTTTTTACATTCTTTAATATCATACATATATATTTATATATAAATTACGGTGTGCCATTTTCAGGCAACTTTTTTATTTCAACGTAATAACAAGCTGAAAATTTACTGGACAATGAAAAAAGAAGCCTGTTTGAATCGGAGCTCTTAATTTTAAGATTTAGAGGTGGCTGTTTGTAATTTTCCATTTTCCATTTAAACAACATGGGAAACATTTTTTTTGTTTGGATTTTTGTAGCTCGGCATTTGCGCATTATAGAGATAAGCCCATGGCACAATTTTATAGGAAATTGAACGCTCTATAAAAAAGTTCTCTTACACTTTTTTCATAGAGACAGCCATTTTGAAGATATTCAAACCCAAAACTCCAAATGTATGAAATTTTGAATTTTTATTTATTAAATCGATACTATAATCACTTGATTATTGTAATAATAAAACATTTCAATAATTGGAGTTACATTGCCTAATTTTGTTTAGATAGCATAATTTTTATTGCTTTAAAATAATAATAAAATTCATTTAACTTAAGTTATAAATAATTTTTCTTTACAGTAAATAAAATAAAGAATAAAAAATATCTGACACGTGGGTATTTTTTTTTTTTAGCTTTACGAAAATATTAGCACATTAAAACCAGTTTTCCAATTGAAAATAATTTTTAAGACTTTAATAAAGAGATTAGTATCGATTTAATAAGAAAAAAGTCTAAATTTCATTCATTTGAAACTTTGGGTTTGAATATCTTCAGAATGGCTGTCGCTATGAAAAAAGTGTAAGAAACCTTTTTTGTAGAGCGTTCAATTCCCCACAAGAATGTGCAATGAGCTCACTTCTATGATGCGCAAATGCCGAGCTACAAAAATCAAAAAAAAATAAATTAAAATTTTGTTCCCCATGTTATTTAAATAAAAAATGGAAAATTACGAAGAGGTAAAACCTCTAAATATTAAAATTAAGAGCACCGCTTCGAACAAACTTCTTTTTTCACCGTCCATTATGTTTCCAGCCTGTTTTTTCGTTGAAAAAAAAAAGTTGCCTAAAAATAACACACCGTAATATACTTTATTATAGACATATACGAATGTGTATGCACAGTAAAAAAATTTGGAATCATTCAACGAGTAATTCAACACAATTTCTAATTCATCATGAATATTTACCATATATTTAATGTTAAATCAAAAAAATATTACATTATAAGTAAACTTTTGACTAAAAACTCCCTAAATAAAACTGTAAAAATTTATCAGTGCACTTTTGCATAAATCTTTCCACTCTGTAATAGTGTGTTGAGAAAGAATAAAAAAAAAAAGAAAAGAAGATTGACATATAATTGAACTTTACATTTTAAAAAGTTTCTTCTATTTTCAAAGATATCCTGAAATATCTCACCGTGTCCCAGTTTCTCCTGCATGAGAATAAAATAAACCAATATATATACATGTAAACATCATATATGTAACGTCACTGTTGCCATCTCCATTAATTTATTGGCACGAAGCATGGCATATGTACATAGAATTCAGTAACGTGGTGTAGCCTGAAATATGTTCGAGTTGGCTGCACTTTCGTGCATGGTGTCTTCATGTATACATATATCGGACATAAATATATGTATATATACATATATACATGTGTATTGTAAGTGCGTGAACGATGTTGTCCCGGGAAAATGGGTTCACATCATCATATGAACCAGCAACGAGCGTATATCAACGCAACGTCGAGTCAGCTTGGCAACGACGTGATAATCACGTTGAGAATCACAAGCGCGCGTCTCGATTTACACTGTGTGAGCGTGGTCTCGCGCTTGCTTGCTCGTCGCACAAATGCATATACATGCATGTTTATACAGAGAAAGTCTTTGAGAGAGCATGCATAATAATTAACTCGTCGCGCGTGAATCAGGTGGCCGCGATTTTTATTTTTAGTCATGGTTTTATTTATATTTTTTTTTTTTTCTGTAACATCTATCCTTTCTTTTGTTTCCTGTATTGGATGAATAGAGTGCTGATAATTGATTAGAATGTTGGCTAATTGAGTAATTATAAGTGTGGTAGAACTTTGTGCTAAGTAGATACTGTAAGAGAATTTTTGTAAATGTCCAAGCAGAATTTGTGTTGATTTTTTTTTAATACAAATTCAAGCTGAAAATGATGTTGGGACAACACGTTATTTATGGGACTCGATTCAACACCGATGGTGTATTAAACACTCGAAGATAATTGAGAGTTATGTTGACTCAAAATGTATTTAGTTTGAGAAACAAAAATTTAGTATAAAATTCGACATGAAATATTATTTTACGCAAAATTATTTCATTGCTTTAACACAAATTCTCGTGTTGAAAATTGATACAAAATCAACGTTAAGAACAATTGACACAAATTTTAAGTAGACTTCTCCACAAAATTTTTCACTGTGTACAATATATAATGACATCAGAAACATAGAGAAAAGATGAAAATACAATTATACACATATGGAAGTTGATGTAGCAGCTGGCGGTATTACCACACGCAGAGCGTGACTTTTCTTTCTGAGTTCGTGCGCGGATTCTATAACACTCCACTCTGTACGGTACAGTAGCAGAAAGCTTGGATTGTTTAAGGCACTTACTTCTACAAAGCACCCGCATACATAACACATATAACTATATAAAAATATATACATACTATACATAATGCAGATTATAACTGTATATATACAAATGCCTCGCGCGTGTAAACCCTTCATGCAACATTTCCTTCATCTTTACTTAATTATTTCTCTCTTTTATTCCTCCCCCTACACAACTATTAAATATAATATTTTATTTCAGTATTTATTTTTGTAAAAGTGCGCGTGAACGGCTCGTTTGCAATTTTCTTTTGCATTTTCTTTGGATATTAAACATATGCATAATTTGTCGGAGTAACGTTTGAAGTCGACATACGACGTGGCGCGCAATTTTAATTCTAAAATGAATTACAGTGAAAATATTTTGTGTTAGCGCGCATACTTTGATAAATTGTCGCGACATTTTTCATTTTGAAAAGACATTACAAAAAATAAAAAAGATGGTGCAAATGTGCGCAAAGTTGAAAGTATTTGTTGCGACTGTTCTTGGAAGATTCATTAAGTAAAAAGAACTTTGGTATGAAATAAAATGACAAAAGCAAATCAAAGAACGTCGTCACAGCGTAAAATTCCGATTAACGATGGCGTGACCACCCGGAGATGGAAGTATTCATTTCATTTTCTTCATCTTTTTTACTTTTCATTTGCCTCCGTTTATTTCTATACTCTTTCATTCTTTTTCTTATTTTCTTCTTCATCGTCTTAGGAACGCGCGCGTTGCATCGTCTATTCCGGGTTTACTAGGAAACAAACTATCCTGACACACCCGGCATGCATATATTTACACCGTATGTATATAAATACTCAAAAGCGTGGGTATGTTGAGCTAAAACTTTTTGTTTTGTCGCTTTGTATCTCTATTTGCCTGCGTTCTAATTGCCAAAGAGGAAAAAACGTATAAGTATATACTATATATATGCGTGCAGGTTGGAACGCGTTGAGAATATCATTCTTGGAATGTCATCTTTCAATATATGGAAATAGTTAAAATTATAATCGATTTAATTGTTGTCTCATTTTTATTGCATTGTTTTCTTTTATGGCTATTTTATCTTTGAGAATAATTGTCGTTGAGTTTTGTATATGCCACACTTAAATATTCAGTATATGGAAGGAAATTTCTCTTAAAGGTGCTAAAACAACGGAAATAATGGAAATAATTATTAAAAGGAATGATAATGGAAGGAAATTCATTTTATGAATATCTGAACGTTTCATATAATCGTTGGATAGTAAAGAATAGAAATTCTGAGAGGCGAACGTGTCAACTTTTGTGTTATATGATTTATTATAGTAGTGAAAAAATTTTTGTAAAAGTCCACTCAAAATTTGTGTCAAGTATTGTTAACGTTTATTTTGTAGTGATTTTCAATACGAGGATTTGTGTTGAAATAGGAAAATAATTCTGCTTGAAATAAATTATATTTTTTGAAATTTGGATTTTGATGTTGGGAAAATTTGAAAAATGGATTAAAATTATTTGAAGCCTTGTGAAAATTATCCTATTCGATATGTTCTTCAGAGTATAGTGTTTTGAGACTTTTTTATATACACTGAGAAAAAAAATTCTTTGGATTTATAAATAATTTGATTTATTCGAATCTGAGTTAGTTGGTCCAAATAAATAAGGCGTTGCAACCAAAAAATTATTTTGTATGGACGTTTACATCCAGATCCAAATAAACCAAATTATTAGATTCACAGAATTTTTTTTCTCAGTGTATTAATTATTCAGTTGACGCCTATTAAATTTTATTCAATATTTCAAGTGAAGAAGTGAAGAAAATGCAGTCATTATTTCACACTATTTTACTAAATTTCCACATCACATTTGCAAAATCCAAATTTATAATGATCCTCTCACTAATATTCTGATTTTTAATATTACAATAAAATATGTTTAATTATTCTCTCAGAATGATCTCAAATATAATTGTACAGGGTAAATAAAATTTTGTAAAAGTCTATTCGGAATTTGTGTCAACTGTTCTTAACGTAGATTTTATATCAATTTTCAACACAAGAATTTATGTTGAAACAAAAAAATGATTTTGCGTAAAATAAATAATATTTCATGTTGAATCTTACACTAAATTTTAGTCTCCCAAACTATAAACATTTTGAGTTGACATATTATTCAATTATTTCCAAGTGTTCAACACACCATCGGAGTTGAATCTCATCACATAAATAATGCGTTGTTTCAACATAATTTCCAAGTTGAATTAATGTTAAAAAAATTCAAACACAAATTCTGAGAGGACTTTTACAAAAATATATTCACTGTGTGTGCCGCACAATATAAACGTTGCATCAGGCGTTGGAGACTTGATGTCTCTGCAGGATTTAGCGAACTTGAAAATGCTATACTCCGCGCCTTAAAATACCATTGATCGAGCTGCTGCTGTTGATATGGTGACTACTCTGACGCTGTGAGCATTGCACGTGTCTGTTGTATGTCGCCGTAACGGGAATGTACCGCTTTTTCACCATCGTATAAATATAAATATACAATTGATTGTACAGTATTCGTAGAATATATCCCTGAGGAAGTGTAAACTCTCTTTGCGCGACACGTTTATAAACAAGAAATATTCGAATGAAAAATTAAATTACTCAACTATTATTTCAATCTCACTGTATAATTATAATAATGTGTGAATTAATTGTTAGATATTTATATAAATATTTTCTGCTGTCTTTGACCAAGTAATGTGTGAAACCGTGGAATTGTTCTAGCGGAAAGAAAAAAGAAAATTCTGTTACGGATAATATAGGATTGCGAAGCATAACAAAGAAAAAATGTGTAATAATAAAATCATAAGTATATTCTTTTGATACATATAAAATACATAACGTATATATGTATAGAAGCCATTCTCTTGGCTTTCTTTTAGATATTGCTGCGTCAAAATACTCACATACCCTGAAATAATATTTACAATAAACGATTTAAGCACGATAATCTTTGCGCAACCTTCAATCTCACTTCAATTCCCATTTTTTTTTTTTTTTTTATATGCATAACATAATGTAGGTCTCGATTAATATGAAAGGGAACACTCTATGTATATGTACATAGTGAAAAATTTTTGTAAAAGTCTACTCAGAATTTAGTTTAGTTCTAAGTTACTATTAGTTCAATTGAAAAGTAATGTCGGTTCTGCGCGTTTTTTTATTCATTTTTCTCAAAAAAACAATATTTTCTCCTGATCTGTAATTGGACATTTACACACTAGATTACAAAATGTTATAAATAATGAGAGTGATTACACCAGTGATTAAAAATAGAAACTTGTAAAAATTTTATCTGTTTTAATTTGACGACAGTATTATTTTTCAGTTGACTTAATTTAAAATGAATGTATACAAATTTGAAGTTCTATACATTTTAACTTCTAGAAGACTATAGGAAACGGATATATATTAGTTCTGGAGAAAAATTTTAAAAAAGTAAAAGCGATTTTGCATTTCGTTGCTAACAAGACGATACAAACTTTTTTTAAACGTCGTTAGCTCCAAGTTATTATAAGAAAGAGTTAAAATATTAAACTCCGGGAGTACCAAAAGATGAAGCCTTTGCAGAGGAGGGGGTGGTGATGTGTGAATTTATTAAATTTGATCCCAGATTCGTAATCAGCAACCCTGGAATTTCGTAAGGCCACATTTTCACCGAATTTTAGCAATCCCATGTAGGAGTGTACAACAGGCTTAATATCAGGCCAGCATCGGTGGCCATTCTTCGAGTAATGGTACGATAACAGTAACCACGACTGGCCTAGCCGTGGTTAATAGTCGGATGATAACTTGGGCCCAGCACTGGTTGGCAGTCTTGGCCAATAACTGAAAACAACGCTGGGCCATAATTGCAAATAGTATTGGGCCATTAATAAAAATAATGCTGGCCCATAATTGCAAATAGCAGTGGCCCATTAATGAAAACAATGCTGGTCCATAGTTACAAATAATATTGCCAAATTAATAAAAATAATGCTGGCCTATAGTTGTGAGTAGTATTAGCCCTTTAGTGAATGCAAAACTAAAAAAAAAAAATATGCACCGAACGTGAAGAAAATATGTACACATCGATTGTAGAACCAAATTATATCGATGCAAATATAAAGTAAATATCAATAATCTATGAAACGATATCAAATTGATAGCCTGTTACAATTCACAATGGATTAATAGGATGATAAATAGATATTGGTGATCATAAGACGAAGATTCACCTGAAAAATTTTTGTAGCGGCTCTTTGTAAATATCTTTTTCACTTTTCAAAAAAAGACAAAATATAACCTGATCAATGTGAACTGAAAACAATAATATAAATATAATGAGAATAATAATATTGATTAATTACTATATAAGCTCATTTATTAATCACGTCTCTATACACATTAATGATATTTTTACCTTGTGAAAATGAGTTTGTAGATATTTTGTTACATAGCAACAAAATTATTTTGAAAAAAAAAATACATGAAAAATTGAATTCAAAACATAAAAAAAATTAAAAAGCAAATTCGAAAAAGAAATAAAATAATATAGAAAACTCGAAGAGGCAAGCGGACGACAAGTAATGACTATTCATTCTGAATATCGCCTTTTTTTCGGTTTGCTCGACCGCCATCTCGATCGCCAGCTCCTGACAACCATCTCCCCACTTTCCCCTCCAAGCCTTTCACTTCATTATTGTCTCCGAATTTCTCTACGAGCGTATCTACAACAAAAATGACAGAATTCACAAAATGTAAGCACAATACTTGATAGATAATATTAAAGGTTAAGAATTGAAATTTACCTTTGAGACAGCCAAACGTCGCCGTGGCGCTGAAATTCTTTTTCCCAACATTATTGACCATGCGCCCAGTCCCTGAATAATGGGTCTGGACAGATTTAGTGATCGTTGCGACCATTATCTTGGATATACAATCCTTTGCCTTGGATTCTCCGCACACCAGAACTCGATAAAGACACATCTGTAAGTAGAATATATGCGATAAATATAAGCGAGAAAAATATAATTACGTGATATAAATAAAATAATAATGTGAATATACCAAGGCTTTTTTTTTTTCTTCATCCTCGTTCAAAGCTTCATCAAATGTAATGAAGTTGTCCAAATTTTTAATAGGCAAGGCGACGCCAACTCCAGCTCTAGCCTCTGTGCAATTCATTACGGGAACTTTTGCCTGATTAATTTCAACGATGAGAGTATTTTTTATTTCGTCTGTTTTCATTTGAAAGTCGTATAGAAGACTTCGCTTCATGCTCGTCATATTTGCACTTATAGATAACGCCAGTTGACGTAATTTTTCATCCAAGTATTCTTCGGTTAAATCTACAAAAAAATTACCAAGTCTGTAATTTACACGAAATAATTTGTGAGATATATAATAAAAAATATTCGACTTACTATTAGCAGCGTTGTTCTCCTTTGGATGTTGACACGTGATTTGATTTGTGCCTAACGGATCGGTAGAGTCATCAATTCCATCCTTCTTTGAATTTTGTTGTTGCACAGACTTCGAAGAAAACATTGCTGGTACACTTTTAAAATTTTTTTCAATCGCCTTTTTTGACAGGACGACCGGTGTATTTTCTTGGTCCTCTTTTGGTGATGGTGCTTCCCCATCAGTACTCTCAATATCTTTAGTTTTATATGAACGTTCTAAACGCTGCTTTCCCTTTTCCAAAGATCCTGACAAGTATACAATAAGTAAATATAGTATAATATTTTATTTATTGATAACAAAAAATAATCATACTGTAAGAAATAGTATATATAGTTTTTTTCTATTTTTATTAAATATATATTTAATCAAGCGCGGCATGGAATTCGAATAATCTATCTAAATCTGTTATTAACGTGTGATAGAATGTATTTGATTATGTCAAGAATTTTTCTACGTTTATAAAACTGCATGTACATACATATTGTGTAAATTATTTACATTGAAAAAATACGAAAAAAAATATATTCAAAAAATATGCTTACTTGTTCGTGAAAGTATTTCTACGATGAAAGATTCCCAATTAGTCTTAGGCTTGGCACATGAAGTTAACCACGTATCTATGTGTTTATATTCTTTTCGTGGTGGATAAAAACAAAAGTCTTGCCCTTCTTCATTGTACACCCATGATAGCGGCACAAGTTCAGTCATTTTTTCGGTTTCAAACCACACAACTGCGTACCGGTATTTCGTATTCGCCGTGGATTGTGACTCGGAATCGGACATTTTAACGGATTTTATGCCACAAAAGATAAAGCGTCACAAGGTACAAAATATAAACACCCAACGTATAAGCAAATGCACAACACAATGATAATGGCAATAGTAGAATCTGAATGTTTTTTTGTCATTCACCGTCGATAGATAATATAATTTATTTCAATGATTTTCAACTAATAAACTAGAAAATGTTTGTCGTTCTCTTCAATGTTGCGTCTGAATGCCTCAGCAGACCCATGTAAACTGAAGTAAAATTTTTTCCTTGCGCAAATACACACATAAATGACCAAATTTTGTTTATACTGAGCATCGATGGGACAAAGCCTAACGCACAAGATTAACCGGCACGAGGAAAAGAAACATAAACACCTAAAGCATAAACAGATACACGACACATACAATGATAATGGCAATAGTATAGTAGAGTCTGAATGTTTTTTTCTCGTCCACCGTAGCTGTTACTTTTCGATGATATATAATATTATTCATATTTCAATCATTTTCAATTAATAAACAAGCAAATGTTTAGTCGTTCCCTTCAGTGTTACGTCTCAACGCTTTAGCAGACCGATGTAAACTGTAGTAAAATTTCGTCTTCGCGCGGAATACACACATAAGTGCCCAAACTTTGTTTATACTGAGCATCGATGGCACAAAGCCTACACACAAGATTAACCGGCACGAGAAAAAAAAAATAAACACCTAAAGCATAAACAGATACACGACACGTACAATGATAATGGCAATAGTATAATAGAGTCTGAATGTTTTTTTCTCGTCCACCGTAGCTGTTACTTTCCGTTGATATAATATTATTTATTCTAATTATTTTTAATTAATAAACTAAAATATATTAGTCATTCTCTTCAGTGTTGTACCTCAACGCCTCAGCAGATTGATATGAACTGAAATAAAATTTTTTTCTGGCGCAGAATACACACATAATTTTTGTTTGTATTATGCATCAACGGATAAAGACTCAGGTGGATTTTTATATATTTACATATGTTGTAAGGGAAACACATAACACTGGTGTTGGTCACGAAAAAAAACACACTTTTGCTTTATTCGATTTGCTGAAATAAAATTTTCACAATTTGAAAAATGACGAACAGCAACAATGCCCAAGTCTGATGATGCAGTTGGATAACAAAATACATTGTCCAACTCTTGTGCTTCGCAGCCCAGTAAATATAAATCGGACAGTTGGAAATTTTTTTTTCCTTCGAGATCACATTTGGCAAATATTTTTTTGATTTGAAAAATTGTTCCATCGTTTAATTGTGCAATATTGTCCGGATGATTGATCTTGAATGTAGCTCCTTTTATTTTCACGCTGTCTACCTTCATAAGCTTTTCTCCTTGATCGGTAGAAATATTTGTTTCTTCATGATTAATTTTACACGCGCGTACATCGTAATTTTTCTTAATTTTCAGTCTGTCACTAGATTCAAGTTCCTCCAAACGATTTGCGATTTGCGTCAATGGTTTATTTCTAGATTTAACAAGGTTCTTGAACGTGCCAATAAAACTTTCTCCCCAAAAAGCAGAGATATCACTAAGAGTAAGACCAAATTGTTCTACGTCATCAGCAGCGTGAATAAGATTATGCATGTTCAACACTTGTGAATCTTTTCCATAAAGTGATGAGAGCAAATCGAAGAATTTTCTCAGTAATTCTCTAGCATAATCTCGAGCGATCACAAAAAATTCCTCACTGTTAAGTATACGGCACGCCACAAACAACAGCATAAAATGTTTATACAGGCTGTCTGACAAAATATTTTTCAAGACTATGGGTCCACAATAATGAAGAAAAAATCGATACTGTGTGGCTTTCCATTGCGCGATATACTCAAGAGTAAATTTTTTTCGCTGAAATTCACACGGTATATCTGGTGTCAATAAAACTAAGCGATCATTGAGTCTCTTCGAGTCAGTAATTCTAAGACGTGTAGCTTTACCTCTCGATATCCACTTCTCTATCAAAGATTTCATCACACCATCATACAAAAGATGCATCGGATCGAGAATGACAGACCTGACAGGATCGAAATTCGATAGCGAAAGTAGTGGTGATTTGACTTCATTGCCACCACGGTGATGTTGCAATTGTAATTTATCTTCAAAAGATTTTTTCGTTCGAAGCTCGCAATCCATTTGCGGATACACTCTCTTACTCGTTTTCATATTTCCTTTCTTTCGATTAATATTTGTTTCCTGAGATATACCTTTTATGGTACACCTTTCACACGCATAAAATCCACCAGGATATTTACAACATTTCAAGAATGCTCTGGCAGGACTGTCTGCGATTATTCCAAGAATCTTGAACGCATATTGTCGACCATTTATTGTTACACCGTCTTTAATGAGCTGATTTGCTTCATCTAAAAAATTTTCTAAGTATTCATCAATACTATATGGCTTAGAATCACCACAAAATATCGAAACGGCAAATGGTTTCGCTATATAGTTTTTATGAAATACTTTAATAGACGTCGGCCACACTTGCATTGGAGAATTCTTGAAGAGTGACATACCATCAATATGAACGAATACAGCGATTTCATTGTCACTATATTCATCTGTTATGACCTTTTGAAGGCCATTTTTAATGCCTAAGTAAATAAATTCGCCAACAGTATTTTTACCACTTCGCATTTGTTGTAAAATACGACGATGATTAGTGCCCAATAAAGTCTGTGCAGTTTTCGGCAGATTTGTGTACCCTTCACTTCGAAGTACCAACAATAAATCAGTCACTACATTTAAACACAACGTCTCTAAATTATTTAAACACCAATGTTTTAATTTATTTTCTAGTCCCACAATATCATTGTCAGAACTCTCAGATACACTCTTCTCACCATCGACTTGATTGTTATCTGCAATAATTTTGTCATCATTTTCACTATTTAGAGGAGGATTACTATTTACCAGTATTCCTACACTGGCTTCAAACGATGATTCACTTTGATCAATGCTAACATCACTCTTAATTTCACATTGTTCAGAATTATCCACTTCATCAACTATTGACACGATATTATCGTCACGTTTTTCTTGCAGAATCAAATGTTTTTTTTGTAATTCCCGATGCTTTTTGAGGCGGTAATACTGCTTGGACATTATAATATTTAACGAATATACACTGACACAATGCACAATAGTAAACTATACGTGATGTTATATACGACGCACATTTGCCGGCAGATGGCGCGCAGTGAATAATCAGAACTTAGCCAATCATAGGCAGTAGTACATCGGCCTAGAGTCGGTTGTATAAAAGTAATTTTAAAAAATAACAAAAAATGGTGACCAATACTAACTCAGTCATGGCCCAGACACCGGCGAGTTACACTCGGCCAATTATCAATAAGCATACACCGGCCAATAATTGGGCCTGTTGTCAGATATGGCAATTCCTACATGGGATGTCATGAAATTTTACACTACAAAATTTTTTCTACGCCTTACCGGACCGGAAAACCGACATATCGGCTCGCTCCATGATAGGAACTTTGTATATAGTTGATACATGATACCAGACACTGATTTGGAAACTTTCCAAGGGCGATTTCAACTCTCAAATCCTGGCCATCTAAAGGCTAACTTTTTTTTCCTTGGTAAGGCTTCAAAAAAAACTATTAAGACACTAACTAAACAAGACTTAGAGCGTATAAATTGAGTTTAGACACATATATACAAAAAGAACTATAAGATTTTCAAACCTTAGCACAGGAGAAATCGAATCATCTACTACTTTTAAGGTATTAAAAAAAAAACTACAATTGAATAAATTAAATCCAGTAGCTCATTTAACCTCGTCAATTTCCTACAAATCTTATCTCATAATTATTGAACATGACAATAAACATAATATATTAGGAACTAATTTGTGAATTTTGGGCCTCATTTCCGAATTTCTTAAAAACGTATTTTTTAGATAATTGCACGCGATTAAAAGCTGGTTCGGACAAGAGGACGAGTTAATTCAATAGAGTTTATTCCAATTCACTATTTGCCCTACGGGATGTGTGTATTTTGCGATGATGACAACGACAACGAGGATATTTATCAAATGGAAGCAAAGGTGCCATATATGAAAAAGTGAGAGACGCAGGGACCACCATGTCAAAGAGATATAGCTTCAAGGTATGCGAGCAACGAGAAAGAAAAAGGAATAAGAATTACGTACATGTATGAATGTATGTGTATGTATGTATGTATGTATGTATGTATGTATGTATGTATGTATGTATGTATGTATATCCATAGAATAAACGAACGACAACGGATAAGAAGAAGAAGAACAAGTAAGAAGAATATATACATGCGACGGCTGGTGATGCACGAGTTGCGATCGAGGGCCCCCTCTTGCGAGGACGCCGACCTGTCTGCCAAGAAGAGACTTTTTGCCTTGGGCGCGGTATACCCTCACACACAGCTGCTCCTCCCATCATCGTCATCATTATCATTATCATTGTGTTTTGTTATCCTCTTTTGAGTGGCCGTTGCGAATTAACTAGGAAATTCCTCATGCACAAGAGACACAATGGCGTTCGATGGTACGAAAATATTTGAGATCATTCTAAGAGAATAATTAAACATATGTTATTGTATAATAATATTAAAACTCGGAGGATTAGTAGGGAAATTATTACACAGTAAAGAAATTTTTGTAGTTTATCTATTAGTTAATTGGTGTCTTCTATCTCATGTAAGTATTTGCGGCTTAGAAACTAATTATTTGAAGAGAATCGATGAAGCAAATGAGATTAATATATACATATAGTATATATACATCTCTTTATAGATAATCAAGATATATGTATATGTATTGAAGATCAATATATCGCATATCTCGTCTATTTATCCTCTCATTATGACATACACAGTGTATTTTATCTATTGAGCCACAGCTAGCTTCAATACATTATATTTATGAAGACAAAGGACGGTGGGTATTACAAAAGTTTGTAATAATATATTGTGTTCAATATCAGCAAATATGTTTGTGCACATGTGCCACGTATCGGTAAATCAATATGGATGTAGCATTAAATTTAGACTATTATAATATATCTATTGGAACTATATTCAGACACTTTGAGACATTAATTTTTATGCTACACAGTGAGGGGATTTTTGTGAAAGTCCACTCAAAATTTGTGTCAACTGTTCTTAATGCAGATTTTGTATCAATTTTCAACACGAGAATTTGTGTTGAAGAAGAAGAAGAATTTTATTTTATTGATTTAGTAACAAAAAAGTCAAAATTTCATACATTTGGAGCTTTGGGTTTGAATATCTTTAGAATGGCTGTCTCTATGAAAAAAGTGTAAGAGACCTTTTTTGTAGAGTGTTCAATTTCCTACAAAAATATGCTATGATCTTATTTCTATGATGCGCGAATGTTGAGCTACAAAAATCCAAACAAAAAAAAATTTTTTTCCCATGGTATTAAAATTTTTTTTTATAATGAAACAAATGAACATTGTTATTTAAACTTTGTAGGTATATTTTATTACATGTGAATTTTATAAAATTCGAAATTAGAAAAAAAAAATTTTTTTTATTATAACAAAAATGGCGCCAAAATGGTACCAAAATGAAAAATTTCCATCAAATATTCCTAATTTTTTTATAAACAGAACGTTGTTAAAGTAAGACTGTTTTCAAATTTATTATTTTGACAACGCGCCATTATGTCAATTTTTTTATTTCATTTTGACACCTGCGATAGATATACTTTTAACAAATAAGGATCAATTTTTTTTTTTTCGATTTTAGATGAGTAGGAGAGCCAAATTGATGCACACCAGCAAGGTCTACTTTTTTCAAAAAGGCTACTTCAGCGTCGTTTTTGTTATAGTAAAATTTTTTTTTTTTTTTTTCAATTTCGAATTTAATAAAATTCACATATAATAAAACATACCTACAAAGTTTAAATAACATTGTTCATTTCTTTCATTATAAAAAAAATTTTTGAAATTCTGTCAAATTCTCGCCCGCTAGCTAGACCACCGGGTCCCTTTAAAATTGAGCGCTTCGTTTTAAACAGGCTTCTTTTTTGAGTCAAATTGGCTGAGTCGGTAAATCTAGTATTAAATAACCTGCAATTTCCGATGAATAAGCTTAAATGTGCGATTTGGAAAACATTGGTGTGTGCTGCCTATTCAAAGAAGTTGTTGCTAGGCTAGGGTAACGAACAGATATAGAATTGGGTATTTTATTTCAATACAACGATCAATTTTACATGGTCATGTTACTCACGTTCATATAAATCATACTAATTTATCGTCATTTTATTATACCCATAGTACGATAACGCGAATGGTCATGGCGCATATCACATCTCTTTTATACTGAACGAATAAACGTGCACGCCATCAAAATGCAAACGATTATTTGTAATTGTATAGTGTTAGGATATACCAGAGTATATATATGTATGTACATACATATATAAATCACATGAGTATAAAATTATAAAGAATGTGAATTGTCATATTCCGGGGAAGCTCATATCAACTTTTTTTTTTTTATGCGACGTTGAGTATTTTGTGTTCACGCAATTCCTATAAAACTCACGAATCGGCACCATTTTATATATTAATATGTATACGCATTCTCTCTTTTACAATATGTTTTATATGTGCAACGTGCAACAGCACTTAGTATATTGCATATTGTCATGTGGGGGTGAGAGTCTTTCAAAGACTCGTTTCAACAATATGCAATTCATATATGAATTGATATGTGTCCAACTGTGTTATTACTTTTTATTTTTTGAGCTGTAGAATTTTTATTTAAGTTGAATCCTGTTATTTTATTCCAATATTATATAGGCAGAATACATTTTATGCGTATAGATGAGTGAATGTATTTTTTTTTTAATTTAAAATGTATATTTAAATAGTCCGAGAAATTTTTAATGTTTAGGTTGAAATTATAATCTAGGAAGCTATATTGAATTCGAAAAAAATGTGGGAACCTTGAAATATTGAGGCATTGTGATATAATATAGTGAATATTTTCAGTCTTTTGATGATATTTTACACGTTATTTGAAAAATATTTTGATTCATATCGGAAATATATTGATGAGTGATTTAAAATTATGCAGTGTGTTTTGAATATCATCAAACTTTGTGCATGTAACAGTAATTTGGAGCAGGGTTTCGGAAATTTTGATATTTGAATGAAGAAATTGTTGACGTTTATTAAAACCCAGTGTTTCATTTGGAATTTTGTAGAATTTGATTTTTTAACGAATTATCTGAATAATTCAAAATTTTGCATTGGAAAAAAAAATTCGTTGCTTCAATTAAAGTCAAATTTCAATAAATGCAATTAAATATTTAAATTATACATCAAAGTATTTATATCATTTCGAATAATAGATCAAGTATGTAGGTACACATAAATTATTAATATAGAATATAATTTATTTCAATCAATTTGATAAATATTTAATCAAGTGACTTGAACAAATTGACTGGATATTTATAATAAAATTATTTTAGAAGTTTTCTCCGCTCAACTTTTTAATAAGATTAAAGTGATGTTATATAGAAATTAAATTTTAGTATTATTTGAAAAAAATCTTATGCGATTATGAAAATTCTGTACTTATCGCTCATGAATCATCTTGAAAATTATGTTTACTTTGTACATATTTAAGGAATTATAATAATATAATAGAAAAAAAAATATTAATCACACTTTTCATGATTCGATGATACTAAACCTACGGATAATACTTTTTTTCTTTCTATACTAAATCACAGTATAACAAAATTTCTCGACCCTCATAAGCCGCATATGATCAATGAAAGCTATTTATTAGAAAATTGACAGTTGAATAAAAATAATTGAGAGATGAATGAAATAATAAAACGTAAGAATTTGACGAAATTAAAATTGTCACTTATGTCACAAATGTTCATAACATACGAATGTACACAGCAAATATGAACAATATGTACAAACATTTACTACACAATAAAAAAATATTTTGTAAAAAACTACTCAGAATTTGGGTTGAATTTTTTTTAACATAAATTCAACCTGAAAATGATGTTGAAAGGACACATTATTTTTGTGACTCGATTCAACTCCGATGGTGTCTTTAATATTCTTAAAAAATTGAAAATTATGTTGATTCAAAATGTTTAAAGTCTGAAAGACAAAAATTTAGTGTGAGATTTGACATAAAATATTATTCATTTTACGCAAAATTATTTTTCTGCTTCAACACAAATTCTCGTGTCGAAAATTCACACAAAATCTGAGTTAAAAAACAGTTGACTCAAATTTTGAGTAGACTTTTTCAAAAATCCTTTTACCATGTATATACTTGAGATTTCACATATGGCGCCTGTTTTAACTCAAAATGACCAGCAGTTTTTGGTTTAGAAACAACACAAAGGTAAACCGGCTGTTATTGAAACGAGCAAACAGAATTCACACATCACGCTGTGTGAGGGACCTATAATCCGGGTGTTTTTTTTCAGTTATGTTTAGTTTGTTGAATGGAAGAATGAACATATATATATATATACATATATATTCAGAGGGCACATCTACACAAAAATAATAATAGCCTATAATGCTGGATATGTAATAGAAATACACATGACGAGGATCATCCCGCATAATAGTTCCAGAAAAGGATCGTTTTTTCTTTGAAATATTGAATGTAAAAAGTGTTAGATTTTAGGTGTGAACCATAAAACCTCAAGTTTTATTTATTATTATTATTTTTTTTTTTTGATTGATAGAGATGTGTGGAATTAAGTACAAGGTGCTATTATTAAAACTTTCAAAAGGCATAAAAAAAGACTTTTTTTATCTTCAATAACCTCGACCCTTAAATTTGAAAGTTTAATGACGTAAACAAAGATTGATGAATATATACATAGTGTGTATATATTTATGATTATTTTTGAGTACACATCAAACCTCTTAATGTTGTTTAAATTATCGGTGTGAAAGAAAGAAATTTTTTTTTTATGTATTTCCGTTGAATTAAAATTCCTAAAATGTGATTCACAGAAACTGATAATAAATAAAAATTCAACTTGGTGGGCTGATAAGAAAATTCTCTATTCTTGCCTTCCTCTTTTATGTGACGTGGTGTCTTAAGATAAGTGTATATAACTAAGAGAGTGGAACCGATTACCATAATTAACCGCAACCAACGCTGTACATATATATATGTGTATACATGCAATATGGATTACAGGTATATTAACGTGGTTTTCTATAGCGGTTCGTTAAGCAAGGGTGGGCACTTGGCAGCAATTAACCAGCTCCGAAACGTTGGATAATCCAACGAGCTATGATTAAGCAAGCACTTTCCGCGTTCACCGCAAGAGCTCATGCATGGGATGAAGAAGTTCAGAATTTTAATTGAAGAGAAAGAATAATAAGAAAAAAATTAGAATAATAAAACAAATTGGGAAATTTTCGAAGTATTGTGAGGTGTCTTTGGATAATTGAGTATTGGAAAAAATTTACCAAGTGATTGGATTAATTTATAAGTCCATCGCATTATTAAGTTCATTTGTTTGGATTTAATTGAACGAATCCGTAACCTAAATTATGTCTTCGTTTATTTTTTTTTTCTTAATTTGTATTATCATGTACTTGAAAGAAAGTGGACTGGAATTGTATATACTAAAATAAAACGGCATATGAGCGATTTTGAAATTCTTGCTCGAGTGTGGCACTGGCAAGATGGTTCCAATGACGCAAAATCGCTTCAAAGACCACCCACGAAATTAGTAACATCGTATCTGCAGCCAGTTGTATGCAAGCCACCATTATTGCGTATTGCTCTTCATAAAATATTTTGTTTGCGCGTAGTTAAAGTTTAAATATTCCTAAAAAATGAAGCGAATCAACAAAACTATAGGTAAGTACTTGGAATTAGTTTATATTTCATGTGTTTCACTAGTTAGAAAATTATAATTTTGTCTTTAAGCACAAAAATTAATTATGTTTTGTAGGATGGTGACATGGGCCTAAAATGGCATATGTAGCCGCGGACTAAGATGACCTGTATGCCATTTTGCCCATAGCAGTAAGGGTAAAATGGTTTATGACAGTTTTTATGAGTTTCCGCAATAAAATAAATTGTTAAAATGAACAGTACTCCAAGTGTGTCAGTATGAAAATAATATTCCTGAAGCTTCAGAAAACTATTTCACTTCAACCCACCAGTTTGTAGTTTGCAACTAGCACGCAATAAAAAAAAATGGTATACCATTTTAGACCACTGCCCTCTATGTGAAGTTAATAACGAAATTTGTCATTTATTTATCAAAAAATAATATAACATTAAAATTCATTCATTTGTAAGAAAATAATCATCTTCATCATATTTTACATATTTTTGATATTATTTATAAATTTATTTTAAAGCATTATAATTAATATTTACACATGGAAAATAAGAAAAAAATTTATATCACTCATGAATTAAGCTAGAAGCTATTTTTTAAGTAAAAAATCAATTGGATGGTGAATGTCAGAGTGATTTTGGAAATAAACATAGATAAATAAGGGGTTGTTTGTGAACTCGTGAGAGTAGGTCAGTAGTAACACTATGTCATTTAAGAAAAAGCTTGGAACAGTTTCTAACATATAATATATCTTTAAGAGCGAAAGTATATATGTATGTAAGGATGTTTGGTAAAGCTAGGTGTGTTATATATGTCAATGTGTGGGTGGATTCCATGTCCTAATCGATAAAACTCGAGGAAGGTCATGCACAACAGTCTGCCCACACCCTCAAATTTATTTGAATATAAATTTTTTTCAGGTTGATAGTAAACTTTGATAATTTGAAATTTTTATTCTAATATTGGTTTTTAGAATATTTTTATTTGATTAATATAAATTATATGAGCTTTAACAATTGTATATAATATAAAACACAATTTTTCACATAATTTTTACTCAAAATTTATGTTAAATCAACACAATAGTCATGTGATTCGATGTAACACAAATAATATGGTGAATATTCACATAAATATTCACAAATTTCGAATTAGATTCAATATAAAATAATATTTAATTCAAGTAAAATGATTCATCTACTTTATTACAAATTCTTGTGTTGAGATTTGATACAAAATTTGCCTTATACCAGTCAACATATTAATTTTGAGTGGACTTTTGCACAAAACTTTCAACTGCATGATAATAAATGTTGTTTAAAAGTCCGTATATTCCCAACATTAAATTTCAAGTTTTATAAAATATCGTTCATTTCATGCAAAATTATTTTTCTACTTCAACACAGATTCTTGTATGGAAAATTGATACAGAATTTGCGTTAAGGGGGAAATTTTCAAGAAAATCGCTCATTTTTTTCGATAATATCTTAGTATAATACTTTAAAAATATGTCACTAAATTATTAAAAATTTAATTCAAAGTATTTCTCGTGTTAAAACTTGTCAAATTTTCAAACGCATTTTTTTCGAAACTATATTTTTCAAATTGGCATGACAGATAACTCAAAAAGTTATTCATCCATCGCACTGAAATTTCACACACATCTTGTTAATGATAACACCTTCTAGATGAACCTACTTGTTTTTGAAAATTTATTGAAAAAATAATTTTTTCGAGACAAAAAAATTCGCAAAATTGGTTTGAAAGTTAAAATTTTTCTTATAAAATATTTGGAAACCCGAATTATTCTTTTTTTCATTTTTTTTTTAGGTTCATCTAGAAACTACAACATTAACAAACACTCAAAATTTTGGTTTTCTCGAAAGACTGGACTATAGATCGGCCATTTTAAAAATAAAAAAAAATAAAAATTGAAAAAGTTATCTAATAAAAACAAACGATCAAAATCAGTTAAAATTCATCTCTCTCCTTAAAAACAGTCAAAACAAATTTTGAGTGAACTTTTACACAAAACTCTTCACAGTGTTCCTATAGATTAATTTTGAAATGAACTTCTCCATTCGTAATTCATCCCTTCAGTAATGGAAGAGACATTGAATGACACATATATATTTTGTGACGGATTCCTGCAGGCAAAATGTGTACGAAAGTTTTACCTTCAAGTTATGGAGAAACGCGACATAATGGCCAATAAAGAAACATACGGTTGAGTGAAATGAGAAGTGGAATAACTCGGCTATGCCTGAGAATGAGTAATTGGTTGGGATATCTCTTTCAATCTAGATGTGCCAAGTCCAACATGTTCATGTCTTACAAAGTTTGTTGTATATATTACTTCTCCATTACAACTGCTATGACAATATATTCATGATGCTGTAGAATTTTAATGAGTCTATTTAATCGACTTAATATGACAGACATAGTCAAAGTTCTATCAAGACTATGCATATTATAACAGTAAAGTAATGAAGTAATAATTTATAAACATTAGTCAGTGTAGTGTTGCTTAATAATCATTTCAAAACTCATCATTTTCGATTCATCTTCATTAGAATATGTAAACACATATATATTTATGTATATACAAATAACATATACATATATATATGTATCTTATTTGCATATATTCAGAAGTTGGTTTTGATTTTGGCACAGACTTCCGGCAAGATATTTCAGATGATAAATTAGTCTCACGAAGAGAAATTGATATCACGATATTCGCTTTCAAGAATACATCCCTCTTGTCTCGCAATAACGGATGTACATATATATGTATGTATACAGAGAGGGAGAGAGAGAGAGAGAGAGAGAAAGCATTTTCTCCTTGTCTTTAAATGTACATAATATCAACGTGTATACAATTGTTTTGTGAATGTCGGAAGTGGTGGCGACAATGACGCCAGTGGATATTTCACACCGCATCCGGAAATTAGTGTAGAATGTATAAAATTATTGGAATTCGATGCGAAATTATCAGAAACAAAGAAAATACTTTTATTATTAAATGTGGGAACGAAAATAATTATGTTGGTAATTTTTATTAAATTTATAATGCATTTTAATGCACAATAAAAAAGGACTTATTAGATGAAATAATATTTTTTAAACACTTTCTAAAATTATTTATTATATATTAAGTGAAATTTATTAATTAAATTAATGAATCTGAATGTAGTAGTATTTTTAATTGATCATTACTTGTCAGCATAACTTTCAAAAATTCTGTTTGAACAATTTTTACATTGTCTAGTGAATATGAAAATAAATATGTGGATTGTTTTCGTAAATTATCTTTTTTTTTTTTATTTTTAATTTTATTTGCTGCTGTAAATGATGTAAGTGAAATAATTTTGCTTTTATCATAAGTGGAATTTTACACATCTTTAGTATATTACTTTTCAACTCAAAAAGATATTTGCAATTAACTAAGTATTAATGAACAATACATATTACTATGAAATAAATGAATTGCCCAGTGTAATTAACAAATCATTTCCACATTATCATATATAATATCGTAAGAGTGAAAATTCTCAATTGTTTATCATGAAGGTTTGTTGCTTGTCAATTATATGAGAAAAATTGACAAAAAGCAACAAATCTGAATGAAAAAAGAGAAAAATTTTTCCGCAAAATTTTGATTCGAACGAAATTCGACACGACTATTTCGAAAGCATAATATAATATATTATGTGAAACGTTGAAGACTGACTTATTGTGTGTGTTATGGATTCGTTCATAGCAACGTAGATCTGGCTGTCAAAAAACAAAAGAAAAATTATCAGTAGAAAACTCTCCTCTACTCATTAGTTGTTATTTGCGGCAATTTTTCATTTGTTATGTATAACCTAGAGTTTTGGCACTAGAATCCAGTAATTTCATTGGAAATAAGAGCTTCCTATTGGTCCAATTTAAAGCGAATGTAATAGTCAATATAATTTTCATTAACATTCAATAAATTATTGTTCCACCGTAAGGAATCTCTTAGTTTTACTGATGAATAAATCATCAGACGAGAAAAAAAAATGGTTCTGCCTGGGAGTAGATCTGCTGTGGTGAATTATGCTGTACATTAGAAGTATCTTGAACAGGGTGAATTGAAGTCGAATCTTGATGCATTTTGAAGAAATAATAAAATGTAGGGCGAAGAGGCCAAAAAAAGACTGAATGTTTTGACTCAGAAAGTTGAACAGAGCGAATGTAAGTTGAATATTGATTTCAACGCAAGAAAAAAAAAAAGATTGTAGAGTGAATTGTCGAAATTTTACCGCTCTATAACATATCCAACCTGTATTTAACTATTCTTTTACATGTTTAACTTCTCCTGATCGTGATTTTACCATTCTTTTGCACTTCCAACATCTAAAGTAATAAATGTAGGTTAAAATATCATTGGAATAGAACATCCATTACTATTCCAATCTGTATACTAGCGATAAGTTGGATATGTTATAGAGCGGTAAAATTTCGACTCGGGAAGATGCCTAAAAGTGACTGAAAATTTCGACTCCGGTACACAGATAGGAATTGCAAAGAAAAATAAAAGATTTTTTCACACAGACATGCATAAGTTTGTGAACGATATTTGTTGAAGCTGGGTGTGTCCGTGCATCCACGCGTATCTCACTTACCACAACTATGTTCTCTCATGCGTTTGTTCTTTGAGCCCTCACCCGAATTATATTCACTTCGAAAGGAAATTCTGGTTGTATATATATCCCGCAGCTCTGTCTGGTATATGCACCGATGATCGTCTCGGTATACAATCCCACGACGCTTGTCGCCGTCATGGTCAGTGCATTGCCCGTTGGTTTTCACAGGAAGAATATACACGATGGAATATGTAGATGAGAAAAGGTTGTATATATAGTGATGATGATGATAATATCAGCACCAGACCGAAATATGAATATGTTCTTTGATGATTTCAGGTGTTGATGAAGTAATGTTGATCAGGAAGTGATTTTCTTTTTTTGATTTCTGTCTCTTGTGTTCTCAGTGTTTGAATATTATCATCGTGATAAACAAAAGAAGATAGTTATGTATGTGATTGAAAGGAATTATTTGATATAAATTTAATTCTGTATGAATTGGGGCGCTGCATTGTAAGAAATATATTCCATGTCATGAAATTAAGGCTTTGAGTCAACAAAGTGTTCTCAGATTTTGAAGGAAATATCAAATTTCTTGAGTCAAGAACGTGATTTGGATTCGAGGATGTTTGTCATGAGTGTCTTCTCTACAAACATATAAGTTTATGGGTTTGAGGTATAAATGTTTTGCCTTATTAGAGAATAATTTTGAAGAATTCTCATTTTTTATTACAGAGTGAAATCTGTTGATTCAATGTGGTTGTTTGTTGAGTAAGAATTAAAATTTCCTGATAATTATCAAGGTTCAACTGTTGCAATTCAGAATCATTCATTTTTATTACGAATGATTTTTTTTTTCAGTGTAGTGGAACATTGTGAAATTTTCGAATTTCGTTTATATAAACCACAGAATTTTGGTAATAATGTGAGAGAAATTTTAATAAAGATCATAGAGCGAGGTAAAACATCTGGTGACATTCGGTAGTTATCAATAACTGTAAAATTTTTGTGAATTCTAGTGAAAGGTAAATATTTAGTAATATTTCCTCTAGCTTTCATAAAAAAAAGTTTGAAATTTACATAAAATCATTTCAATTCATTCGTATTTTTCGAAAATAAATTAAATCGATGATGGAAATTATTATTGTATCAAGCAGATCACTAAATGATTTCAAACAATTTATAAAATAAATTATCGTACGTCACAAATAGTCATGAAATTACTTTTTACAATTTTTTATACAGATTTTAGAACAAATGTTTGCTAAAGTAAATCATTTATGTGCATCAAGAACTCTCAATTTTTTTCTTTCTGCATATTAAACATTGCAACGACATCATCGCAAAAAAAAAACAAATACAGAATTCATAAATAATCTAAATAAATAATGATTTAAATATAAAAATATTATCTCGAATCGAAATTTCCAACAATTCTTTTTGGCTTTCTTAACCTTACAATCTTTTGTTTTCTCTATTATAACTATTTTCATCCTCTTCACCCTACATTTTTTTTCTGTTTAAAATGCATTGACATTTGACTTCAATTTGTCTTGTTCAACCTATTAAATTCAGATTATTCAAGTTCATCGGCTCCTTACACTAATATCTCAAGGGTGTTAACCATCAGACTTTTTCCCTTGAGACATTGCAGACACTCTAAGCACTTCTATACATAAATGTATACATCTATGTGCAGGCATATGCCATGTGAAGCGATTTCCCGATTGGCTTCTGCGTCTATTTATATATGTATATATCTATATTTATCCCATCTACATGATTTAAGCTTGTAATCACTTTTCCTTCATTAATTAGGGCACCATTCTTCGGGTATCAATTCTCCAATATATATCGCTTTTCCTTGCATTAAATTTACTTTAATACATTGTTGCTATTTATACCTACATGTCTGTTGCTGCTCTTATTTGCCATAATTACAATTTTCTATTTAATTATTCACTTTATTAATTATATTATTGTATAATGCACATTTCATTTGTTCTTTCTTAGAGTTGTTGCTGTACCATGCTGAATAAATCAGTCAACAGATTCTTTGAAAATTCTTATGGACATTTGTTTTAGAAAAAAAAAATTACTTTCACTCGATTTATAATTTCTGCAGGTGGCGTCTGTATTTTTCATTGCAACGATATAATTTATTTATTCCAGCATTTGATACGCGTGGGACAAATTTCTATTGAACAACCAGTCGCAATACTACTAGAAATTAATTGTCATATTCATCGAGAAAAAAAATTAATTGAGGCAACTTATTAAATGGCTTTTTTTATATAATAAACAAATAATTATTTCTTTCATATCATCAATATTTATTTTGAACGTTGAATGATTATTTGAAACGAATGTTTTTTATTAGGTGCCTATAAATCTCTTTGTTTTCAATGTTTACATCTAGTGCCTATGAATATAACCTAAAAATCTGATAACCAAAACAAATCACATTTTTTTCTCATCAACTGCATCAAATTATTTTGTTGCCATTACGAAACAGAGATTAGTATTATGAATATTTTTATTTTTAATATATACCTGTGGCAATATGAAATTTTATGTTATTTATTCATGATAAAAAAAAAAATAAAAATACTCTTTTTTTAGTTATGATTCACTGTAGAATTATTCTTTATCCTTCCACTCACTCATAACTGTAGAATTCTCATCAATACAATGCGAAAAAAATTTTTATTATTATTTCTGTGTATGTATCAAAACCTTTACAGTATATCAAACATTCCAATTTAAAAGTATATTATTCTACTTTTAACGTGTGTTTGGTATTGTCAGTGTATCTGACATTTCCCAAAATGAAATAAAATGCAGATTTCATGGATCAAATGGAACTTTATTTCGGTGTTGTACGTTTATAATTAATTATATTATTGATTTAATGTTAGAGCGATAAACTCCTGACCTATGATTGGAATTCAACCAGATTTTTTTGTTTGTTTTTTTTCTCTTTATTCGAGCTTTGTCCATATAGAAGCATTGAAAACTGACGATGAACACACGAGATCTCGTCCGTTACCCTAGGCGATATCAGGATATACAAACGCACACAAACACAAACACAAACATATGTATGAAAGAATTGCGGTAGCTTCATACATGTTACAGCATATTTCTATTTCTCTTGCTCACATACGTGGTACATACCACGAGAGGGTCGAGATGGTGGCGACCCAGGCAGAGGTAGCTCGTTAAAATTGTTTTTTTTTTTCCATCATCATTTCTTCCCTTTTTTTTCTCTTTCTCTCTTTGTTTTTGCTTGGCAAATTTTAACGAGGTAACATTACCACAGTGCTCAGTGCAACTTTTTTTTATTCATTAAATTTACTTCTAGAGAAATTTTTTATGTGTTTATGAAAATATGTAAAAGAAATTTTGGATGATATACGAAAATGTATATGGATAAATGAGAGATATGTATTATTATCATTGAAAGTATATACATATACCGAACAGATAGCAGAATTCTATGAATTATCTGCGTGAAGATTCATAGGCAGAGAATGTTTCGCATGCTAATAGAAAACCTCGTCAATAATTCCAATCAAAATAGAATACGTGATGCAATTATTTGTAGAGAGATATGAGTAATTGAAGCTTAATTACGATCCTCAGAAATAACTACAGAATGAAAAAGTATTTGTAAATGTTTACCCAAAATTTGTGTCAACTGTTTTTAACTCAGATTTTGTGTGAATTTTTGACACGAGAATTTGTGTTGGAGCAGAAAAATAATTTTGCGTAAAATGAATAATATTTCATGTCGAATCTCACACTAAATTTTTGTCTCTCAGATTATATACATTTGGAGTCAACATATTTTTCAATTTTTTGTGAATGTTCAACATACCATCGGAGTTGAATCGAATCACATGAATAATGTGTTGTTAATTCAACATCAATTTCAGATTGAATTTGTATTCAAAAAATTTCCACACTAATTTTGAGTCGAGTTTTACAAAGAATTTTTTACTGCGTTCATAACCTTTGACCATTATGTTTATAATCCTAAACGTTAAAAAATTTCGTATAAAAGTTCACTAAAACTTAGTGTTGATTGTTTTTAACACAAAGTTTGTATCAAATTTCAACACAAAAATTTTTGAAGTAGAAGAATCATTCTGCTTAACATGAATAATATTTAATATTAAATCTTCAACACAAAATGTTTGTCTATCAAACTAAATACATATTTGAATTAAATTCAATAAATATTATATATATAATTATTCCAATAAAATAAAATTGATCGATTACTCTAACCATTTAAAAGATATTCGCATTCATAACTTGAATGGATAAGTTTAAAATATTTATTAAAAAACTATTAAAATCGGTACGCAGGGATTCGAATGCGAATATTTTCTAAATGGTTCGAAAAATCGATTAACCACAAGAGACCTTTTTTGTAGAGCGTTTAATTTCCTATAAAAATATATGTTGCGCACTTTATAATATTTATTTGTCTACGAGTTATAAAATTTAAAAATAACAAAGAATATTTGTCATTTGAATGGGAATTCAAAAATTACGATATTATTATATATATTAAAATCACTAATATTAATATTAAGAGCTGCCCTTTTCACAGGCTCATTTTTTTGTCACCTTGAACAATATTTTCATGGTAACAAAAGAAACAAAATTAAAAGTTTTTTTTTGGTCCGCCCTACTGTACACAATCATAAAAACTTATTTTTATACATCAATTAATTCTCACGTGAATTTTCAAATCTTACTATTTTCCCAAAAATTAGAAACGTCAAAATATTTCCTCTCTATATAATCTGTATTAAAATACACAAACATACACACACACAGATATACACAATCACGAACGTTCACACATATGTGACATTGACACAAAAATGTCAATAAATTCAAAGAGATTAAAATCTTATAATCATAAAAAAATAAAATTTGAAACAAAAAAAAAACATTAGAAACAAGTTACACCGCTGATATTTATATATATTTTATATTTCTATGCATAATAATGCTAAGTATAAACATAGATATGTAACAAATGTATTTACTCGGCGGCTGCGCGGTATCGCGTTGACATACAAAGCTCTTTTTTTCATATATAATCAAACGAAAACCTGGCGCACAGAAAAAAAACAACAAAAAAAGTAACTAAGAAACATTTTTGATTAAACTATTATCTTCATTCGTTTCATGAATACGTTGTGTTACAACTGATTTATTTATTTTTCTCACAGGTATTATATTAAAAATATACACCTCAAACACAAATGCTAAAGAAAAATGCAAGAATATTTTTGCTTCCTTATTCGACCTACTTTATATTTTATTCTTTTTTCGCTCTTTTGATTTATGATGTCGAACCCAGAGCATTTGTCAATATGTAACGTGAAATAATATATCCACGAATGTACTCAGGGAAAATTCTTAGCCGTTGTTTTATTGAATATAACACACACACCCACAATTTGTATCTACTTATATATATCTCATGTGTTACAAGACCAAGCTAAGTCGGTTAGAGAGGACATATTGGCTAAACTTAGATCTACCTCAAAGGCATGTGACACAATATGTCTGCTTTGTGCGTCAGCGTGTTACAAACATTATTTTTTGTTTTGTAAAAACATGCCACGCATGTTTTATCCATCAATAATGTGTTATTGATTGTTAGTACTACTTAGAATTAATATTTGATATCATTTTATTATTGACAATGATCCTTATCATATTTATTGTATGTATAATATTTAGGTTAATGATATAATTTAATTAACAATCAATTTACTTACCGTTTTGAGGGCTTCCAGCGCCGCTTCAACACACCCAACATTTAGAAAAATATCCCGAAATTCAACGACACTGAAGTTGATTTAAATATAATTTATTAAATGCGTAATTAAGAAACAAATTCACACTTGAATTTACACCACCAGGCCCACCTGGACCGCACGCGCACAATCGCTTAAAAGTCAATTTTTAACTTTCCATATATTTCCTAAGAATACATTTAACGGGTCATTAAATCATCGAGATATATTTTTTCACAATAATTATTACACATTTTTCTTTGGGAAACCTTATTACCTTTTTTTTTTTCCTTTGTCGTCGATCGAAAACCCAATTTCGTAGCATCAATTATAACAATTATATTTCCTACATTTGTCACATTCTATTTTTTTATTCAAATCAATTTTCACGAAGTTACTCGTTCATCTTTAACAATTTGACAATGTCACAGTGACATCAAGAATTGAACCCGAAACAGCAGTTTTACTCGTACGTTTAACGCGGATATTTTTCCAAATTAAAAAAGCAAACAAAATCACGATTAAACTCACGAACAGCCAATATACCGAGCACTCTGGCTGCTCGTCGAGCTCCAACTAAACCAAAGACAGAGACGGTAGACACACGAGGTTCTTCCCCGTTCCGGCTGGCTCGATCCGTGAGCCCGTCTTGCTAGCACGCCCCTCCGCTACTTTCAGTAACGGATCTAGTCGTTATACAGCCCCGATCAGCAATCACTTCCCTTTTTTATCCATCAAATACAATAATTATAGGCACACAATCAATCAATTAAATACATTATCCCATTAAACTGTTGATATTACATCAATACGTGTTGATAATTAATTTTGAAATCAATAACATCCTGTAGGATTTATCATAATGTTTCGAGACAATCACTGGTATCATCTCCATTCTTAATTGTTCCAACCGAAAACTTGGGGGTTCAATTCAATACATCCTACCGTGAATAATTGGATTGTACGATCAGGTTGTCACTGTAGGTCATGTACCTGTGCGTGCATTCAACGATGAAAATTCATAATGAATCATCATCCGTTCATATTCTCCATTTCTTTCTTTTGTGTTCCTGGTTTTTTTTTTTTTTTTTTGTATTCAACATTTTTATCCTTCTTCACTTGTAGTCTGACAGGATTGAGTCTCACCCAAGCGCACTGCGCAGATCAACGTTAATTAGCTAGTGATCTTTTGCCGCAGTATCCAACTCGATTATTTGCCAGCTGACCATTTTATGTAATCATGTTCCAAGCACTGTAGTTCGTTGATTATTAATCGTTAATTACTCGAGTAGGAATGTGTTTGATATTTGGTTTTATTAACATCTGGATTCTGATTAGTATTATATTTCACGAATTTGTTTAGGAGAAAAATATTTGTCTAAAGTTTGATTTAAAACGACCCGTAAAAAAAAATTCTAATGAATAATCAATCGCAGCCATTCAGTAAGAAGTTTTGTGTAAAAGTCCATTCAAAATTTGTATTGAAATTTTTTTTTCAACATAATTTATACAGAAAAGTTATGTTAAATCAACACAATGTTTATGTGATTTGATTCAGTACAAAATGTACATAGTTTTTTCATTCTTTTATTTAAATTCTTGTGTTGAAATTTGATACTAAGTTTGTGTTGAAAACATTCAACATAAATTTTGAGTGGACTTTTACACAAAATATTTTGTTGTACACTAGGATGTTTCATTTTTAGGCGATATTTTTTGTTTATTCGTCGCACCTGAAAATCTAATAATTTATAAAAAAAAAAAATATTCCCGTTTGAAAAAAATTCCGAGTTAATTAAAGGCATATCTCATTCAAAAATTCGATTTCTCATATAAATAACACGAAACAATTTTTTTCTCGACTTCATCTCGATTTTTCGGTAATCAAAAATTTTTTTTGGAAAAAATGAACGTACAACTTTTGTGAGGCATTAAATTTGCTACAAAAAAATTTTTCACCGCAAAAACTATCTGATCAACAGTTTTCGAGTTGTAGAGCTGGAAAGGTGAAAGTTTATTATAATTGACAGCAAATTTTTTTTGAATTGGAATTTATTGATTTGACATTAATTATTATCTTACAATAAACGCTATGAAGCTTAATCAACAATGGAACCTTATTCTAGGTACACATATAAATATTATTAGTTTAAAGGTTTCATATCAATATAATAATTATAGTTTTTTAGAGTTGAGGATGAAAAAAAAGTTGCAATAGGTCATTTGAGTTTTTAGATTAATCACATGTACTTTATGGAGATGCCGAACTCCAATTGGTTTCCATTGACTGTTCAATACGAATAATTTTCTATGAATAACTATGAACAACTACTATTCAACTTAATGTTAATGATCACAAGACAATTTCGATGAGATTATTCTTTGAATTTGTAATACGTTATAAATTATGAGAAAATAGATTTAATTTTAAAATTCAAACAATACTAATCATTATATCAAACCTTAAAGTATAATGCAGTATTTTTCAGTTTTAAATAAAGCAGAACTAAATTACATCAATGAAAAACTATAGATTATATCTCTTGACTCTTTAAGAGATTAAACAAATTAGAAAATACTATATTTGCTGTTGATAAAGACAAAATTTTCGTGAATTACATTGGCATGTACAGTAGAATGGATTAGGATCAATCTTACAAGACTTAAATCAGCTGTTCAACTCAAAAACATTTTATTTGGCAACGTTGCTGAACAGGACATGAATGAAACACCAAATATTTTTAACCTAAAACTTCAACTTCGTTGCATTATATACAGCTGTCATAAAGTGATTTTGCCAAACTAATTACTAGATGATTCGCAATGTTGTAAAAGAAAAACGACATATAAACTAACTTAAAAGGTGCAGAATATAAACTAAATCAAAATGTATAAAAAAAAGTTTAATATTCAAATATATAAATTCAAAATATTTATTAAAAAAACTATTAAAATCAGTATGCATTGGGATTCGAATGCGAATATTTCCTAAATGGTTAGAGTAATCGATTAACCACAAAAGACCTTTTTCGTAGAGCGTTCAATTTCCTATAAAAATATATATTGCACATTTTATAATATTCATTTATTTACGAGTTATGAAATTTAGAAGTAACAAAGAAATTTTTGTCAAATTATTCAAACTTGCACCTCTAATATCTTCTAAACGGTAAGAGTTATGAAATAATTGTAAATTACCTTTTTTGTAGAGCGTTCAATTTCCTACAAAAAATGTAAGTAGAACTTTTTTGTACGATCAAGTAATGACGAGATATGGATTTCACCATATGAGACTGAAGAAAAAATGGAAAACTGAGATGAGGAGGACCTTTTTATTGAAACTAAGAGCTCATCTTTGGAGAGCATTTTTTAAAGGTGTCTTGAAACCAATTTTTCAGTTCGGGAAATTAAAAAAAATAGTCGATTTTTGACCCACCCTAATATGTAACTTTGAAAAATCTCTGCTAAAATGTTTATATTTTCTTCTAAAATACTTAAATTGTTTCAATATAAAATAAATATGAAATATATATAATATATATCAATTTCTTAGCTGAAGTTCCCCTTTCTTTCATTTGAATGACCCTGAATTGATATGAGAAGGCGCGAATATTCCACTTGGAGACTTAATTAATATGCATCATACATACTTATATCGCTATATACGTTGCAATCAAGTTGAACTCTGAATCACCCTTTTATTCTATATTGAAATTTCCCCTTTCGCTTAGTACATATTCGCACAACTTTCTAGTGTCCAACGCATACACAGTGACTTCGGCTATACTCGGTCACACTCGTTTCCAAGGGAACGAGGGATGCACTAGGTCGATCGATTTTTATTCTTCTTTGTGTTTCTGTTCCAGGGGGCGCAATCATCAATGTCGGGAAATCTAAATTTAAGATTCTAAAAAACCCTTAATTTCAATTTCGTTTTTTTTCTAGCTACTTTAATAACTGCGTATTATATATTCGTTTAATAACTAGTTGATTATTACTATCCATAAAAGTTTATGTATAAAAGGAAAAAAAAAAGATATATGTTGAAATAAAGATGATAAATTTATCTGGGAGTAAAACGAAGGGACTTTAATCTACCTAGCGACAGGTATACGATCTTTTTGTGCCTTGATGGGTCTATTCATTTCACTTGCTGTCGTTCACATTGGGGGTAGTCGACGATGTCTTAACGATATTGAATTCTTATGTTTCTTATTATAATTATATAAACATATTTTTGTAGACACATACATCTTTAGATTGTGAAATGTTTTCTTTCGGCGGCAGATTAGATATTTATACGAATCTATAAATGATAATATCGATTCAACAATGTTCTTGCAAAATAATTGTATAATTAACCAATACAAAATAATTATATTCAGGCGAAGATTCAGAATTTTTTTATTAAAATATTTATAACTTATTGTATGGCTAATTTGTTTGATGAATTATAATTCAAAGTTAATGGGCGGTTCTTTTATGTACTTCAGAAGAATCTTTCAAGAAAACTGTGTGTGTGGATTTTTTTAATGTATTATTTTAGTCGAGTAGATATGAAAAACTTTTTTAAAAAAATTTTCAAGTGATGAGCTTTTTATATTCCAGTAGAATACAACTATAGAGGGGGCTCTTGTGCATCGGATATACTTGACCCATCTTCCCCTTTTTCTCTATAAATTTTAATCCAAGAGATCTTTATTTCCATGCTCACGGATAAATATAAAAAAAAAAAAAATGTACATAAAAAAATGTGAATAAATTTTCCAACTGAACTGCCATTATAAGCTGTACTATGCATCACCATAAATATAAATAAAATAACAAAGTGTATGTATATATGGATAAAGTCGATGACCGGTGTATGGGGCCGAGTGGTCGAAGAACCGGACTACTCTTGTGTGTCTGATATGCGACAAGCGACCAAGAAAATTGTACGCTTGTTGGCATAGTCAAGTAAACGTGGTGAGAGTAAAACAAGTGGAGGACCAGATGGTCAGAACTCAGAAGCGACAGCAAATACAGTGAATGAAAGAATGGCAGGAAGACACGTTCAGGCACGGGCTGCAGTTTGTCTCATAAACTTTCTTCCTCTTTCCGTTGTCCTCGATTGCAATTTTCAAATCACATGCGAGAAGATTGCTATTGAGCAACCGAAAATGAAGAATTTAAATTGCTTTAGCAGTTTCTCTTTATCTTATATTTTATTTCTCCTTTTATTCTTATATATTTTTTTATGTATGGATTAATAAAATAAATTGGTAAGTTCATCAGAATATTATAGGAATTAATATCGATAAATTTATGGAAGTAGCAAAAAAATGTGGTTCCGGCCGGGATCGAACTGGCGACCTTCTGCGTGTAAAGCAGACGTGATAACCGCTACACTACGGAACCCAGTTATGCTTGGATGTTTAACGAAGCAATATATAGTGCAGTGAAGTTATAGTGTATTTAACAAATAAATAAAAATCCACTATTGAGCCGCGGCCAATATTTTGGATGATTGTTAACCTAGCAATTGAGAATATATTAATATTAACTCATTATTATAAAAATAAACAAATAAACTTTTAGAACAATAATAAGAGCGGGAAACTGACAACACGTGAACGAGCCACAGCCCACGTGGGCTAAGAGGCACCAAATAAATCAAATATGAACGCAAAAAGAAAAGTATTGAGCACTGAGAGTTACTTAAACGACTAAGAAACTAAAAGACTGAGTAAAACCTTTGACAAAAAATTTAATGCATCGACATATGCAATACTTTATGAACAAAATGGTAAAAACAAAATAAAACCAAATCTAAGTAGAGCCAGAAGCTCAAGCAATAATTCCATTAACTCAAATATGGAAACAGATGAGGGTAGTTTTACCAACCCAAGAAAAACTAGAAGACTAAGCAACTGCAGCGCCAACGCAGTAAGCAGCATAACCCTAGATAACAAATTTGCATCTCTCGAAATTCCAGATGGCGCAACGAACGAGACGCCCACAAGCTTCGAAAGAGGGAAAAATTCAAACATAAAAACCCCTCCAATATATCTAAGAGATACCAGCAGCAAGGACACCTACATACTTCTCAAAGAAAATAACTTCTCTAAAGAAACATTCATCATAAAACAAATAAATGAAGACTTAGTCAGCATCATTACAAAAGAATTTAACGAACATAACGAAATTATCACCTTGCTGAAAAATAAAAATAAAAAATTCCACTCATTCACACCCAAACAAATGAAAGTAAAAACCCTAGGTTTTAACGAAGAAGAAATAAAAACAGAATTAGACGAATTAAACATCAATAACATAAAAATAAACAAGATAAACAAACTTATCTTTGACAAAATGAACCCTAATAAATACCACTTTATTGTTCAACTAGATAAGGATAGCGACCAGGCAGAACTCATCAAAGTCAAAAGTCTATTGAGCCAACGCATTAAATGGGAAAGATTGAGAAAAAACCCATTTTTCAATGCAAAAAATGTCAAAGAATTGGAAATGCCAGCTCCAATTGTAATTTAGATTTTAGATGTGTCAAGTGCGCACAAACTCACGAACCGGGTAATTGCACAATTGAAAAGTCGGCCAACAAAGAAGAACTTAAAAGTGCCAATTGTGGCAAATCAGGACACCCAGCGTCATACATGGGATGCGAATATTTAGCTGAAGCACTCAAAGCAAAAAAAATCGCACTAAAACATAAAAATATAGTCATGAAAGAGAAAGTGACAAAAATAAACAGACTAATTGAACCAGGATTATCGTACGCTAATATCACAGCAAACCCCAAATACAGAGAAATCAACTCAACATCACAACAAAACAACAACATCATATTAGAACAACACAGTCCAACAATTCCAACACAAGATAACATAAATAAGAAAAACAATGAAAATGATAAAAAAACAAACTATACCACAATGAACGCAATAGAATTACTGTTAACAAATTTCAAAAATGCGATAATAAATGAAATGAACACTAAATGGGAACAATTAAACAATAAAGTAACGGAAAACACAATAAGAATGGATCAAATCATGACAATAATCGATAACATTCAATATGAATAATAAAACCAAAAACACAAATAGAAACATAATCAACGGAAACAAACGTATAAATATAATGAAACTCGCTGCAATTAATGTAAACTCAATCAGTTCACTAAAACGCAGAAACGATTTACAAAAATTCATAAAAGACACAAATATTGACATCGCTTTAATCACAGAGACAAAGCTAAACCCAAAGCACAAAGTAAGATTTGATGATCACAACATAATAAGAACTGATAGAAGAAATGCTACCAAAGGAGGAGGCACAGCAATAATTATCAAGAGCCAACTCAACTACACAATCATAACACACCCAAACTCCAATAATAACAAAACTATTGAATACACAGCAATAAAAATCCAAGTTAAAGCCAAAAAAACGCTAATAATTATCAGTCTGTACGCCACACATTCTAAAAGTAACACTTTCCTCAAAGAATTGGACGATCTATTCACAAATCTCAACCTGAATGATATTGCCACTCACTACATCATCGCTGGAGATATAAATGCCAGAAACACATGCTGGGGAGACTCCTGCACAAATGACAGAGGAAGACAGTTACAACTCTGGGAATGCAATAACGACATCAAATATAAAATAAAAATATACCCAGCAGCTAGCCCAACATTCAAAAAATCGGGATAATTTCTCGACTATTGCATAGCTGACAACAGAATTAAATTACTAGACACAATAAATGATAAATTAAAAATTCTACCTTATGACAGTGACCACAACGCCATTTCATTTAGTATGGATGTTGAGAATTTGTTCCAAAGATTATGTGAAGCACCAACAATGAACACACGATATAATTACAAAAAAGCCAACTGGAAAAAATTTAACAAAGAAATAAAGAATCTAATGAACTTAGACAATAAATCTGATCCAAATAAAAATTTATCAATAGAAGAAATTGACAAACACATAATCACACTTGAACAAATCATCAACAAGGCCATCAAAAATACTATTCCAATAATCAAACATAATAATAACAATTACTATCAAAAATATGAAAACAACACGATCAAAAAACTACACTCAAACAAATCGTTTCTCATTGCCAGACTACACTTCATCAAATATGAAAGCCCATATAAACACAGCAATCAAGAAGCAAACAGAATAAAAAGAACAATTAAAACTATAAACAAGAAACTTCACAAAGAATTTGCAAAAACAGTTACAGCTTACTGGGCAGCTTTGAGCAAGAGCATCAACTACAAAGAATCAAATGAATTTTTCCCCAAAATAAATAGATTATTCAGAACACAACAGGCAACAACAATAGAAAATTTCAAGCTGGACATTAACAAGAACGAATTCAACAAATTGATGGGCAAAAAATACCCGCAACTAGTCAACAACAATGAATTACACACAGCAGAACCTCTTATCAAATTGGAAATAATGGGAAAGTATCTTGAAAGCATCAACTCGCCCAGATATACAAACAGGAATACCCCAACGAAAGATTGGGCTGACAACATAGCCAAAAAATTAACAGATATCAAAGACAACATAAGAAGAAATAACGCCACTTTCACAACATTCACACCTGAAAACCCAGCGCACGATCCAATACAAAAGGGAAAGGAGCCAAAATACCTATTCTCATACATTGGAATAACAAATATAATGAGAAAACTAAAGAATAAAACATCAACTGGACTGGACAACATACCGGCAATAGTATTAAAAAATTTACATACCAGTATAATAATAGAGTATACAATTATTTTCAACAATGCAATCAACCAAGCATACTACCCAAACAAATGGAGAGAAGCTAAGGTATTACCGATACCAAAAAAAGACAAAAACCTTGAAGAACCGCAAAGCTACCATCTAATCAGCTTAACATCAAACGTTAGTAAAATATTTGAAAAACTTATCAAAGAACAATTGTTACAGCATACGGAAAAACACATCATCATTCCACACAACCAATACGGCTTCAAAAATAAGATCTCCACAACACACGCACTGCACAAATTCACCTCAGATATAAATAATTACTTTCACCAGGGTTATGACATTGGAGCGGTGCTTCTAGACTTAGAAAAAGCATTCGATTCAATATGGAAAAATGGATTAATAGCAAAACTTGACAAATACAAATTCCCTACAGGACTCACTCTTCTAATATTTGATATGATAGAAAATAAAACGTTCAGAACATGGGATGGAACAAACCTTTCTGAAAAAACATTTAAAATAACTGAAGGCTTGCAACAAGGGATCGTTACCTCTCCGATACTCTTCAACATTTTTAACAGTGAAGTAATAAACATGTTCGGACTGAACAGCACAGACAAACTCCATTCAATTGCATACGCTGATGACTTAATTATATATAAAGCAGACAACGATATAGACATAATTCAAACAACGCTACAAAATACAACTGATAAAATGAACCTATATTACAAGGACTGGAACTTAAAAATTAATCCGACAAAATGTGAAACAATTTTCTTCAGAAAACCAGTAAAACAAATTACTCATCTATCAAAAAAATCAATAAAGTTCAAATCACGGCACTAGATGTCCACAGCAATCAAACATTACCAATACCCAAAAAAGACACAGTCAAATATTTGGGTGTTCATTTCGATCACTTGTTCAGAATGAATAAACATCATTTAATACAACTAAATAAAGCTAAAGAAAACTTCAAGAAAAATTCACGCATCTTTCATAACTCGAGCCTTGAAAACAAAGCAAAATTAATCTGCTACCAGCTTCTAATCCGCCCAATAATAATATTTTCGACACCAATTCTATGGAATACAGGACCTACAATAATCGAACAATTGAGAAAATTTGAAAGAGGTTGTCTAAGAGCAATCCTCAAAGCTCACCGAACGAAAGAATCTGACTACAAAAAAAGGACGAAAAATAAAGTTATATACAACAGAGCCAATATACCGAGGATAGACATCTTCATGCTCAAATTAGTAAGAAGATATTTTTCCAATTTAGAAGAATCTAACAACATACTGATAAAAGAGATATCTAAGCAGAATGAAGAATTGGCATTAGATATGATGAAAAGTGGATACATGACACCAGAAACATTCATGTATTGCGATAAAATTAGTGTAATACAAGACCAAAATAACGTGCCGATCATCTATCACAAAAAAAGACATTCAACAAATAAAAAAATCAGTAACATCAGCGAAGAGTACAACAACGACACAGTAACATATTCCACAGCATTGGCAAGCAGAGACCTAAAAGACACAGATCGACTTTCGAAAAAGTACAAATGGCTACAAAGAGATGCCAAACATTTAGACGAACTAAGAAGAAGGACAAAGAAAAAAGATAATCATTGACAAAACAAAACACTAGGAATCAATCTAACTATGCTAACAAAGAAAAATCAGCAGATAAAGATAACTAATAAAAGTTCAACTTTGTAAATAGGCGAACATGAGTCTAGCATGAGTCTGTGTTTTGATATACACGGATTCATGTATGGTCTCTCATGTGAACCACTGTAATTATTAGTATTATAAGACACTAATTGTAAGATCCCAATATAAATATTTCCTCTACCCCAAACATCCTTTCCCACCACCTTTCTTAGTTTAAGCCAAAAATCAAAGATAGACAGATGATTTTTTTAATAATATCACTAAAAATTTTTGCATCTAGAAACATAAGATACGGCCTTAGCCAAATTATTTAGCTATCCAAAAAGAATTACATTCTACATAAAGACGGAACCTAAAAATATTAAGAATAATATAGAATAATATAGAATAAAGTTACTTAGATAGATCTATCAAAGTAAGATAGCCACTAAGTATTAACTCATAAAGTCAAGCAGCTTTGTAAGTAAGTTGAACTGCTACAATGTAATAATGAAATGTGTTAAATAAACTTTCTTTTTCAAACAAACAAAAAAACACTACGGAACCCATGAAAATGAAAGTATAAGTGTTGGTTTAGAAAGCTATTACCAAAGTATTCTAAAATACTCTAAAAATTACCTACAATTGATATCAATGACATGAGTAGAGTATCAAATAATTACTGGTGGCTCACCAAAGATTCGATACATTTAGAAGAACTAAGGAGACGCGCAAAAAAGAAAAAAAAAAGACTGAGCCATCGAAGAGATAAGCAACGTATCTATAAGCAGAGTAGATTACGAAAAATATAGCTTGTACATAGTGTAAATAAATCCTAGTTCATAAGTTAATTTCAAGTCATAATCGAAATTGAGAAGGTCAGTTGTTTTGTTTTTTAACAATTTAATTTTTTACAACTAAATAGAAATATGAAAGAGAGAGACTACTTAGTTGAATAGTCATATATCAACCAAACGCCATAGACAAGGACATAAGGTGTTAGACGAAAACTGCAGCGGTCAACGCACCAACTTGTCAACATGTGAGGATCACGTGGTCCTGAAACAAAGGAACAATGGGCCTACAATTGGACGATAGACGAACATCGCATCACTTCTGCTCTACGAGCCCAACTGTGAGGTCGACGCCCGGAAACTATATTCGCGTATTGAAATATTACGAAATTATTATAAAGTTATAAAAGTATAACGTATAAAATTATCGTCGAAATAAAAGACGAAGTATATCAAACTCATTGTCAAAAGGAATATATAATCAAAAAAAAATTGTCAAAGTCAATTGAATTCATTATAACAATTATATTTGGAAATTATTGGAATTATTGTCAAAAGCCGAATTATTATATCAAGTCAGAACTGTAAGTTGAAATTTCATATGAATCTATATTTTTCTGTTTCAACCATTGAGCAAATAATTAAATTATTAATTGAATTTATTAATTATTGAATATTGAAACTTAAACTAAATATAATTGTGTGTGAAAGTATATTCAAATTCCCCAATAGCATTTGGTGCACTCCACCAAAGGCTATACAGGGATTTACATGAGAATGCACTAGGTGCACGCACGATGCACGATCGGTGCGCGCACTTGGCTAATGGGGTTATTTATATACATCATCCAAATTATGTGTGATCGTCTTAATTGTAATATTCATTCATATATTTATTCACTTCGTCGAACTTATTAATTTTCTTGTGAATTCATATCGTCATTAATTAATATCATTAAGTTATTGTCGAATCAAATAATATCAAAATTGTCGAGAAAGAAAACGGGTCATCCGACGGTACTCAACCTTGAGATCGTCACGAGCTAGCTGATATTGAAACTAAAATAAATTAAATTAAATCGTCAAATTAATATAAAAGAGTTTATTGATTTGTTTTGAAAAAATCGATTGGCGCCCAAAAGTTTAGGTCAACTAAAATAAAATATATTTAGGTCAACTAAAATAATAAATTATAAAAAATCATCTCGCCTCATAAAACCCGGCAGCCAATGACCCAGGCCGCGCCAGGAGGAATTAAAATAATTATTCCTATTTCAATATTTAACAACGAAATAATTAACATGTACGGATTAAATAACACAGACAATCTACATTTTATAGTATATGCTGATGAACTAATTATCTATAAAGCAGATAGCGATATGGACGAAATTCGAACAACCCTACAAAGAACAATCGACAAAATTACGATATATTATGAAAACTGAAATTTCAAAATAAACCCAACAAAAAGTGAGTTAATATTCTTCAGGAAACCTGTGAAGCAAATCAAATATGCTGCCATGAAGAAAATGAAAAATGTCCCAATCACCGCTATGGACATTCACAATAACCCAACACTAGTAATACCCAAAAAAATTATAGTCAAATATTTAGGAGTTCACTTTAATCACTTATGCAGACTGAACAAACACCACATGATTCAAACTTCTAAAGCAAAGGACATATTTAAAAGCAATTCCCGAATCTTTTACAACGCCGACCTGGAAAATAAACCGAAAATTATTTGCTACCATCAGTTATTAGTGCGCCAACTTCTGACTTACGCAATGCCTTTCCTATGGAACACTGGACTTACAATCATCAAAATGATGAGAAGATTTGAGAGAGGATGCATCAGGGTATGTCTGAGAGCTCATAGAACTTCAAAATCGAATTTCAAAAAAAGAACAAAAAACGAATTAATCTATAACAAAGCCAACATCACAAGAATAGATAACTTCATGTTAAAAATGACTAGACGCTACTTTTGCAACCTAGAAAAAATCCACAACCTAACGATTAAGAAGTTGATGGAACCAAATGGAGAATTGACTAACGAGATGATGCTAAGCGGATATCTACCTGAAGCTTTATTCACTACGACAAAATAGGGGTCATATAAGACCATAACAACATATTCATCATCTAACATAAAAAAAGACATTCTACAAAAGTAGTGGTATTGGTTGTATTTTGAGTATAAATTTAAATTTCGTACAATAGCGCACCATATTTCACAGCAGTCGGTAAGTTAGAGTTCTATATTTCCCACGGGTTGTTTAATGTGACGTTACCGATCGGAAATAATATGTCATACTATAGTACTACGTATTATCGATGGAATGATCGATTTTTATATGAGAAAGAATATGACTGATTCTCATGTACTATAGTACTGCATATTATCGATGGAATACATGATCGATGAATTTTTACATGGGAAATAATATGGCTGATTCTATAGTACTGCATATAAATATTTTCATATGGGAAAGAATATGGCTGATTCTCATGTACTATAGTACTACAAATAAATATTTGTATATGGTTGATTATCATGTACTTTTGGGATTTCACCTAGAGGTGGAACCTAATTTCTCATATCTTAGGAATAGTTCGCTGAAATGCCACCAGTGTCGCATGACCAAAGTAAAAATCCCAATGTAATTTTTTTTACATGGGGAAACAATATGGTTGATTCTCATGTACTAAATATAAAAAATTTTTATATGGAAACGATATAGTCGACAGAATCCACCAATGCGCATGCGTCAATTTTAGCGCAAAAAATATTATGAACACATTCCAAAGAATGTTTGATGAATAATTATAATATCTTTTATATAATAATTTCATAATTATATTAATCAAAAGTGGTGGGGATGAATGTATAAAATGGGAAGAATATTCAAATATAATGTTCAGTATATTTAAGAGAACTTCAAGGTACGCGCGCGACATTGGAAATGGAAGTAATAGTGGATATGCAAGGATTCAAATGGAGAAACAATGAATTTATCGTCAAAGAGTTTGCAATGATACAGCTTGATAACAAAGATGATCATGGAACACGTATATTATTCAAACCACCATGCAAGTGGGATGATTTACCAAAACAATATAAAGCAACAAATTCTTGGCTGATACGCAATTATCATGGAATATTTTGGGATGATGGTGATATACCATACGAAAAATTGCGTGATATTCTGGAGATAATATTAAAGGATGTGGATTATATCTATGTCAAAGGTGTTGAGAAGAAAGAATGGTTGCATAATATAATTGGATATACACAGAAAAAAATTATGAATATTGAAAAATTTTTATGTTCATCATTGAAAAATGTGTATGGTTCTGATTGTAATTATCATACATTTGAGAATTTTATAGGCTTCCATTGTGCTCATGAAAATGTTAAACAATTGAAAAGTTGGTTTGAAGAAAAAAGAAAGAATTATTTAATAGAAAAAATATTTTTTGATAAGAAAAATTCATTATAACTTTGAAAATAATTAAATAAAAAAATATTAACCAAAAGAGTATGTATTATAATTTAAACCTCATTATAATTATCATAATAACCCCATATTATCCCTTAAATTGCTATTTACATTATTCGCTAACGGGTGTGAAAAAGGTTCACAGGTAGCATTGTTATAGCACGCGCCATTTCATTCAAATATAGATAACAAAGGAATATCAGTAGCACTACCTTAAAATATACCTATATATTGGAGGTAATATAAGCGTGCGCATCATCCCTCGTAATGCCCAAATATCATTGGGTATGAGTCCTTTGATGACCTCCCCCCCCCCCCCCCCCCCCCCCCGATGACGTCAATCATTTTCTTTAAGACAAAGCATGAAACTTTTCCTAATGCACATTATTTCCTGAAACATTGTGTAAGCAGCATATAATTATAACAGTACAAAATATAAAGTAAAAAGTGATTAAACATAATTCAATAGTTCAATAGTAAATGTAAGTACAAATAATTATTACTAATTTTTTTTGAAAACAATTTTTTCATATATCATTCTTATTGAAATATAATTTTTGTCCGTTAACATATTTTTATTTGCTGCATGTACAACGCAGTAAATAATTATATTTAAAAAAAATCTTTTATTATCAATTTATTTCCAATCATATATTTTTTTTTTTTATATTAATTTATATAAACTATTATGATTAAAAAAATTTTTTTTTTCATTTACAGATACAATGGCATACATAAAATATCATATATATATGTTCCATGTGAATGGGTAATAGATGATAACCAATATCACAAATTGATTGAAACATTGTACGATGCGATGGAATTATATGTAGATGTACATTTAAATTATGATGGATTTGTATATACCAAAAACGATATTACAGCATTTCTAGTAATAGATATGGGCCCATGACCCTTTGCCTATAATGGCCCTGCATCGGGATGATCACGCCGGGCCAATATGGGCTACACCATTGGGCCCAGTATGACTGCCTACATAGAGCCAATATAGTGCCAATACTCCAGGAGTATGGGGCCTATGTAGAAATCGTCGTTTCGCCGTGATTGGGCCAAGATAGACTCTTTATAATACCTACATCGGCCCACGATTCGCAGCCAATATTAGCCCTCGGTTAGAATGATCACGTCGGGCATATATCGGCAAATGCCATTGAGCCCAATGTAAATGCCAATATAGAATTGCTATATATATATTCATAGTACACTATCATTTGTTTAATAGAGTAAATAATTCACTGAGTGCACATAAAAAATATATATATATATATATAAAACATAAAAAATGGACATATTTTGATTGAAATAATGAAAAAAAAATTATTTGTTTTTTCTATATTATTATTATTATTATAATTCAAGTGTACTGAAATAATTAAAGCAGCGTTCTCATTGTCACATTTTAAATAGCAAATATTATACGTGATACATTGGTAATATGAAAATTATTAAACATTTATCATTAAACACAAACAAATAAACAATATACATATATACATACTGAAAACATAGGAATATCTTTCCCGAGGTGTGATTTGAACTCGAACCCTTTGGACTGCCAAGCTACTGCTGCGTTGCCAACTGAGCCAGCTAGCGCATATATATTTTGTACTGCATAGAATATATATATATATATTTCTTTGTGCGATAATAACTTGACATTTTCCTATTTAATTTATGTGATTCCACTGATATAATTATTAGCAAGCGTAAAAATATTTTTAATGTATATTAATTACTATATACTATATATACATATATATTTACATACATATGCGTTCTTGTACGTTGTGTGAATCAAATAAAAATTAAGAGCTGCAGCATATGTAAATATGTTGAAAAAATTACTTGACGTCTATACTGCTTGATAATGACTGTGAATACTGAATATGATTCATTGAACTTTTACTTTTGCCATCCACAAATATATATCTATACGTATTTGGTTAATTACAGCTTTCAGTTACAGCTATTTTATAAGGGCTCAATGTAGGGCTATAATAATTGTTGTCGCGTCGGTATAAAACTATAGTTAGACGGGCGGACCATTGGCCGATCATTGGGCTAATGAAGGCAACACGCATAGGGCCGATCATAGGCAATATTATTGGCACTACACAGGCCCCATCGTCTATTTCATATAGGGACAGTATAGGCTACGTTGTCGCGCCGGTATAAAACTATAGACGGGCGGACCATTGGCCGATCATTGGGCTAATGTAGGCAACACGCATAGGGCCGATCATAGACAATATTATTGGCACTACACAGGCCCTATTGTCTATTTTATATGGGCACAGTATAGGGTACGTTGTCCTGGCAGTATAAAACTATAGATGGGCGGACCATTGGCATATTATTGGGCTAATATTGGCAAAACGCATAGAGCCGATCATAGCCAGTACCATTGGGTTTATATTGGCCCCGCTCACTTCATGCATATCGGACCTATGTAATGCCTATGGTCACAAATATATATGGGCTTTTACGATGGGGCCTATATAATGCCAATGGTATCATCGGCAGATGCCAGGCAATTTCTACATGGGTATATATATGATGAGCATGCCGATGTAGGGCCAATATAGGCCCCATCGTCAATTTCTACCTGGGGATAACGTACGAAAAATTTACTGGTTCAAACGTATCAGGATCGAGGATGATAGACGTCCTCCAACCGGTAATTTTATATTTTAATTTATATTATTAACATCATCATCATCATCATCATCATCATCTTCCTCATATGATGCATAATCACCATCATACCCAGCAGCTATCCAGTTTTGCAAGAAAAATTCATGCATTTCTGCATGATTTCCATCATCAACATCATCATCATCATCATCAGTACTAACCTCATCCGTATCATCAACATCATTATCGTTGTCATTATTATTATTATCGTTATTGTTTTCGTTATCGTTATTGTGATGAATAAATCGCCATTGTTCCTCTAAATGAGATGGTGCTAGGCGAGGGTGATAATTAACGGTTGGAGGACGTCTATCATCCTCGATCCTGATACGTTTGAACCAGTGAATTTCTCGTACGTTATCTATTACTAGAAATGCTGTGATATCGTTTTTGGTATATACAAATCCATCATAATTTAAATGTACATCTACATATAATTCCATCGCATCGTACAATGTTTCAATCAATTTGTGATATTGGTTATCATCTATTACCCATTCACATGGAACATATATATGATATTTTATGTATGCCATTGTATCTGTAAATGAAAAAAAAAATTTTTTTAATCATAATAGTTTATATAAATTAATATAAAAAAAAATATATGATTGGAAATAAATTGATAGTAAAAAATTTTTTTTAAATATAATTATTTACTGCGTTGTACATGCAGCAAATAAAAATATGTTAACGGACAAAAATTATATTTCAATAAGAATAATATATGATAAAATTGTTTTCAAAAGAAATTAGTAATAATTATTTGTACTTACATTTACTATTGAACTATTGAATTATGTTTAATCACTTTTTACTTTATATTTTGTACTGTTAATTATATGCTGCTTACACAATGTTTCAGGAAATAATGTGCATTAGGAAAAGTTTCATGCTTTGTCTTAGAAAAAAAAAATGGTTGCCATCATCGGGGGAGGTCGTGCGTCGGAGGGGTCATACCCAATGAAATTTGGGCATTACGAGGGATGATGCGCACGCTTATTACCTCCAATATATAGGCATATTTTGAAGTGGTGCTACTGATATTCCTTTGTTATCTATATTTGAATGAAATGACGCGTGCCATAACAATGCTACCTGTTAATCTTTTTTTTTCGCACCCATAGCAAATAATGGCAATAGCAATTTAAGGGATAATATGAGGTTATTAGGATAATTATAATGAGGTTTAAAGTAAATTATAATATATATTCTTTTGGTTAATATTTATTTTCTAATAAATTATTTTTTTCTTCCAACCAACTTTTCAATTGTTTAACATTTTCATGAGCACAATGGAAGCCTATGAAATTCTCAAATGTATGATAATTACAATCAGAAGTATACACATTTTTCAATGATGAACATTTTTCAATATTTATAATTTTTTTCTGTGTATATCCAATTATATTGTGCAACCATTCTTTCTTCTCAACACCTTTGACATAGATATAATCCACATCCTTCAATATAATCTCCAGAATATCACGCAATTTTTCATATGGTATATCACCATCATCCCAAAATATCCCATGGTAATTGCGTATCAGCCAAGAATTTGTTGCTTTATATTGTTTTGGTAAATCATCCCACTTGCATGGTGGTTTGAATAATATACGTGTTCCATGATCATCTTTCTTATCAAGTTGTATCATTGCAAACTCTTTAACAATAAATTCATTGTTTCTCCATTTGAATCCTTGCATATCCACTATGACCTCCATTTTGAATTTTGCGCGTGTACCTTGATGCTCTCTGAGGATACTGAACATTATGATTGAATATTTTGTTCATTTTATACAACCATCTCCACCACTTTTTAATATAGTTGTGTGAATAAATATTATAGTTATTTATTAAACATTTTATTGAGATGTGTTCATAATATTTTTTGCGTTAGAATAGACGCATGCGTATTAGTGAATTCTGTCGATCGATATATGTAGTACATGAGAATCGATCATATTATTCCCTATGTAAAAAAATTTATGTCATACATGAGAATCAGTCGTAATATTTCCCATGTAAAAAATTTATATGTCATACATGAGAATCAACCATAATGTTTCCCTCGTAAAAATCGATAATGAATGATAATATGTAGTGCTATAGGAACCATTTTGTTTAGAATGTACTATAGTATGAAAACATTATTCTATAGGAACCATTTTGTCCATTATTCGAACGTACTATAGGAACTATTTGGAAGTAGTACTATAGCATATTAAAGACATCATACTATAGTATGGGAAACCATATTGTCGATAACGTAAACCCGACGATCGGATATGTAGAGCTCTACCTTACCGACTGAGCTCAAATATGCCGTGTTATAGCGCGATTATTTAAATTTGTATCTAGAACGTAGCCTCTATTACTACTTACAAATAAAAAGATAAGTACAAACCTAGAAGAATATAACCTTAACTATCACTAACATATACTCTCTAACAATACCTAACAGAGACAGAAACGATAAGGATGAACTGACAAATGAATACAAATGGCTCCAAAACGATGCAAAACACTTTGACGAACTTGGACTAAATATGCAGATAATATCAACATCTAGAATATAGCAACGAATTTATAATTTCAGAGCCAACATAAAAATTTGAAGTGATAAGAAAATTCCTAGAAAAAATCAATTCAAAACGATACACAAACGAAGGCACAGAGTAGAAAAAAAGGTAGAGGAAGCAGCAAACAAGTACAAACAAATGCTAATAAACAACAGAAGATTCAACAAAATATTTACGGAATTCACAGAAACAAATTCAGCACACTGTCCAATGAGAGAAGAGGCAACACCTAAAATCCATTTCAACCAATGGGAAGTTAATGACATCATTAAGAATCTATAAAACAAAACTTCCACAATTAGTGATAAGAAACTTACCAAGTACTCTCATAAAAAAACTATACAATACTGTTCAATAATGCTCTCAATCACAGCTATTATCCTAGAAGGTGGAAAACAGCAAAAGTACTTCCATTAAACTAATTTTCCACAGTTTAATTTTTGCAGCTGGTAAATAACTAAGGAAGATATATTAAGTTATTAAATAATATGGTGGCAGGAAAATTTGTCAACCTTCCCTATAACACTCGAATATAGTTCTCGGGCGTCAATATGAAAAAATTGTAAAACACTAAGAGTCATTATATAGAGTCAAGATGAAAATTCATTCAAAAAAGAGAGTCAATTGTAATATTAAGAAATTAATCAATACACAGTTCCTGGCTGAATAGACAAATAATAAATAAAAAAATCAAAATTAATATTTCGGCGAATATCGCCGAAAGTATAACGATTTCAGAAACAACATAAAATTCGACAAATGAGAGCGAGCGAGAGGACCCCGTTTAAATGGAAGTCAAATGCCATAAACAGAGATGCGAGATGCCAACCAAAACTGCATCGGTCAACGTAACAAACTAAGACCTAGCCCAACTTGTCAACATGAGGATCACGCGATGCCGAGACAAAAAGAGGACGGACCTACCCGACCTACGATCGGGTGATGGACGAAATAAGACTTCACTTCTGCTCTACGAGCCAACATGTAAAGTCGACGCTCGATAAATATATTCGCGTGATAATTAGTCAAATTGTTGTACAAAATTATAAAATTGTAAAAGTATCGTCAAAATAAGAGGCAAATTATATTAAATCCAATATCTTGAGGGAAAAATCGATCCAAGAGAAATTATCAAAATTCATTGGAATATTGTTATCAATTACAATCGAAATAATTCGAAAATTCATAAAAAAAACAATTGCTGGTATTATTGTCGAAGCGATATTAACAGTCCAATCGAAGCGAACTATGAGTAAGATTACAATTGATTTTGAGATTCCTGTCTCAATTATTCGAAATAATAATTATATAAATTAATTGAAAATATTTTTATGTGTGAAAATTTATTTTATATATATATGTATATATATATATATATATATATATATGTCAATTTACCCTAATTGTGTGTTAAACGTTTTATGTGTGACATTCGTCTCATACATTTTATTCACTTTATTCATCTTAATCATTTATACGTGAGTTCATATTAAATTATAAATTATATGAAAATATTGTCAATCGGGTCATCTGACGGTATTCACCTTGGGATTGTTTCATATTATTTGAAAATTAAGTGTAAAGTAAATCATCGAATATATTAGTAAAAAATTTTGTTGATTCCTCAAAAAATCAACTGGCGTCCAACATAATTACTTAATAATATAAAAAAATCATTTTTCGCCATATGAACTCTGGCAGCCACCGACCCAGGTCGCGCCAGGAGTGCGAAAAAATAGTTTCACTGTTTCAATATAATAAACAAAGAGAACTAATAACAATTACAATAGCTCATAGTAAGATACTGAATACTAACAAGATTTATCTTAAGTATAACATAATAATAATAATATTAATACACTATTAGCAAAAATTAAGGGATATATATTGATTAATATTCTAAATTTTTTTGGTGATTTTCAACAGGCTGTAACTCGCAAGAAAATAATTACAAAGCAAAATTAAGAAAAGCAAATAGTCTTACCAAGTATCTAGTTTTCAGATTTGACAATATAAATTTTTTGTCTTGTATGGTTGCAGAGTAAACTTAGAAAAAAGTATCAAAAAAAACTTCCAAATTTATGCATTTCTTACAAAAGGTCTACGGGCTTCAGAGAATTGTTATTTTCAAATTCCACTATGAATATCTTTTAGGAAATTCAATGGCCTCCAATTTGACCACACAAAGAGGCAGGTACGATGATTTTTTTCAGAAAGAATTTTTATAGATTTTTTTTGAAAATCAATCTTCCCCACAAGAAAAAGAAGGATTATTGTTTTAAAAAAATGAAATTTTGTTGGATAAGTGTTGAAGAATCGAAAAATTATTCATTATAGCGATTTTCGGAGAAAACAATGAATTCGATGCTTCGGAGCATTAAGAAAAAAGTATCGCAGCGGTTTAAAATTTCCAACGTTCGTTTGGGACACTCTAAGATTGGAAAATTACTGAAAATATCGTACGCTCATCTATTATATCCAATGTTATACAAAGTTATCCAAATATCCTTAAATATGCGATTTTTCATTTCTTTTTTAGTCAAAATTATTGCTTCGAAAAAATTTTTTTTGTCATTAACCACTAACAGTGTCTTACAAGGAATTATGTTTTACAGTTTTCAGAACCCCTCTTCAATTTCTTATACGATCATTATTAACCGAGTTATTGTTTACCAGAGTCAAAAAAGAGTTTTTTGTTTTGATTAATCTGATTCTACTTCAGCGCTCATTTTACTAGTAGAAAATCAATTAGCTGCTTTAGAGAATTCGCAATGAAACATTTTGTATTTTTTCAATTTCACAAAAAATAAACCACGTTGAATATTGTCAAGCGTATAGTTTATTGATAATATTTGATCCAAAAAATTTCTATATTCTACCTTATTCAGTATAACATACATATAAACAATAGGAAAAAAAAATAAAATTTGAAAAATAACGAAAAAAAATTATACTCAACGCATTTGAAGTATGTATACCATTTTAATTCATATTTCCTCCCTATCGTCATACATATATCATTGATCATTAAATACTATATGGAGCATCAACTATATCCTCGATTTATTAATAAGATGAATGAACATATTTTTTTTCCTCATAAAATTATATCATCTGATCATTTACTTTAGAAGAGTCAGGAGCGAGTAAATTTGATGATATTCATTGTAATACTGTTCATGGCAGGAGCGATTACTGGGTTGCATCTGAAATAATAAAACAATCAGTTGAAATTGTTTACATACAAGAAAGAAAAGTTAACCGTACATTTGCTTCATATTTTTGACAAATTATGAAAGTAGTTGCCGTTAATAATTCTTATAATCTATCTACTCTAAACTATAACGTAATGTATAATTACCTCTCCTACATGATGATCGTAGTTATCATAGATTCGACACACATAAACTGTTTCATTTCTTATATTTCCACCTTCGATCGCATTTTTCTCTACAATACCATTTGACGATTCGATCCACTTGATTTCACCAGATTCAATCAGAAGGACCTTAAAGTGTTATATACATTATTTTATGATGATGTAAATTATCAAATGACTTAAATTGGATAGATAGAAACCATTTGTGTTGATCGCTGTACTATATTTCATCATTTTAAATATTATTACTGACTCGTAATTTTTAAAATACAAGTCAAGTTCAAATAAAAAAATAATAAGTTGCTATTGCGAAAAAGAAAATCTTACATCCTATTTAAAAAAAAAAATCAAAAATTGTGGAATCTTTCAAATATTATACTGTCATTGAATAATAAACTTGACAATTGCATATTAATAAAATAAGATATAGCGTGCTTGATATTTTATTACCTCAATGTCAGTAGCATTTTCAGAAATCGGAGTGAAGGGTAAAATTGATCCGTTATGTGATGGATTTATTAGTCTATCGACTAAAACTGTATCACCATTATCATACATGAAACGTGCGACTACAGATGAAAATCCTCCTCCGATAAAATTTTCAGGGTCCACCAATCTTGTGTCATTAAACAATTCGGCCGTATACTTCACCCATTGGTATTCTAATATAACAAAAACACATGAAATCGAAGTTAATTACACATTAGCTTTTCTTACTAACATTATTTCTTGATATTAAATCATCTTTTGATATATACATATATTATATATTATGAGAAATAAGTGATCGAACATCCGAAAAAAAAAGTCTTGAATGATCAAGCCGCGATCCAGACTTGACACAAATAGTCTTGATATAAGTCTGAAATATGCTTGACTCAAGACATTAAACATGTCTTGAGTTAAATCAGTCGTAAAAAGGGGTAAGTCGAAAATAAACTTGATTCAAGTTTTTTCTATTCTTGATTCAAGTTGTTTTTAGTCTTGGTCCAAAACTTCTAAGATCTTGACCGAAGATTTTTTTAAGCTTGATTAAAATATTTTTTTAATTTTCAATGCGGATTCGATGGAATTATATTTACTCATTATTTTCTAAAAATAGAAATAAAAAGTAGAAAATAGATAATTCAAAAAATGAGTATAAGCGGTTTTTATGTGCTATTCATTACATGAATTGAATAACAACATGAAAACGACGCAGAACAATAATTTTATACTTTTTGTATGAACTGTTCGTTAGGGTGTGCCATTTTTGGGCAACTTTTTTTTTCATCAAAAAATCGGGCTGAAAACTTACTGGTCGATAAAAAAAGAAGTCTGTTTGAAGCAGAGCTCTTAATTTTAATATTTGAAAGTGGCTCTTCATGATTTTCGTTTTCCAATTAAATAACATGGAAAAAAAATTTTGTGCATATTTACGTGTGAATTGTGACACTTTTTATCTGTTTAATTAATTTATTAATTGAACGATAAAACTGGAATTTGATTTAATTTTAATATTGGCTCAAGATATTGTCCGAATGATTAATTTTACAGCGAGAAAATTTCAAATTTAAACTAAGACATTTCCAGACTTGGATCAAGACACTTCATAGACTTGGATCAAAACATTTCGTGGACTTGGATCAAGAAATTTGTAGACTTGAGGCGTTATTCTACCATCAAGTCGATTTTCCGCTTGTAACAAGTCCAAAATTTTGATTATTTGGAAGAATATCAATAATCTTGACACAAGTCGATTTTAGACTTAAATCAAGTCGCGGAAATGACTTGATTCAAGTCTTTTTTTTTTTTTTTTTTTTGGGAAAATATATATGAAAAATGTTGTCAAGAGACATTCAATTATTCCATGAAAAATTACAGAAATTTATTATAGGAACGTACCGCAATCAAATCTGATATTAATCGATAGAGTTACTTCAAGTAATTTTATTAATTAAATACTTACTTAATTCACATTCTTGAGTACTATTATTGCGACGAAATCGGGGTAAACAATAACAGAAAGAAGAATTGTCGTCCTTTTTTCGGCATCGCTCGTTAGAAGAACAATCTTTATTCTGAGAACAATTACGGCCTGAAATTAGAGAATGAAATGAAAATGAGTGGAATATTAACGATTTAGTGAGAAAGAATTCGTAGAGTTTTTTCAAATAATCAATGAATGAAATCAGTAAATAGATGGATTGCATAATTCACTTTCCGGTTTAATTTATTTAATAAAATTTACAACTCTAAATTGCAGAATGATTAGTGAGTTCGTCAAACTACAAATAGTTTGTTTTTATTCACAATTTTATTCATAGCTGAATTACGAAAATCATATTCTATCAGCAATATTATATGCAATGTAGTAATAATTATTTAGTATTCAATCATTCATAAAAAAAAGTTTACCAATTATTTCAAATTGTGATAAAAAATGTTGTAATTTTCCAAATTTATCTTTTTTGTTTATATTACCTGGTGCAGTTTCCTCTTCTATTGTTGGAGGTGTTGTAGCTGGTGTTATTGATGACATATGATTTTCACTTTGATTCTCAAGTGAAGCTAATAACACGAAAATGTATTTGAATTAATTCCATTCTCATCATGAACAACTCTTTTTGTCAACCGATCTCAATTTTTCCTCGCTACAAACATGATTTGATAACAGATCTAACAAATTGAACAAATTTCATGATGAAATCATTCAAACCAAATGGAAATTTTTATAAAGAAAAAAAAATAAAAAGTTCACAAATCCAACAGTGGTTGTTTTATTATTTTCTCAACAAATACATATTCCAGAATCTGATACTAACAATGAAGGTGTGAACACACGTATTATTTGATCAAAAAATTGATAAACAAATGAATAGTTTTAATTAATGTACATACGATTCAATATTTCGTTGATTCCATAACCAGCTGATATTAAAATTGATATTCCACATATTAGAACTATCAAAATAATGTACGAAGGCTTCTTTTGCCACCCGACGAAAAACATTTATTCAGTTGGAAGTTGATGTCTTGAATGATATTTTAGTGGAAACGCAGTTCCATTCAAAGCATATCATATAGGTACTTAACACTGAATCTAACACAGTAATATGTTTTTCGTTTCCATCATTGGATGTGATTGCTTACATCAAGAATTTCATATCACTAATTACATTTTGATTATCTCAATTTATAGCCATCAACCTTAAACACCTATCATAAAGACTGAATTCTTATAATTTTTATCAAAAATCTATTTATACTTTCAAAATTCAACTGAAGTTATATCAACAGGTGAAGTGAATCCCATTTCAACGAATAGTTCGGGTATTGTTTTTATCAATTGAAGATTCATTTGAATAAATTCAATGATCCTGTACCGCTCTTCTAATGAACTAGTCGCAATGAAAATGTGTACAATTATTAAAATTTTACATGCATTCATATGCCCTCTCAGGAATGTTTTTATTCGCTACGTGACTCAAATATAAATACAATAATATGAGAAATTACATAATGGAATATATATTTCACTTTCTTTGTTGATTTGCTGCAAATTTCTTAAAGATATTTGTTAATTTCGAAACCAATATCAGTTTAACTGATAAAATGTAGCGATTATTTGAATATGTATTCAGAAATGAACAAATAGGTGTGCACACTGAGTGCACTTCAAATGTCGAACTTCAGTACAGTAGTTTTCAAGATTTGGAAAATTTATCCTTAATTGCTGGTGAAGAAGTTCACAGTCGATAATTCATCTATTGATTTTATTATTGCTTACAGTAGATAAACAAGATTTGAGAACCGTTCTGAAATAAACTTTATACCATCTGCTGATTGTCAAGTGTCTGAAGAACATTCATTCGCTACCTCAACAGCATTCGGTGCATTCTACCAAAGGCTACATAGGGATTCCCCAATAGCATTTGGTGCACTCCACCAAAGGCTATACAGGGATTTACATGAGAATGCACTAGGTGCACTCACGGTGCACCTTAGGTGCTCGTCTACTGTGGCAGCACAGTGGACTATTAAGTAAAATTCAAATGTTCCCCATTACCCGAATAGCCTTTGGTACGCTCCACGAAATTCCACTCCATGCTGTTACAAGTTATAACTATTATGATGCCACAGTATTTCACGTCGTGTAATATGTCAAAATCATGTGAATTTCATTAATCTTCAAGGACAAGATCCAAGAATCCAAGGGATCTTTTTTTTTGGTTCCTCTTCGATCCTCTTCGATCCTTTTGGATCCTCTATCACCACTACCACCACTACCACTACTACCACCACTACCACCACTACCACCACTACTACCGCCACTACCGATTATGTATGTTCCATACATGAACCACATTTTGGGATGACTTCGGAGTAATTTTTACTATTAGCTTTATTGAACATCTCGTTAAACGTAGGAAGCTTGATGCATAACCTGTGCCTTTTCCAATGATAAATAATGGGGACATTATAATTATTTCGTACGATCCCTTGTCGGTCATGATATATGAATTCCTGTGGTTTGGTACATCCCTTGGCTGCTGCCGCTATGGCTGTCGGGTGGTCCAACTCACAAAGCTTCTGGATTTCATCATTTTTTATTTTTTTGAGACTAGCAAAGTAGTTTCTTGTCGTTTTAATTATGAAGTTATCTATGCGAGGGATGTTAGCTGTATCGTACAGAATTTTGTTACTTGTCCAGTGCTTGAAATTGGATTTTTTAGACTTGTGTAGCTTCAGCGCTGCTCTCATGCACGATTTCTCGAAAAATCTAATTTTTTCCATTGTGGTAGCGTTGACATTCCATCAAATTGGACATGCGTACGTAAGAAGTGATCTTACGAATATCATGTAACACAAAATCTTCGTTCTGCCCGAAGATACCCTGTTGAAAACTATTCTGTTCAGACTATAATAAGCTGTTTTCGCTCTAGTCAACATTGCTTCAATATGGTGTTTGAAGTTCATTAGGTAGTCTACAGTGACACCAAGGTATTTAACGATCTCTTTATTTGGAATATTAACTTCCCGGCCAGTGCCTGGTACGGTGGTCGTAATTTGGAGATTTTTAATCTCTCTGGCTTTGAGAGTGCCCAGGATAACTCTAGGATTGCGGAAAACAATGGTTTCACACTTTTCCGGGTTAACTTTCAAGTCCCAGTCGGTGTACATTCTATTGGTTTTGTTGACTAGATCGTTTAGTTTAGATTTGATTTTTCCAATTTGATTATCCGCTACATAAATGATGAGATCATCTGCATGCGCAATAGCGTAGGTGTTATTTTCTGTGTTAATATCGTGTAGTTCCAAGACTTTATTGGTGTATAATGAGAATAAGATGGGTGAATTGATTGTGCCTTGTTGTAGGCCATCCAGAATACTTCTTGTTTCGGAACAGGTGTTGTTACCCTTCACATAGAATTTTTTATCTCGTATCGTGTCGTTGACCAATGTTTTTAGCTCAGGAGAGAATTTCAGTGTGATCAGTGTGAATATCAATCCGTCCAACCATACCGTATCAAATGCTTTCTCGAGGTCCAAAAGGACCGCGCCCACTGTTTGATTCTTAAGTAGATGATTGTTGACATCTGATACCAGTTTGTTTATAACGTGAATAGTTGAATGGTTACGCTTAAAGCCATATTGGTTGTCCGATATAAGTTTGTTTTTCGTAATATGTGACAATAGAGCATTATTGATCAGAGTTTCATATACTTTACTTAGGCTTTTTGTAAGACTTATTGGACGATGACTGGTAGGATTAGATGGAGTTTTCTTGCTCTTCAATATAGGGACTATTACTGCGGTTTTCCATACTTTAGAAAAGTAGTTGTTATTAATTGCGTTGTTGAACAATATTACAAGTTCTCGAATCATAGCTTTTGGAAGATTTTTGATAACTGTCGCGGGAATATTGTCCGTGCCACTGGATGTTTTATTTGGTAAATTCATGATCACTTTGCTGAGAGAGTTTAGGTCACAAAATGGGTTTTCATATTGGTATTCAGTCAATATTTTGTGTCTGTATGATGAAGATAGTGTGTTATCAGAGAATTTGACGATTGACTTGTTTACTTCCATGTACTTTTTTGTTTCTATGTTGAAGTTGTTCATCTTTTTCTCAATTATCTCTCTTAGTCTTGTATTGTTGTTGAGATTGTTGGGAGAGTTCACTAACTCGTAGTGGGCTGCCAGAACATTCACTTTTTCGATTTCGCTGGTGACACATAGTTGTTTGTCTTTGTTCATAACTATTTTAATAGAATCCTTGACTTTGTTTATTAATTTCTTATTATCATTATCGATGAGTTGTGTGCTAATTTTGATGTTGTTATTTGGCTTAAGCATTTTCTTCACCATTGGGAACACTTTGTCAGGGGCATTATGTTCAATAATTTTGTGTAAGTTTTTCCACTTTTTTTCATTAATTGAAATGATCTCTTGTAGTATCATTTTTTAGAAATATTTAATTCTTTTTTTATTAGTTTAGTAGAGACTTTTTGGGAACCGGGATCATATCTGCGAAGTTTGTTAAGTTCCGTTAATAGACTAGATTTAAGCTTGTGTAATCTAATCAAATTTTTGTTGTTAATATAAGGACTCGTTAAGTTATTGCTTCCTCTAATAGCGTGCTTCATTAGCATCGTATTGATGTCCTTGGTGAGTGCTTCTATATGTGTGTCGATCTCATCGTCAAGTAGATTCCTATTAGTAGGTACTTCATTTATATGGATATTTAGTAATTCTTTGCTAAATTTTCTCCATTTGTTTTTTTTTGTAGGGGATGTGCGTATGATCTTGTACTTCATCGTCGTTATGTGTGAGTCGTACGTTATGTATGGACATTATGATAGCTCGATGGTCACTATTGTAGTCCACTGTAGGGAGAGTATTTTGGTTACAATGTGATTTGTTCAGTTCCAACCTATATAGTCGGCAATACATATGTCCAAGAAAGTTGAGGCTGGAGTATACGTAGGTGAATCAGGTGGATACATTTTTGTTTTATATAGAAGTGTGTTCTTGTTGTTCCATTCCATTAAATAACTTCCATGCCTGTTCGTGGATCTGTCTCCCAGGATGGTGTATCTGGCATTAAAATCGCCTGCAATTGAGTATAAATTTTTGTTAGAGTTTAGTTTCAATCCTAAAAATAGTTTATTTGTTTCGTCAATATAGTCATTTTTCCTAGGAGTTCTACTATTCGCGTATAATGCCACAATATATAAATGTTTATTTTTGTCGTTAATGTCTAATTTAGCAATGGTATATTCAACCACTTTGTTATTTATCGACGTTGGGTGCAGAACTTCAGTGTATTTGATATCTATTTTTATGAGAATGGCGGTTCCCCCTCCGCGAGGTCTATTCTCATTTCTATTATTTCTTAATTAATGTGTTGTAATTGCATATGTTAATTGTCTCAATTTTTAACATTTTGGTTTCCGAAAGAAGACATATATCTACATTATTCTGTTTTAAAAATATCTCCAGATTTATTTTTCTAGATAAAGACGTGATGGAGTTGACGTTTATAGCAGCTATTTTGTGCGAGCAGGTTTTGTTATCCATTATAGTTCTGTTATGCCAAGTTTAGCTATTAAGCCGTCGACTCTATCATTCATTTGACGTCTTAGGTAATTTATCATTGATGCCATTGTCTGTATTAGTTCTTTTTTTAGGTCATCTATACAAGGTGGAGGTGTTTGAGGCTGATTTTGTTTTTTCAGTAACCTGGCATTGCTCAAATGTGTTGCATGGGGTATAATTAGTGGTAGTATTGCCAAATTGCGATCTTTGGTTATTTGCTACGCTGGCATATGACATGTGTGGTACTACGTGCCTAGTGAAGGTAAGTGGATTGCTTGTAGTAGAGTTAACCCTTTTTTCATAGTGCGTGTTGTTGTGTTCATGTTTTTTTTTGTTCATGTTTTTTACTGCGAATATGTCGACCGCTTGTTTATAGAAGGGGCATCCTCTATAGCTAGCTGGATGTCCAAACGCATTACAATTGGCAAATTTGAGTTTACTTTTTTCATCAGTTGTAGTGATTGAGCAATTTCCAGCTATATGATTTAGGCTACATTTCACGCACCTGGGTGGTAATTTACAGTTTATGCTAGCATGCCCTAGCTTTTGACAGCGCATGCATTGAAATAGTTTGTGTTTCTTCAGATGCTCCCATCTTGCATTTTGGTGGGCAATTGTTTTTATTTCAACTAGGTTTTTTAGTGTGCTTTTAGCGTCAATTTGAATGATATACGTAGGGTTACTTTCTGTGCTGAATTTGGCTAGTATTACTTTGGTTATTTGTAGGTTTTCTTTGCTCAAGTTTTTTATTTCGTCTTACACTGCCGACGAAATTAAAGATAATTTCGTCGGCAGTGTGTCCTCCTTTGATACCCTTCAATTCTATCGATTTGGGACGGAGATGTTTTGGGGTATATGAGAAATATGGGATTTCTTTTACGTCTAGGATATTTTTTGTGGCATTAAATGTACTTAGATCGTATGTGTTTATGGTTATGTACTTACTACCTGCAGGGTAGTTAAGTCTAAATTTTCCACAAGTGTCATTGTTCTCTCTAAGGATTTCCGCAAGTTTCCGTATCGTGCAATTTTCCGCCAACGCATATATAGGCAGTAAAAGTCTTTTGGTCTGTGGAGCGATTTCTTGGTTAGGTTCTATATTATTATTACATAACACTTCGAATCTATTATTGGTGTTAGTACTTACAGTAGTTTCTCCATTTTGACTTATCTTACGAGATTTTTTTTGGATTTCCCATTCTTTGTCGTCCATTTGATCATCCGGTACGGATTCGTCATTAGTTTTGTTGTCCAGGGTTACGGTGAAATCTTTCAAGTCAGGTCTGTTGTCACGTGCCGCTTTTAGGTGAGGCGAGAATTTCGTGCTTGACATTGGTTTTAATCCTAGGTCTTTCTGGAGTTTTTTATTTCAATATTTTTTAGCTTATTTATATCTTCTTTACTCACGCTTTGTTTTTTATTGTTATTATATAAATTCAACGTTGAATTTTCACGTCTTTATTTGCTGGATAAGTTCGATATATTTGTTCTAGAAGCTTCCATCATGTACTTTGAGGTTAGGCGTTATTATTTGTTTATATAAGGCGTTATTATTAATTTTTTATAATACGGAGGTAGCGCGCGAAGCGCTCTTTATAGTGTAATGCTTATTTTTTATTTCAGGATCTTATGTGGCGGGTAATATGAAAAATAGTGAAGCAGCCGTTACGGAGCCAACCAGCTAGGCAGATGTGATAACCATTACACCTTGGACCCTCTTGGATCCTTTTGGATTCTCTTGGATCCTTTTGGATTCTCTTGGATCCTTTTGGATCCTCTACCGCCACTACCCCTACTACCACCACTACCACTACTACCACTACTACCACTACTACCACCACCACCACTATCACTACCACTACTACCACCACTACCGCCACTGCCATCACTACCGCCACTGCCACCACTACCACTACTACCAAAACTAATACTTTTATTTGTTCACAACCATCAATTATTTGGATTCTTTTTCTGATCTTTGGATCCTTTCTGGGATCCTTGAATATCAATGAAATTCACATGATTTTGGCTCATTACATAACGTGAAATACTGTGGCCTCACAATAGTTATAACTTGTGACAACACGGCGTGGAATTTCGTGGAGTGCACTAAAACGCGACATTTGAATTCTACCTAGTGGCCCACTGTGCTACTACACGAGGTGGGCACCTGACGTGCACCGTGCATGCACCTAGTGCATTCTCATGTAAATCCCTGTATAGCCTTTAGTAGAGTGCACTAAATGCTATTGGTGTAAATGCATTAGGTGCGCGCATTTGGCAAATGTGGTAACTGCTGATAAAGAAGATCACAGTCGGTAATTCATCTATTCGTTTTATTATTGCTTACAGAAGATAAAAAAGAATTTTTGATATATTGTATAGCGAAGTACCCCTAATAGCATTTAGTGCACTCTACTAAAGGCTATACAGGGATTTACATGAGAATGCACTAGGTGCATGCACGGTGCACGATCGGTGCGTGCACTTGGCTAATGGGGACATAATATGAATTTATTTTATAACACATGACTTTTCTCAATTTAATATTTTATTCATCTGAATATAAAAAGGAGGAACAAAAAATATATTGTAAATCAAATATCTCATTAATCACACAAGAATAATCTATATTTTGCACTGAAGAATAATACAAATAAACAGGAATCAACAAAACTTTTTAAATTCTGAAAAAAGAATTCATTTGCTGTGCAATTACTTTGAACACTCATTTTAATAAATATTTATGTTGATATTTATCTCACAAATAATATATCATAATGCATCAAAGAAAAAAAAAAAAGATCCCCACTATTATTTCCAAGAAACGATAACATAAAAAGATAAAAACAATAATTGTCAACAATGCTTTAATTAGTAGAAAATAGTAGAATATGAAAGACAGTTGCTCTTTATATTTCGTATTAGATTATTAGAAAACATTTTATCAAATCCATATAAAAATATATATTCATGTCTACATAACAAAGACAAATGTCAAAAATCGTAAAATAATTACAATGAAAAATTATAAAATTGGATTTTCACTAAAAAATGTTCACATTTTCGCTTGCATTTTTTTAATTGTGAGTATTTAAAATCAATAAATTAATTTGTATTTCCTTTTGATCAATGAAAATTCCGTGAGTCAGTAATCGCAAGAATTAGGATTAATCATTTATAGGCAATTGCAATTTTAGTGTTCTTGGACGTATTAATTATTCAATCCAATATTATCTCATTGAAACCATATTTGAAATTCCACGTATCCAAACCTCTTTCGTTGCTTCTACTCGGATCAATTCTCCTAATTGGTACGGGATTCCTCGGAATACTTTCTGGTATACATGATTGGCGTGCAGGATTGCAAACAGTAAGTCTTCTTTAGATTAATTAATTTGTATATTTTAATGTACTAAAAATATTTTTATGGACAAATGATAATTTCAATTTCCTTCTTTATTTATCAAGTTCGTCATCGTTATATTCTGTATGTTCATTTCAATGGTTGGTCTGATTATTGTATTTTATTGTACGTCAAAAACAGCAGATGATGCAATGTATTATCGTTTAAATGAACATATACGAAATTATTCAATCAATTCGTATGACTTGGACAATGTTCAATTACACGTGAGTTGGAAATTTTTTCTTGTTAAACATTATGTCATATGAAACATGGAAATAATATTTATGTTGTTTGAACCATCTTAATTTAGTTATCATGCTGTGGCGTTAGTAATTTTATTGATTGGAATCAAACGTTGGGTTTTATACCTGGATCTTGTTGCAATTCAAATACGACATGTAATTTTGATAATATTTATCTCCATCGTGATGGTTGTTATAGTGCTCTAAAAGCATTTCTAGATAATTATATTGAAAAAATCATTATTGTTTTGACAATTATTGGATTATTTGAGGTATGCATAATGATTTAATTATCATCATAACAATTTGCACACAGTACAAATTTTTGTGTGTAAAATGTAAAGTCTACTCAAAATTTATGTTTACTATTTTTAACACTAATCTTGTATCAAATATTGATAGAAGAATTTGTGTTGCGGTGGGAAAATAATTCTATTCAAAATGAATAATATTTTATGTTGAATTTAACATTAAATTTTGTTTGACGAAATAAATATATTTCATATTGAATTATTGGTGAATAAATAATTCAACACCTTCCTCAATTCTTCGTAAGTGTTATTAACATATTTTTTGTGTTGAATTGAATCACACAAAGAAAAGTGGCTTAAAGTGGCATACAAGAGTAAAACGGCATATTAGCGATTTGAAAATTCCTGTTCAAGATAGTTCCAATTACACGAAATCGCTTCAAGGACCACCCACAAAATTCGTAACATCGTATCTCTAGCCAGTTGTATGCGATCAATCATCATTGCATATTGCTCTTCGTGAAATATTTTGTTTGTGCGTAGATAAAGTTCAAATATTAGTAGTACTTACAACCAAAAAAAAAAAATCTCGAATCAAGTCGCTCATTATACATGTCTTGAGTTAAATCAATCGTAAAAAGGGGTAAGTCGAAAATGAACTTGATTCAAGTCATTCTTTTAGTCTCGATCCAAAACTTCTCGAATCTTGATCGAAGATTTTTTGAAGCTTGATTAAAATTTTTTTTTAATTTTCAATGGGGATTTTCTGAAATTATATTTACTCACTATTTTCTAAAAATAGAAATAGAAAGCAAGAAATAGATTATTGAAAAAATGAGTCTAAGCTTTTTTATGTGATATTCATTACATGAATTGAATAACAACATGAAAACGACGCAGAACAATAATTTTATATACTGTTTGTATGGACTCTACGTTAGGGTGTGCCATTTTTGGGCAACTTTTTTTTTTCCATCAAAAAATCGGGCTGAAAACTTACTGGTCGATCAAAAAAGAAGCCTGTTTGAAGCGGAGCTCTTAATTTTAATATCTAAAGGCGGCTCTTCGTGATTTTCGTTTTTCCAATTAAATAACATGGGAAAAAACTTTTTTCCCATGTTAAATGTGCACATTTACGTGTGAATTGTGACACTTTTTATTTGTTTAATTAATGTATTAATTGAACAATCAAATTGGAATTTAATTTAATTTTATAATATTGGCTTAAAGTATTGTCCGAATGATTAATTTTACGGCGAGAAAATTTCAAATTTAAACTAAGACATTGTCAGACTTGGATTAAGTCATACTTAGATTTGGATCAAGACATTTGTAGACTTGAAATCTTCCATCAATTCGATTTTCCACTTGTATCAAGTCTAAGATTTTGATTATTCGTAAGAATATCAATAGTCTTGACACAAGTCGCTGAGACTTGATACAAGTCCTTATTTTTTTTGGGTGTAGAATTAAGTTATATTTCATGTGTTTTACTAGTTAGAAAATTATGATTTTGTCTTTGAGTACAAAAATTAATTATGTGTTGTAAAATGGAGCCATGGGCCTAAAACGGCATATGTAATCGTGGACTGAGACGACATATATGCCATTTTGGGCCGGCATTTTTTAATGGGTTTTCTTTCAAGTATGCCATTCCACCCATAGCAGTAAGGGTAAAATACATAATGACAGTTTTCATGTTTTTCTGCTACAAAATAAATTTGTTTTAACCAATTTGTAGTTTGTTTAGTAGCATTCAATACAAAAAATGGTATGCCATTTTAGGCCACTTCCACCCAAATATTGTGTCGATTTTAATGTGACTTTTATGAATAATTTAGATATAAAGAAAAACTTTAACATAAATTTCGAGTGGACCTTTACAAAAAATTTTTTACCGTGTGTCTGACATACAATTTATTTTTTGGAATTATTCATCTTTTACTTAACAATAATGTATAGGTATTTCTTTTCAAATCATTCTCGATTATTTGTATTTCTATTACCATTATATTTCCTCATTATTCAATATGATAAGATAGATTATTTTTGCAGATACGAACTAGAATAAATAATCATATCATTTCCTGCTTAGTAGATAACAAAATCAAGTGAATATTTTTATTTTTCATTATTTATAATATATTTTTCAGATCGTTTCTATTATTTCAACGTTACTTCTTGTTTACTCTTCAAAAAACAAAGGACACGAAGAATCGGAGACTGATGAACAATCCGTACAAATACCAAGAATCAATAATCCATTAGGACAAATTACACCTGATCCCAATTCAAGTTCATTATCATTTACAATTGAAAATGTACCAGAAGATAATTATCGTTTGCCTACATACAATTATGTACGTCGACCTAGTGAACGAAAATTCATTATAAATCATCGAAATCGTCATGAAAATTATCTTCGATCACCGCCACAACAACGATATGATCGTCGTATTTTCCAATCTATTCCAAAACAAATGAATATTTCTATTTATGATAGTCAAAAATAATTCGAGGATTCATCAAGGGAAATAACAGTCGACGTAAAAAAAATTAACACTCAAAATTAATTATTTATTCAATTTACCAAGCCATTATTAGGTCAACCGGAAAGTATTGTCGTCGAATTCAAACAGATAAAATTTTTTACAAGTTTTTATTTTTAATCAATGATGTTATCACCCTCGTTATCTGCGACCTTTTGCAATCTAGTGTGTAAATTTTCAATGCTGAATTGAATCAAATTATTGTTTCTTGAACGTAATGAATAACAATATATGCAGAAATGACATTACTTTCCGATCGAATTAATATTTCTTCTTTCGAATATATTCGACATTATAACAACAATTTAAAATTCCTCAATGACATTTTTAATTTCATTCAACAGATAATCAATACTTTTTTTAACATAAAATACTTTTATTTTAATATTACAGTGAATATTTAATTTTCTTTGATAAATTTCAAGTGAAGACTAGATGATAATATGATTATTTCTGAACTTTTTCATAAATTATAATTGGACATAATTTTTTCGTTACATATTTCATGTATATAAAAGCGATAAAATTTATAACTAATTCCCTATATAAAACCGTTGAATAGCCTACATACTTACGTAAAATCTTGTACATGGGCAGCTTTTCAAAATTCATTCGAAATAAAAAACCAAAAAAGATAGTATAGAGTACCAAAAAATTAATAATTCAATAAATGGTTCAGTTTGAATATTTTATATAAATAAAATTCCTTTCTTTTCCTTATTTAATTAAAAAGCGAAACAAAAAGGAATTATTACTCGTCTCATTTATCGTCTTCTCGTCTTATTGCCATAGCAAGACAGCAAGCTAATATTATCCCAGCAATCTAAAATTCAACGCATCAATCCAAGTATAAATTAATTATCATGAAATAAATTATCATCATTATTTATATCAATGTAAAATAATACATACTTCAACGAATGCTATTCCAATCCCAACACCAATCAATAGATTGGCATTCTTAACAATTATTGATTCAAGCAAAGAGAAGCAGGCGTCCATGTAGACATTTTCACTTCTTATCGTGCAAGTTGATACTGAATCGTCATCAGTAATAGGACAACAGGATCGTGGTAATGTCCCATCGGGCATGATTTCATTCCAGTCATTCATTGAGTCTACACCACAACACCGAAGCTGTAAAAAAAAAATATATTTAATTCCAAGTAAAAGAAATAAAATAATATTTTTTTTATTCATTCATTTTATTTAATGGTCATACCGAACTTTGAATATTTGTCCAAGCTAATTTATCAGCGTTAGAATTTTTATTCAAACTGTCTTTCAATGATTCTTTCAATATATCCGCAAAGTCATTTTTATATACAGCAGCAGCTACTCCAATTCCCATTTCTATTAAAAAAATTATCACCAATGCAACGACAAACTGTAGAAAAAAGTATTTTAATATTCATGTCAATTGTATTTATGTTAATTGCGATTAATTATTTATATTTAAAATGTACTCACTGCTATCAGCATTATGAAATTTTCTCTTATTGCTCCGTAGCAGCCGAGAAAAGCGATGAGAAAAATAATAGTACCAACAACAATCAGAATTATTGGTGGTATAAGTAATCTACTTTCCAGAAAATAATTAAATTGATAAACTTCACTTAGTACAACTGCACCTGCAGTTATTATTCCAGCGCCAGATAACTATATAAATGTATAAAAAAATTTAATTTTGATTTATTAGAGAATAAAAATGAAATTATTATCAAGAATTTTCTTTCTAAATCTCACCAAAAATATCATGTTGAAGAAAAACAAAAGGTACTTGATGGCATTCATTCCAATATTATCCATCTTGATTTTTAATAATTTTTCAAGTTATTCAAAATATTGAAAAAAAAATTATAAATTCTCGAACGAAAAAAAAAAAAATTATTACGTGAACAGTTGATTAACAAACAACACAATTGACGACTAGAAAAATTCAAACTGTCAACAACGACGGCTAAACATTTAGTGCGGTCGAATAAATAGTGTCCTTTTTGTCATGCAAGCTCACGAGGACATAAAAATTATTTCGATCGAAATTATCACAAAGCTCTTCGACCCAAACACCCCATTGGCTGCCCCAGGAACTAGTTCAAAGCTCATTCAGGATTATGGTGAACGGGGAGCAGCTACCAGATACCGATTGGTCAATGCTTTATTGTGATCTGTATATGTTTTTGGTTGTCATGGACACCAGGTAATTGATGACAATATGACATTAAATATAGAACAGAGATGGGGAAAAAAAAATAAAATGCTGTCGAACCCCCAATTTCATTTTTTATTTTTCCGTCTTTTTTTTCTAGTTTATCCCCACTATTGTCGTATTTAAATTTTTGAATAATGTTATTAGTATTTTGTTGAGAATTCCAAAAACTTCAATGTGACTTCATTGTCTTCTGAACAAATTTAAAATTAAAAGCGTGAATTAATATTTCTTATATCACGCACGAAAAAAATAATTTTATTACATTATAATTTTAATTTAATTAAAGAAAAATAAATTAATTTGAAAATATTTAGGTGGTCTGAATCTTTGTAATACCCAGCAGGTGTGTCCTAAATAATTTTAATTAATGAAATAAAATAGATAAAAAAATATTTATGCTGTTCTAGTTTGGTTTATCGATTAGTTGGAAAATTTTTTCTACGTTAGTATGAAACATACGTAGATTCTAACACCTGATAACAATTATCGTCGACTTGCACATACCTACATGGTTAATAAATCAACACCCTGTAATTTAATTGATCAAATCATTTATATTTTTTTGTTCGATGAATATTTTATAATACAATTTTTCTACAATAGATTTCGATTTTTCAATTGCATGTGGGAAATCGATCGCAGAATTTATTTTTATTTACGCTAAATATACTGCAAAAAAAAAAGTAAGTATCATTGACAAAATATTGTGCAAAATGCAAAAAATATTAGATGAAAATAAACATTTTTATCGATGGAAAAATAATGTAAATACTGTTCATTTTTTCATTCATTCGATGTTTTGATGTAACAACTAGATTAAGTATAATTTAAGTAAATACAATCATATCTTTGGAATATATCCAACATGACGTTGTATGGAAAGGTGCAAAGTTTAGAAGTTACTGCTGAGAATGAGTGCAATTGATGGCATCAATAACGAAGCAATTTGATGTTCGAATAAAGCTGCTGAGGAAGGCTGACTTCTAGTTGGAGACCTATGACCAAAAATTTGATGGTATTTATTAAGGATATAAAAGGATATTAAAAAAGCACTTGATCAACAATGATTAATTGATTTAAAAACAAAAATATATGTATATTCATATGAACGAAGCAAATAATTATAAATCATTTCCAAATAATAAAATTAATATATTAATAACACGAATAAGTGAAAAAAAAAAATTTTTTTTATTTCATTCATCAATTAAATTAATTCAATATTGTCAATGTTGCGTTAAATTACTTTATATAATTATCCAATTATTTTATTAATCTTTGATTTCATTCAACATTTAAATATTTTAACGCACATAATTAATTACAGTTAATGACAATATAATTAATAAAAGATATTATAAATGTTTTAAATACAATTAATAACATCACGATCAATAAATCAATTATATAATTATATTTCCATCAGTTCCAAATTGTCTAGGCTTACATAACGCTCACAATGCCGCAGGCAATGCGTTCACCAGAATTTCCAGTGGTCAATGAATCCTTATGACCTCCTTTACCAAGATCATCTTCACCTGAATGAACAACAACAGCACGTCCAATAATGCTATTTGGTCCAGACAATGTGATGAGTTTATCTTCAAAATTAATGTGTGCTATCCCTTGATCATTAGCCATAATATTTCCAAGATCTCCCAAGTGTCGTTGGCCATCACTTGGTCCACCATGAGATAACTAATGGAATTAAAATAAATTAATAATTAAAAATAAGGAAGTGAATAAAGTACAAATAAATTAACACAATTATTTGGACGTTTTAAATTATTTAAATTTACTATTTACATTATGGGGATTGAAATGACCACCAGTGGAAAGACATTTGTTTGAAAAATCCCCTTTCTCATGAATATGAAAACCATGATTTCCCTTTGAAAGTCCTGATATTGTTCCGTTGATAGTGACAGGTCCTTTGGGATCATTTTGAATAAACCACAAACTTCCATTGACTGTTTTGGTATTGTCGTGTGGTTCTATTACGACAATAGCTTGCATTTTTTGGCCCACAGTTACGGCAACGAGGGCCAATACAATTGCGATTGTTTTCATTGTATGACGAATATATATTCCTGAATAAGCGGAAGAGTTTTATTGATTAGAAAGAAAAAAATATTAAGCGTAATTTCGTTGTCGTGTTCAATTTCATTATTATTTATATTTAATGTAATTGTTCGTGCGATATGTGAAATTGCTATCTGGAGCGTGATATTAATATCTATATATAACTTAAAATATGTGTATACTTTTAACATGTATAGTAAAAAAATTTTCTGAAAAAAATGTTCTTAATGCAGATTTTTTATCAATTTTTAATACGAAAATTTGTGTTGAAGCAAAAGAATTATTTTATAAAATTCGAATTTTCATGTTGGGAAAATACGATAAACGGATTAAAATTACTAGAAGCCTTGTGAATATTATATGATTTGGTATATCTCTCAAAATAGTGTTTCAAAAATTTTTTACATACAACTGAAAAAATCAAAAAATATTTTATATTCATTTAAATTTAATATTAATTTGACATTTATTAAATTCTATCCAATGTTTTAAGTAAATGAAAGAAAATACGATCATTTTTTCACACTATTTTGCTAAATTTCAGCATCACATTTATAATATTCAAATATATAATGATTTTCCACTAATAATTCTGATTCTTAATATTACAATAAAATATGTTTGATTATTTTCTCTCTGTTTTTATCTCTCAGAATTATCTCAAATATTTTCGTACACAGTAAAAAAATTTTTGTAAAAGTCCACTCAAAATTTGTGTCAATTTTTCTTAACGCAGATTTTGTATCAATTTTCAACACGAGAATTGAATTAGAAAAATAATTCTTCGTCAACTTATTTTTCGGTTTTTGAGAATGTTTATAACACACCATGATTGGATTTAAATCGAGTCATTCAATTAATGTGTTGTTTCAACATCATTTTTAGGTTGAATTTGTGTTAAAAAAATTTTAACACCAATTCCGAGTGGACTTTTACATAAATTTCTTTACTGTGCAGATACAAAATTATCTACTGTACGTAATTGTTAAAATAGCATTGACATTTTCCATATTTAATATTCACGATTATTAACATTTTACATGCAATCCACTCTACAAGGAAATATATTGATCGTGGTATTATATCCACACCTCATGTGCTCAACGGAATATGTTCATTTTTACTTTCGCTTCTTCACGTTTTTCATTTCATTGATACCAGAAATGAATCAATCAACTTATAAAGTTATCCAATAAAATAAAAATAAACAAAATGAAAGAAAAAAAAAATTAACACACACTTGACGTACTCTTCGTAATGTTCAAATGAAAATGAAATTCAAACGTATTTAATTACGTGCTAAAATTTGAAAAAAAAAAAACTATTGATACCTATATAACCTTGTAAATTTATTTTCAAGCGATAAATAAATATTACAGCGCACGATCATTAAATGTTATCGGCCTCCAAACACACGATGTGTGGACGAACGAATATATATATGTGCATTACAACAAATAGCACGAAAGATATAAAAATAATAATGAAATAAAAAAAAATAAATAAATAAAGAGTGAAAGGCAAAAGCAAACCTGTGTTTTGTTGAACAGAAATATGAACACTCTGACTGTGGATGCTGGCTACACGATCTACTTATATGTTGTCGCGAACTCGCATTTCCCCCCGTGATTCTCCCCCTCAACCGATCCATATTCAAACGCAAAAATACACCTCAATTAAATCAAAAATTTATGCGTGATAAAAAAAATTTCATGATGATAAAACATTGTATATAATACGGAATTTCATATCACAAATATTACCCAACAATATTATATCAATTCTTTTCGATACAGGTATTACGAAAATTATTAATAATTGTAATTATGTTATTGATAATGAATTGAAGTAAATAAATTTTTTTATAATGAGTTTTAAATTTTGATTGCAATATATATTTTTCTTTCGTTGAAATTAACATTAATAGCAAATAAAATTAATAGCAATTTGTACGAATAATCTTGACGTTAAATTGAATAATCAGAGTTCAACGTATATACAATATAATGAATTACTGAGGGGTCAGTGTGTTGCGCATCCGTAAATTTAATTCATCATCATTATAAAGCACTTGATATTGCACATAGTAAAATTGCACTCGAGTATAGTGAATAGAAAATAGTTAAGTGAAAAACCTTGATATACCGAAAGCAGAAGCACTAACACATACATTTATCTTTAGAATAAAACTTAATGGCACTTGTTCGTCCAATGTGACAATATATTATGAGTCATTTTGTTGAATAGAGTCCTTGGTTAATATTATTTACAATAAATATAATGTTGAATCAAACGCAAAAATAAAATAAAATAAATAACTTACAAAGATGAATTATTTTCATGATAAAATAAGATTTAATTAAATAATTAAAATGACTTTTGTGTAATTGTTAATTATCACGCAGATGATTTTATCGTATAAGACAGTAGAGAATACGAAGTTTATATAAACTAAAATAATTATTGTATGGAGTGAGTGAAAGAAAAAAAAAATTTTTTTTTTTTTACCAGACACTGATGAAGGTTTCAAATGAAGAAGAGAAACTGAATCGAACTCTGCCAAGTAACATTCATCCAAGTTACACAAACGACCATGACTCCTATATGTGAATGTTTAATATTGAAAATGGTATAAACTATATACATATGTGTGTATATGTCTGCCGGCATGTACAAACATGCTGAAAGCCCCACCTTTTTTTTCACCATTGGCGTAGTAATCAAATTTTTAGCATCATGTATTTTTACTTAGCACTATATAAATCGTCTCATATTGATAAATAAACATATAAAGATAATTTTTATATAATTTGCTATCTTGTCAAGGCTTTGGTAGATTGCATCAAGAGTCAAGTTTGTGTTTAGAAAATGCATTTTATTTTCCTCAATCCAATTATTAACATTTAAATTCAAACGTCGCAATTTATATGTATTAAACAAACATGGTCAATTTTTTTTTTTCAATTACACGCTGAATTATAATTCTTTTAATTTTTACTTGCAATTATATTATAACAATAAGTTAAAATAAAATTACGTTACTAATTCAATTTCATATGGCTCTTGCGTAATAATTTTGTTGAACAAAATCTTAAAGCATTTTACAAAATTTAACGTCAATAATTGATTCAAACAGTTTGTTATATTTTATTTATTAGTTAGGAAAATAAAATTATTATAATGAAGCGTGTGTGTAAAAAAGAACAGTAAATTTAATCCAATTTTCGTTCATCAAAAGCTCTAGGTAATTGTCCTATTTAATAAATTGCAAGGATTCATCATATAAATTACTGTATTTGAATGGTATGAGTAAATTGCTATGAATGAGATGGAACATTTTGTATTTTTATCCATGCAATGAATGTCAATTATTAGCAGAGTGTTTTCTATCGTATTCAAAAGCATATAAGTATGTAAGTAGATATGTATAGTCACTGGAATAGATTTGGAAGAAGTTATTAATAAGCACACAGTAAAAAATGTTATTCAAAAATCTATTCAACATTTGTGTTGGAATATTTTCAACAGAATTTTTACATGAAAGTTATGTTAAATTAATATAATATTTATGTGATTCGATTCAACATAAAATTTATTTAGTTTGATAAACAAAAATTTTGTGTTCGATTCATCAAGAATTATCATTAATACATTTATTTGTTATTATTTCAATTATTCATGTCATTTATTATCGACAAAATGATATTTTTACTACAATACACATTTTTGCGTGTTCAAATTTTGAGTGAACTTCCAAACAAGATTTTTTGCTGTGCACTGCTGTGCACTTCACGAGAAAGGATAAATTTTTGTTTTTTGCGTAAACAATAATTCACAAATAATTTAAAATGTTTATGGAAATAACAAAAAGGATGATATTTGAAGTTAACATAATAATTCGAGAAATCGTAGATATAAATACATATATTTACATATACAAAAGATAAAAAATAAGTATAAAAATATATATCTGGTTTCAGATTATTTAATGTACGATTATCATGCACATAAAACTCTTCATTGTAATCTTCATATCTTCAAGCCGGTTTTTAAAAAGAGGTCATGTATCCATTCTGCTTTACTGAATCTTTTTGCAATACATGATAAATATAAAGAAAAAATTTACTAAGTGAAATTTTTCCAATTAGCTTTTTGCGAAGTTTACATCATGATTCAAACTTTGTTGACATATATTTGTACACTGGGAGAATTTCTGACTAAATTTTATCACGCAATGCATATTAAGGGGACCTTCTGATCTAGAATTTTCGAAATATCCATTTTTTTTTGTCTATATTCCAAAAGTATAGTGTCTTAAGATTATACTGTAAAAATTTGGTAATGATATTCTCAGTATTTCAAGTTATTTCCGTGGAATATTTCTAATTTTTTTATAAACAGAAGGTTGTGAAAATGCGGCTGTTTTCAGACTTTTCATTTTGACAACGCGTCATTCTGTCAATTTTTTTTTTTTTTTTCATTCTAGTTCCTGCGATAGATACATCCATAAAAATTAAGGATCAATTTTTATTTTTGATTTCTGATGAGTAGAAGAGCCAAAACCATTCCCACCAGCAATGTCGGTTTTTTTTCACAGGGACAACTTTGGGACCATTTTTTTATAACAATTTTTTTTTTTTTTTATAATTTTTGTAAACATCATAAATAATAACATATATTTACAAAATTAGAATCACGCTGTTGATTTTTTTCATTACAAAAAAAAATTTTGAAAATCTATCGAATTATCGTCCGCTAGACCTGCAGAAGGTTCTTCTATAACATTTATCCTACCAGCACGCCAATGAGAAAAAAGGTTACACAGAATCCAAGTATTTTTTACTACACTTTACAGGTTAAACAGTCAATAATGTTCGAATCAGTTCGGATTTTTCCGGTTGCGTGACAAATGAGCTACCGCGTTTTTGTCACCTGTTTGTCCCATGAGCCACAGCAGTTAATATTCAGTAACAATTATGGCCGAGAGATGGCTAAGTTATCTCTCACAAAGAAATGTATAGACAACAAAATAATATATTGTGAAAAGATATCATTATTTCAAAATTTTAAGAACGTTCGCGAGATACTCTGGGGTCAAATGAGTACTAACTTTTTATAAAATTTATCTGAGACTTGAAAAAATTTGTTAAATATATACATATTAATAATTTTACAATGATTTATAATTGTTTTTTATATGTACCAAGTAATTTTAAGGTATTGATTTTAAATAATCAGTTAATCCACATTAAAAAATGATTTGACATAAGTCATTATAAGCAAGTGAGATTTTTGATGCACGAGCGCTTGCTCGAGTTTATCTTTTGAAGTTTGACTCAAACTCATTAATTGGTTCAAATATCAATCAATTCCATCGTCGATACACAATATAATAATGTGGTAATTTGTATTATAATGGAAGTATCATTTTGTTAATAAAAAATGACATGAATAATTGGAATATTAATAATTAAATGTATTAATGATAATTCTTGATAAATCGAACACGAAATTTTTGTTTATCAAACTAAGTAAATTCTGTATTGAATCGAATCACATAAATATTATGCATTAATTTAACATAACTTTTATGTAAAAATTCTGTTAAAAATATTCCGAGACAAATGCTGAATAGACTTTTGAATAATCTGTTAGGGGTACTTTTTACCATGCTTAGCATATAAAAGTTATTCGAATAATTTTTACTTCCGCGAAGGGTCAAAATTCCTATCACATATACATAGTACTAAATAATACATAAACAAATGATCTGCCCTAATTGTCATTATGTTCCAAGGTTACTTGAATGCAGGATAATATTGCGCCTCAATTTTGCCCGAATTTTTACTCGAAATTTTTCTCAGTGTATAAACGCACAATCGTGAAGGATTAAGTATTTAGTAAAGAATTTACAAATTGAAAAAAAAATATTTTTATAATTAATCCTTAAAGGGCACACTGGATGTTTGACACCCAGCAAAAACTTTAAACTGTAATAAACTATATTTAATTTCGAAAAATCGCGTATATATCATCTGTCGGTGCATTCTCACCCCAAGAGTAAATTCAGTTAGGTGCCATAAGGGTTCAATCGTTAGTTCCTTTTCAGCATCCGTCGGAAACGTGCTCCGAAAAGCGAGTGAGTGCTGAACACCTAGTGTACCCTTTAAGGTTGTAAAATTGATTTTGGAGCAAAAATTTTTTTTGGTGAAATATTTGTTTTTTGTGGCTAATTGAAGGTAAGTTTATCATATAAACGTGATATATTTATTTTTGTGCTTCGCATCACATTTCATTGCTGTTATAGATGGTGTACAATCTACGAAACCGATTGCTGCGGTTTGTCGCTTACCTGAGCCCGATGTACAACGATCATCGCTCCGGCCTGTGCACTGAATAAGGATTTTTTTAAAATACCTATTTGTTTATTTGTTTGTTCGTCGTATGAGATATTTTTGTATTTTCACGTCATTTTCAATGCATTCATATCAAAATAAATAGAGTTCGATGTGAAAAATATGGTGTTTATGGGTCTCCTAAAATTCTGTTTTCAATTTTCAAAATAAATACCTTTTTTGAAAATACCGCTACTGTGCTACTTTTTTCTTAAAGCACAATATTTCAAGAGTATACCCTTGAATTTTTAGGTAAAAATATCAAAAATTACGTTTTCTATAAATTTTTAAGTGAAAATACTCACTTTTTTCATTTTTTGATAAAAAATCTATTTTTTAAACTAAATTAAATTTGTTTAATTCTCAAACCACCTATTCTATCTCAAAAAAAACATAATAAACTACATCTCATCCAATTTTGATGACAAAATATTTAATATCGTCTGCACAACACGAATTTGAATCGATGGATGTTGAACACCTAGCGTGCCCTTTAAGGATGGATTCGGAAGCGTGCCCTTCAACTCAAAGTGTTACAATGATATTAATCCTTAATGTGGGAATTGGATAATGGGGGATTATACGGTTTCCGTGGCGCTGCCAAATGACCATGTATTTTTGTATAACTCGACGAAATAAAACTTTTTTGAAGAATAAAATTTTTCGATATCTCGCTTAGTTTTCGAGATATCGAAACTTCAAAACTTTTTTTTTCATTTTCAATTCTAAGTTATGTTTGATAGTTTTCGACGAAATAAGTCTTAACAAAGTCTTGGAAAGTATGCATGTAAACAAATGATCTGTATGTATGTATGTATGTATGTATGTATGTATGTATGTACGTATGTATGTATGTGTGTGAGTGTGTATGTGTATGTGTGTAGATAATGAGTAGAGTACGTCCGGGGACGAAGCCCCCCACTCAAAGTATACGATAATTCCAACATGTAAACAAGTAGTATGTAAACAAAAAATCTAAAATTCTAGAAATCTTGTGTGTTATTAGATTTATAGTTTGAATTCCATTCATTTCCTAGTGCAACTGTGACGGTAGAATCTGTTTTGTAGCGCTTCTTTTCGCACTGATTTTGAAAATTTAAGTTTCAACATAAGCATATTTATGCTTATATTTTTAGAAGTATTAAAAATAACGTCATTTTGGTCCGAAATTCATTTATCTGCAGATAAACCACATTAAAATGCATTGCGAAAAAAAAACAATTTTTCAAAATTCTGAATTTGATATCTCGGAAACTAAGTGAGATATCGAAAAATGTTATTCTTCAAAAAAGTCTTATTTCGTCGAGTTCTATGAATAGACATGGTCATTTGGCGGCGGCGCGGTAACCGTATACTTGCCATAATAAGAGAAATTAAAAATTTCACCAAAATAAAAATATTTCAATAAATCAACATAAATTATTTTTCGATACCTGAATTATAAACATGAATTTATTTGAGTTCCGATCATCAAAATATTCATAATAATGTTATTAATGATAGTTCAAAAATAATAAAAAAAAAAAAAAGGAAAGAACTACGATAAACTATAAATTCACTGGATTTATTTGACACGAATATGTATTATACATTACATAAATTCATCGTACATGCATATGCATATATTTATAAAGATCCTTTCACGTGATTGTCTTACATAAATTATTATTCACTACCTGACACAACAATCAACGTATTCATATCCTCAACCTTTGACGTTATAAGAACCAATGCCAGAAGCCATCGAGAGCACACATGAACAATATTTGTGTACATATATGTAAATGAAATTTTTTATATGCATAATATAATCGCATCATCATCAAGGTCCCCTATTTTGAGAGTTATTCCTTTCCCAGTATTTATACCATCGTATAAAAGCTATTTCCCATCATAGAGCAATCTCTCCTTCGACACAACGTATTTTTCTCTTACGTAATCTGGTAAATACTGAGAAAATACTTAAATGATCTTGGATATGTAGTGGTAATTTCCAGTTATAGTGATCTTCAATTTCATTACGAAGCAAATTTATATTTTCTCTTTTTCATCTTGTTAAATTATACAACCATCAGTTGTAATCTGGTCTTCAACGTGTTCACAGTGCATTAAGATAAATAATTTTTTTACTCAAGTTTGCAGTGAAAATAAAATAAGAAAGAGCAAAAAATAATGTTTCCTCCAATTGCACTGTTGTTTATTTTTATTTATTTTTCTGAATTAAATGGTGTACCTATCAATAATGAAATGCCTTCAACGCAGATCAATGATAAGGAAAGGACACTGTATATCCGGAGTGTTCCAGGATATCCAGGAGTTCGTAGTGATTTATATGAAGTTTATATGGAGCCATATTATTTTGTAAGTAAAATTAGATTAATAAATACTCATAAGTAGAACAAAAATGACAAGTCAGATCCCAAAACATGTGCGTTATTGAATCTATCTCCCTATTTTTACAATGTAGGATCAACTTTTAAATTAATCAAATATACAGGAAATTTCTAGAGGAAATCTCTAGGAAGTATTGATTGGACTCTTCAAATATGAAAAGGGGATTAGCAAGTTTCGTGTGAGAATCTATCAAACGAGTATATGCGAAACATTAAGTGTGGCCATAATTCTCCTTGTTCTAGTTTCGGGGTTCCCCTCAACTTCAAAACCGCTTCCTCAAGTTCTGGCGTTCTCACTGTTTTGATGTACTCATTTAATAATGTATGTCAACTTTCGAAGTTTCAGTCGAGTGAAGACGCATATGAATTCTAGAATATCCACCCAGATTCATATAATAAATAAGAAAAAAAGTGCATATGATTAATATATTAATTTATTTTTCCTTAGTGAGGTTCAAGAGTTATACCTTTGTTTTAGATGTATACCTAGTACGATATATTGTTTAACAAATTGTAAGTAAAAAATACGATATTATCCATCTTTCTCCTTTTTCATGCAACGTTTACATACATATAATGTACGTACAAAACATAACTTGGAAGGTCTAAATTAGGTATCTATCTAAAATTCGTTATACCTTGTTTATACTTTGAAGTGGAAGAAATGGAAATATCTGCCACTTTTAAGTTCTTAAAAAGAACTAAAATTAAATGGCTCAAGTCCTTAATATAATACCTTCAATTCCTATGCAACGAGCTATATGCAGTTTAAAGTAGGAACAAAATTTCGTAGTGTTAATCATCTATTCTCCATGGCTCTCGGCTCCATGGCTTGATTGCGGAAGATTCTGTGGTTTATCATCCAGCCTTTTTTGGCTTACTTTAATTGTATTTTATGGTGTTTATAATTCAGTTTTAGCGAATAATCCAGATGAACTCCTAGATATTTCACTATTTTTTTATTTGGAATTTTTACAGCTGTTGGGTTGTGATCCATGCTTTCAAGTGTTACATGGTGTTCTTCAAGTTGTTGTACGTGTTTGAAGGTTATTTGGTTGACTGTTTTTCTGAATAAGATGGCTTTGCTTTTATGAAGGTTGAGCTTTAGGCTCCATCGTAGATATTCTGCATTTACTGTATTAGAAAGTTAAGCAGTATCAGTTTTTGTTTTTGTTTGGAAAAGTATGTTCTATTTACTCATTTGTCATTACATCATGTCTTGTATGAGTTGAAAACTTACTAAAAACTTGTGTTTTTGCTTCAACCTTTTTTGTTTGAGTTGATGCTGGATTAATGTGGGCACATCCAAATTGCGGACCAAATGCGACCAAATGAGGGGTAAAAATTTAATCTCAATTTGGGTATAGGAAAATTGCGGACCGAGGATTCTCCCAAAATATTTTATTATTAAGAGGTAGTAGGAAAATTGCGGACCAAACTGAAATATTATATTGATACTCTACATATTTATTATTTTTCCAAAATATACATAAAAAAAAAAATATTACAAATAATGTGCTAGTCAAGCAATACATTAATTAACTTTTTTCATGCTTGACATTAATTTCACGAATTGAAATCTGGAAATATCACCCGACTTATATCGGCACATTGTGGACATCACCGATGTACGTAGTTACTAAATAATCAGCGAACCTTGCGATTGTTCACATTTATTTCGAAGGGTTCGGTTAAAATTATTTTATGAATGAATATATCTTTGGCGAAATCATCATTTTTATAAATTTATTCAAGCCCCCCCCCCTCCCGCCCCCCTGGCGCTTCGCCCCTGGACCCCACTCTATATATCAAAAATTAGAATATGAAAACTAAATAAAAAATTTTCGATTAGGAAAGAAAATCAGTGATTAGAATCATGGTCCGCAATCGTGCCATCATAAAATTGAGAAAATTGAGATGAACAGGTCAACGAATCATGTACCTGAAACTTAACGAGGACTAACCCTTATTTTCAGTCCGCAATTTGGCATTTATTTTCATCTACCTGAGATTTGGTCCGCAATTTGACTGTTCCCTCTATTTCAGTCTTTACATCAATTTCGTCGTAGTCCCCTCTCACTAATTTAAGTACAAGTGTTTTGGGTTTTTCTTCTCTAGGCGTATAAGTGTAAAATTCCCATTTCAGTTCAATGAGAATCTTTACTATTTCTTTGTAGTATTCAATATCGAATGCAAATATCGTACAAACATTATTGCCGACTTCCTTGATAGAAAACTTATTTTTATTAATACCATTATTTATTAAAGTGCTAATTATTGTCTTAAGCGAGCTGCCCATGACATGTACAGGGGGAGGTGTTTTTTTACCTCTAGATCTAGTGTTACTAGTTGCCCGATACGGTTCAACAGGTGGCGTTCGTGGTCTAGTACCAGATGAAGAAGGATTGTTCTTATCTTGTGACTGCGTATGTATTGGTAGAAAACGGTTTCTTATATACAAATATTGTTGTGAATTCGTTTTCTGGATTCTTCCTGCTTTTTTTTTGGGTTTATGAATCCTTCATTGTCGGATTTGTCACCTGTATTAACATCTGTTTCACTAGTATCCATATTGTTTATTAAGGGACTTGTTAAACTGTTTATTAAACTTCTACGCGATCTAGAAATTAAATTCGGTTTTGGATTATATCTTTCTTTTTTTAGTTGGAATAGTTTATCAAGATTATTGGTGTTGAAAGTTTTTTCGAAATCTTTAATAGATTTTTTTAATAGCTTATTAGCGACACTGTCATCACTGATTTCATTATCACGTCGTCTTTTGTTGGCATCGGTAGTGGGCCTTTTGTGGTCCATTGTTCCACGGACCCGCCTACGCCGAATGTCGTCTGTTGCTAGTCTTTGTTCTTATAATTCTAATTTTGTTACACTAATTGTTAAAATTATGAATTTTCAACCGAACCACTATCACTAATGAAAATGTTTTTATTATCTGCAATATCATTTACTGATGGCACAGTAATATTTTTCGCATAAAAGGGAATTTCTTTGGCACTTACAGTACGTGATCGTTCGCGCTGAAGGTTCGCTTAAGACTCCTGTTTCATGTATCAGTTTGTTTGTTTGTTTGAAAAAGTATGTTTTATTATTATCTTATCTTTTGCATTTGATTTATAAGCTTAAAAACTACTTATAAAAAGCTTATTCTCTACCTTAATATCTAATTTGGTTTGTTGAACATTGCCAAAATCTCGCCAAATATCTGTATAACGTAATCTCTAGCTTTTTACTCTATTCCCTATGATGTTTATTATTTTATTTGTGTATTAAATTCAACATTTTAACGTTATGTAAAAATTTATGTGATTAAAAAGCATAACTACTTTATTGATTTTGTCTTAATTATAAATTGGTATATTGAATATACCGGGAATGATTAGGGGTAGGAACGGGGTAAAAATGTGGGGGTATATTTACAGTATTTACAAAAATTGTATGTACATACCTAATAGGTTATACATACGAACGCAACTTTCTATTTATCTATATTATAAGCCTTCTTATAGCTTGTTCTACAATTAGTCGATAGTGTTCGGCTTTTTTGTTCATTATATATTTTAGCATATTTGGTATTGTATCATTTTGTGTATTTCGTAAGTTTGTTATTTAACTAATCAGTCTTTATATCAAGGACCTCAATTTCGGCTTCTTGTTTTTATTCTAGCTCGACGTCTTAATTCATCTAGGAATTTGGCGTCTTGCATGAGCCATTCATATGACTTATTAAGTCTACTTCTGTCATTTATATCTTTGTCAGATAATGTTTCAGAAAATATTAGTTTTTCTCTACTATAGTCATCATGATCCAAACTTATTTTTTTATTATTCGAGTGTCTTTTTATATGGTAAAAAATCGGCGTATTTAATTCATCTTGCATGAACCCTTGGTGGTCCAAATACATGAAGAGTTCTGGTGTTGTGAATCCATTGATTGGCATTCTTTTATAGTTTATTATGTTGTTCTCTTTCACCCTATTTAATAGACAGTTATCTATTTTATATAAGCTGGCAAAGTGATTTCTTGTCAGTTTGATTATATGTATATCTATTCTATGCAAATTTGCCTCGTCGTAGATAATTTTGTTGTTGATTCTGTGCTTATAATTAGTTTTTTCCGATCTGTATATTTTGAGACATGCTCTTAAACAATTTCTTTCTATTTTCTTATATTTTTCCATTATATTGGCTGACACGTTCCACCAAATTGAGGCGCCATATGTTATTACCGGGCGGACCAATAGTTGGTATAATATTACTTTTGCTCGTTTTTCTAGGTTATTATAGAATATATTTGCGTTTGCCATAAATGCATTTCTTGTTTTTTCTAGTTGTATATTGTGATCACCCAAAAAAAAAAAAAAAAAAATCTTGAATCAAGTCGCGATTGATTCAAGTCCGACTTGACATAAATAGTCTCGATACAAATCTGAAATATGATTGACTCAAGACATTACACATGTCTTGAGTAAAATCAGTCGTAAAAAAAGTTGAGTCGAAAATAAACTTAATTCAAGTTTTTTCTAGTCCTGATTCAAGTCGTTCTTTTAGTCTTAATTCAAGTTGTTTTTAGTCTTGATCCAAAACTTCTAAAATCTTGATCGAAGATTTTTTTAAGCTTGATTGAAATTTTTTTTTAATTTTCAATGGGGATTTGATGAAATTATATTTACTGACTATTTTCTAAAAATAAAATGAAGAAGCAGAAAATAGATAATTCAAAAAATGAGTATAAGCTGTTTTCATGTGATATTCATTACATGAGATGAATAACAACATGAAAACGACGCAGAACAATAATTTTATACTTTTTGTATGGACTGTACGTTAGGATATGCCATTTTTGAGCAACTTTTTTTTTTCATCAAAAAATTGAGCTGAAAACTTACTAGTCGATAAAAAAAGGAGCCATGTTTGAAGCGAAGCTCTTAATTTTAATATTTAAAGGTAGCTCTTCGTGATTTTCGTTTTTCCAATTGAATAACATGGGGAAAAAAATTTTTTCAACTGTTTTTTTGATTGCTATTCGAACGTCTTCATTTGTTTGTTGTTTCTTAATGCTCAATCTAAAGTCTTTCATTTTTTTGACTGTTTTATATAGTATTTGATTCACGCTTTTCCTAAAAATAATGCACTCGCTTTTCGTAGGGTTGATGATGAGGTTCCAGTTCAGATAATATTTGTTGATTTAATTTACTAGATGATTTAGTTTGTTTTATTGTATTTTAATGTTGTTGTCGGCTAAGTATACTACAATGTCATCGGCATATGCAATTGAATGTGTATTGTTATCGCTGTTCAGTTCAAATTCATTTAAAATTTCGCTATTATAGATATTAAATAATGTTGGAGATGTCACTGTGCCCTACTGCAGCCCCTCTTTTATTATAAATGTCTCCGATGATATTTCATTTCCATCCCAAGTAATAAACGTTTTAGCTTTTATCATATCAGCAATTAGCATTATCAGACCTGTTGGAAATTTGTATTTACACATTTTGTATATTAACCCATCATGCCATACAGAGTCGAAAGCTTTTTCTAGATCCAGAAGTACTGCCCCTACTATTTTCTCAATTGTTATATATGTATTAATATCCGAATAGTGAACTTATTTATAGCGTGCGTTGTGGAGAGTTTTGGCATAAATCCGAATTGATCGTTTAGTTTCGTATATCAGTTTTGTTTGTTTGTTTTAAAAAGTTTGTTTATTCAGAATTTATTATACATTAAAAATATTTAGGGCTAAACCTACTTAAGAAATACTTAATCCTATTATTTTTCTAATGCTGGTTAGACACACTAAAACTCTGCATTATTCTTTATTATAATGAATGTGTTATTAACTGAATAGTGATTGAATGAACTAGCTATACGCTCATTGCTATCGGTATTTTGTGTGTATAAATTTGGAAAAATTCGAATTGGGATGAAACCAAATCGTCCTTATTTGTGAATGAGAAAGATGGATAGATGAGAGTAGATGAAAGTCCTTAGTACTACAGTGATTATATAATACATATGTACATATATTAATATATACAAATACAACTTTGGTTGTATGGTTCAGGTTAAATTAGGTTGTGCCTGTTATGTGCGGCATTATTATCATTCATATTCTGTTCAAGTCTATTCCACAATTCTTGCCTCATGGCAAGATCATGATGCTCTTATATTCGCCTTCTCAGATTTTCTAAAAAAGCTGCTCCTTGTCTCAGCCACCAATACTCCTAAGAAAGTCTGTCTCTGTTGAAACTATCTTTAATTGGTAGTGAGATTCGTATATCAGTTTTTTTTTTAGGTTTCAAAAAGTTAATTTTATTTTAGGGATTACATATAATCAAAGAGTTACAAATAAACTTAAAAACTACTCTTACTTTTTTGGAGTTATTTTAACGCATGCTGTTGTATCAGGTTTTCACGTTAATACATTATTGTTTTTTCTTTTTATTATTCGATAATCTATCGTTCGGCTTGCATGTATTGGTAGATATACCAATGGATTTTCATTATAATTTGTCCTTTAAAAAAACGACCATGGTCAAAAAGAAGGATACTCAATCTAATTCTTCGTATATCAGTTTTGGTTTTTTGGTTTGAAAAAGTTTATTTATTATTATGGTATATAGATCTTACATTTATAGAGTAAAAATAAACTTACAACTACTCTTACACGATTAATTTAATCAACGCATGCTGTCAATCAGTTCTCACGCTGAAACGTTAATATTTGTGGTATTAATGTATGTAATTTTAATGTCTCTTAGCAGCTTGCTTTTTGATTTGGTGGGGGAAATTCCCAGGTTATTCTTTATAATACTTCCTTAAAAAAAGACCATGATAAAAAGAAGGACACATTATCGTTTTTTTTTTGTTGAGGCTTAATGTAAATTATGCTAAATAGACTTATTGTCTAGTGATGGTAAGGGTAAGATGAATTAAATACATGATGAATGGAGGTGGGATGGAAGGATAGGGATGATAGGGACTGATGTGTGTGTGGGTGAAGATGAGGTTATATATACATATATACAAGTTAGTACCAATAAGTTATTGGTAATGTTGTAAGATATTCATCCATGATGTCAGGTTGTTGGTTGCTCGTTTGCATCGTTATCCCATTGGTTATATTTTTAATAAATAGAACTGCATTTCAGTTGTATGGTGTTGTGGCTGTTGGTGCCCTTATTTTATTTTTCATTTATTAATTTGTTTATTTTTTCCTTTTTGTTTTTCTATGGCCTCTGTTGACTAGCATGGCCTCTAGATGCTCCGTACGTCTGGCTATCAGTTCTTTGATATGGTTTTGGTTTTTGTCAATCCACCAGTAATTCTTCGTTATTACTTCAAAATTTATTTTATCTGTATGTGGGATCGAGGTATTATATATAAGTTTACTATTCAAATAATCATCAGGGTTTATGCTTATCTTTTTGTTTGCACAGTTTCTCTTTTTGTGATAGATGACTGGAATATTATCAGAGTTCTGAATTAGTCCAAGGTTGTTTAATACGGTGAAAAGTTGTGGTGTTGTATATCCTGATTTTGTTTGTCTAATTGCTTCGTGATCGTTCAATTGGATTAAATTATGAATTAAATCATTTGGGATTGCTGGCAGGCTATTATAATAATTCCTTGTTAACATTAAGATGAAGTTATCAATTCTAGTGATGTTGGCCATATCATAAATGTCATTGTTACTTATTCTTAGTCTATAGCCTGTTGTAGCCTGTCTATATTTATTAAGGCAAGTACGGATACACGCTCGTTCAAATTTTCGCATTTTTTCTATTATTGTGGGCCCTGTATTCCACCAAGTAGGCGCCGCATAAGTCAGAACTGGCCTGATTAATAACATGTAACAAATTACTTTCGCTCTTGGTTCCATCGACTGATTTCTGAAGATTCTATGATTTATCATCCAGCTTTCTTTAGCTTTTTTCAGTTGTATTTTGTGGTGTTCGTTCATTCTCAGCAAGTAGTCTAGGTGAACCCCGAGGTATTTAACTATTTTTTTATTCGGAATAACTACTGTTGGGTTGTGTTCAGTGTTATGTAGAGTGATATGATAGTCTTTGATTTGTAATACTTTTTTATGGCTTATTTCATTAACTGTTTTTCTGAACAGTATTGATTCGCTCTTGATAGGATTGAGTTTCAAGTTCCAACGTAAGTATTCTTTATTCACTGAATTGGTTAGATTGGTTAGCTTGCTCTGTATGATATTAGGCTCAGTATCGGCTACATAAATGATAACATCGTCAGCGAAGGCTATGGAGTGGGTGCAATTTCCGTCATTCATTCTAAACGAGTTGATGATATTAGCTATATAGGTGTTAAATAAAATCGGTGACGTTACCGTACCCTGTTGGAGCCCCTCTTGGATAGTATAAGTTTTGTTAGATATTTGGCTTCCATCCCAAGTAACAAATTGTTTGTTAGTCACCATATCAGCTACCAGTAGTGTTGTCTGCTCTGGGAAGTTATAATTTATCAGTTTATAAATAAGACCATTCAACCAAACTGAGTCAAAAGCCTTCTCGATATCAAGTAGTATGGCGCCCACCATTTTTCCATTGTTTAAATAGGTGTTTGTATCTGATAGGAATTTATGTATTGCATGTATAGTGGAGTGTTTGGCTTTAAAACCAAACTGATTGTCTGGTATAATCTTCTGGTTGTTGATATGTCTCAATAAGTTTGTTTTTATTAGTTTTTCGAAAAGTTTGGAAACATTGGATGTGAGGCTGATAGGCCTATAGCTTGTAGGTGACGATTGATCTTTCCCTTTCTTTAGGATAGGTAACACTTTTGCCATTTTCCATCGTGTTGGATAATAGTGTTGATTAATGGCATTATTAAAGATGATTGTATATTCAATTAGTGCTGTGGTGGATAAATTTTTTATGACGATAGCCGGGATCTTGTTATCAATACCCGCTGATGTCTTGTTGCGAAGTTGGCGTGCTATTTTTGTCACCTCTATGTAAGAATGGTAGTTCACAGTATGTTCTTCATCCCCCGGGTCATGTGCTGGTATAACGCTAGAGAATTGTATGTGCGTGATATTGTTACGTCTTAACCTCTGCAGTTTGTTTCTAATCCTGTCTGCTGTTTCGTCTATTATTGCTTTGGTGTTATAGTTGTCGTTATAGTGTCTTGGTGAATTGATGGATTCAAAGTAGCTGCCGATTATTTCTAATTTGGTGGCCGCGTCAACGAAAGTATATACTTGATTTGGGTCATCTGATTGTTCAAATTCATCTAGCTTGCTGAGGATGGGATCATTAGCTTTGATTTTTAGGTTGTTGATCTGTATTGGTGTTTTGGACCTCAAGAATTTATTTATCTTGGGAAAGAAATTTTCCTGTTTCTTATGATTAATAGATCTGTGAAGTGCCTGCCAATAGGCTGTGACCGACTTAGCATATTCATTTTGTAGTTTGTAATTGACCAGTTTGATGGTTGTTTTCAAGTAAAGATATTCGTGGTTATATTTATTATTGTTAGTGGTGTGTTTGGTCTCATTCACTCTGGTGATGAGTCTTGATTTCAGCTTGTGAAGCCTTTTTATCGTGTGGTTTTCATATATGAGATATCCGTTCTTGTAGTCCTTGGCCTTAGGTACAATGGCCTCAATTGTCTGTTGTATGCATCTTTCTAACAGTAGGATATGCTCATCAATTTGTTCAATGGTCATATTTTTGTCTCTGGGTGCCATCTGATATTCTTTGAATAAATTATTCAAGTATTTGTTAAATTTATCCCAGTTGGTTATTTTGAATAGTGGTTTCAGTGGGGTTGGCTGAGCTTCAGCTAATCCTCTGGCAATGCTACTGAAATTAACTTTGAATGTTATTGCCCTGTGATCGCTATCATATGGTGTGGTTGTTACTTTATTGTTGCATGCATCAGCAATCATTAATCTTTGATCTATGATGCAGTGATCTAAGAATGAATTAGCTCGTGGGAATGTAGCTTGTGCCGGTGGATAGTGAGCTACTTTGTTGACAATGCCATATTTTTCTATCCAAGTGAATAGTGAGCAGCCTTTGTAGTTGTCAGCAGTGTCTCCCCATGAACGGTGTCTTGCGTTTAAATCACCAGCCATGATAAACGCAATATTATCATCTTGCATATTTAGCGCTTCGAACAGTGCCTGTAGATCTTCTCCCAGAGGTGAATTCGCTGTATGGTTTGCGTATAGACTCACTACTATCAGAGAATGCTTAGAATTGGTATTGATTTTAGCTGCAGTGAACTCTAAAATTTTTAGTTTAAGGTTAGCTGGTTGGGGTAGGTATATTACATCCATTTTTTTATTAATGATGAGAGCGGTGCCTCCGCCCTTTGCTGCTGTAGTAGATTTTCTATCCGTTCTAATGACATGATGATTGGGGAAGTTTATTTTGTGTTTATCATTTAATCTTGTTTCTGATATCATAGCCACGTCAATATTATTATCCTCTATAAATATTTGTAGATCGTATCTTTTTTTTGTGCGTATTAATGAGTTTGCATTGATGGCGCAGCAATTGATTAGACAAATATTGTTCCTGTTAACGCCCAATGTGTTGTGCGTGTTGGCTCGAATTTGTTTCTTGTCATTTATATTATTCATTTTGGTACATCTGGGTAAGAATGAATTCAATCTTGCTTGTGTTAGCAGATATTTTTTTATCTAACTCCATGAATTGTGTAGTGATAGCTGCTGTTAGTTCATCTTTTAGTTTGTTTATTAATTTGTTTATAATATTTTGTTCGTGTTCTGAGCTGTTCATAATGTTTGGCCTATTGTTTTCTATGTGTACATTGGTAGCTTGTACTCGGTGATATGTATTTTGTCCTCTTACCATTGGTTGGCTACTACTGGCCGTCAGTCTTGGTCTGCCCTCTACAGTTGTGTGTAATAGACTGGCATATGAGGTATTGGGCCTTACAAAGCTAGCCTGTCTTATTATGGTGCTACGCTTAGTTTCTTGTCTTTTTAAGTAGTTATTCTTTTTTAGATCCTGGGCCATTTTTAAATATGGGCAGCCCATATAGGAGGCAGGGTGTCCTTGTTCCCCGCAATTAGCGCATGTTAGTTTACTTTTGGGTTCTGCCTTATCTAATGAGCATTCCCCATGAGGGTGATTGCCAGCGCATTTCACACATCTTGAGGTTAGATGGCAGTTCGAGCTAGAATGTCCTACCCTTTGACAGTTCCTGCACTGAAAAATATTTTTCCTCTTCAGGTTTTCCCATGTCACTCTTTGGTTCAGAATAGTCTTAACGTTAGATAACTGAGTTTTATTACTGTCACTCGTGAGCTGTACAATAAAATGGTGTAATTGTGTATTCATTCTATTAAAAGATAATTTCGATACCTTAGTTGTTTTGACTTCATCTAGGTTTAGGCTGTCGATTTCCGTTTTAATATCGTTCTCATCAAATCCCCCCCTTACTCCTTTGAGCACTAGTGTTTTAAGTTTTTCTTCTCTAGGTGTGTAGGTGTAGTATTCCCATTTAAGTTCGATAAGAATATTGGCTATTATTTTGTGGCACTCCAGGTCTGATGCATAGATAGTACAAATGTTGGCGTCTACTTCTTTGGTGGAGAATTTATCTTTTTTGATGCCCTTCTTGAGTAGTTCGTTAATTATATTTTTTAATGTGTTGCCCATGACATGAATAGGAGGCGGTGCTTTTTTACCTTTACTTCTATTTCCAGTAGTTGTCCCTTTTCGTCCGGCAGATGGCGCCAGGTGTGATGATCCTGAGGTCGTTGCCTCATCTTCAATTTGAGTTTGTAGTGACTGGTAACGGTTGTTTATGCTTACACTATCGTATTTTAATGTTTTTGGTACTTTACTTGTTTTCTTTGGACTTGTAAAGTTTTCATTATCCTTATTGGTTTCGTTAGTTTCTGTGCTTTGTTCCCCTGTATCCATCGTGTCGACCAGGGATGTCGTTGAACTATTGATTGAACTTGTTCTCGATCGCGCAGTTAAATTGGGCTTTGGGTTATATCGGTTTTTATTTAACTTGAAAAGTCTCTCTAGGTTGTTAGTGCTATATAGTCTATCAAAATCTTTAATATTTTTTTTTCAGCATCTTGCTGGCCACAAAATCGTCCGCAGCTTCATTATCCCTTCTCCTTTTGTACAGTTCGGCTGTGGGCCCTTTGTTTTCCATGGCTGCCCACGTCTCGCCGACGCCAAGCGCCGTTACTGATAACCTTAATTTAATATTTAATTTATTTGTCTATATTACAGTTTAGTATAAAAATGAGAAACTAATCATTCCACTTTCTCTGACAACAGAGTTAACTTGATTTATAATCGCTAATCACTTAGATTTGTGCTCATAAGTATATCGTAGTTTATTTGCTTTAGCTCAACAGAATGCGACCGTTCGCTCTGAAAGTTCGCATAAGACTGTTTCGTATATCAGTTTTTAGTTTTTTTTTTAGTTTAGAAAAGTTTATTTTATTTTATAGGTGATACATTAGGATTTACAGAGTAAAAATAAACTTAGGAACTACTCTTACATTATTGCTTAAGCTAACGCATGCTGGATTCACCAGATCTCACGCTATGGCTTTATATACTATTTGCATTGTATTATTACTATCTTTGCTTCACTGCTTGTTTTGTTTTGGGTAAAAATTCCCGAGTCTTTCCTTAAAATTTATCCTTTAAAAAATTTACCTAAATAAAAAGAAGGATACCATTTCGTATATCAGTCAGGTTGGCCGAGCGGTCTAAGGCGCCAGATTTAAGCTCTGGTTCCCAATTGGGAGCGTGGGTTCGAACCCCACACCTGACAATATTTTTTTTTTTTTTTTCAATCATGAAAATATAAATCAATAATATACCAAACTCTATGCATGATATCAACACATCATTTGATAAATAAAAAAAAAATAATTCATTTCATTTATTTTTATATAACCTTACTTTTTTTGTACTTTAGGCAATAGGAACTAAAGGAATGGCGAATTTAAAAGCATATGATGAGAATGGTATGCCAATGGATGGACCAAAAGGAGTATTAACACTGGAACAACATCCAAATGGTGTTCGTGTTATGGGAACGATAACAGGCCTAAGTCCCGGCATGCACGGATTTCATGTTCATGAGAAGGGCGATATTTCTCAGGGTTGTAATTCTGCTGGTCCCCACTACAATCCCTATATGGTACACACTTAACCTCTAAAACTTTTGAAGGAAATATCAGAAATATTGAATTTTATAAAAAATAATAAACTTTATGTTTTGTTTCAAATTACGAGATAATAGATTTTAAATTTAGATAAAAAAATAAAAATTGAATGAAATATTTTTAAATACTTGTTATTTTGATACGATGCAAAAAAATGCGTACAATAAAGTAAGCGTCGATTTTATTCGTCAATATATATATATTCCTCCATCGACAAAATGTTGGTGAATGTTTGATATTCAACAATATTTGAATATTTTGTTATTGAAATAGTTTTATCCTGAACTTCACATTGCATAATAAATGAACTTCATATTGGATAGAAAGTTCTTTATATTATAACATTCGTGACTGTTTTTTTCTTTTTTTTTTTTTTATAGTGCAAACTTTTCGAGACGAGAATTTAACAATTTTCAATCATGTTTTATTATTTTTTATTTTGCTCGTTTTTTAATCACAAAACAGTAGATGGTTGTAAGTTTTATTACAAGTATCACGTATAAATAGTTAACACCAACAATATGTATTACGTAACCTTCGTTTTCATAGCCACAAAAATAAAACTTTCTTGTCTACTTCCAGTATTACCAACTCTGTAAAACTATATTAACTAAAGTTATGGTTGTAGGGACTTTAATAATACTAAAATACCCCCAATTTTTCAAATAGAAAAGTAAATACATAAAAATAAAAACAAGATAAATATAAAACTAAATTCCAAATTACAAGAAATTTATTGCACATAAAATTTCGAAAAATAATAATGAATTTTCTTTACTATATTTGAAAAGTTTTATTTCATACGAAATGAATTATGAAATTAAAATCGTCCATTTTCTTAATACTTCAAAATTTTCGTACAGAATATATTTTTAAAAATATTTTCGGAGATTTGAACAATCAACATCAGTTGAAAATTTGAAAAGTTAATAAATATATATGTATATATAGATGATATTTATTATCAAATTCAATTTCAACTGAATTTCATTAAAACAATGTACAAATGAACATGAAAATTTTTTTTTTGCTCATCATTTGATTGCATTACAGGTAAATCATGGATCACCAATGGATCCATTACGTCATGTAGGAGATTTAGGTAATATTGAAGCAAACGCCGATGGGATGGCGACAGTTGATATTATGGATCACTATTTAACTTTGTCTGGTGTAAATGGTGCAATTGGACGTACCATAATAATTCACGAAAAACCAGATGATTTTGGAAGAAGTGGAACAGAAGATAGTATGAAAACAGGATCAGCTGGCCTAAGAATTGCATGTGGCATTGTTGGATTAGTTTAAGCCAACAATTTTAATATTATTATTCTTGATTATATTTTTTTCTTACTTATCACTCTACAAAAAAAAGAAAATTATCAATAAAAATTATAATCTCTTCATGTAATTCGTATAATTTTATCCAATTTATTTTATATTTTATATTCCCTTAGTCAAATGAATGACAGTTGATTATTTTTATGAAAACTTACCTGCAATTGAATTATAATTGTCGATGAAAATATTAAATGGCTGATTTTTCAAAATTATGTTAATAATTTGTTGATATTCTGTACGATGAAGAATTTAAAATTGCACGATGATGGATGAATAACAAAATAATGACAGATAAATAAATCTTATTATTCACCATCATTTAATTTTTTTCATTGTACATTTATCATTTATTAATGGATATGAAGCTAAAACATGATCTCCTTGTGCTTTATTTAATCCCACCATTGTCATTTCTTCAATTGCCTGTCTCACTTTCATTACGACTTCCGGTGGTGAACGTCGTCTTGTACCAGGTGCATCTGGACGATGTTGGAGAGGTTGAGCCAAAGGTAAACTGACTGTTTGTAATTGAAATTGGACTGTAATAAAATAAAATTAATTGACAGATGAAGAAATATTTACAATAAAAATAAATATTGCGAATTTGTAAGTAATTTCATATTGATAGAAATTTTTATTGTATCTTAAAATATTCATATTTTTTTTTTTACCGGAAACATCATCGTCTTCATAATCAGATACGTCATCATCCACTTCTTCATCGTTTAGATCAGGCTGAATACAACGAACCCCGTATTGAATGCAATCAACTAGCAGCCTCTTTGTCGCTCTCCACATAATAATAAATCACAAACATTTTGATAATTTTTGTTGTCCAAATATTCTTTGGTATATAATTGTATTAATCAATAAATTTAAAATATCTATTTTTTATAATATTTATCCAGATATATTTCGAAATATAATTTTTATGTTTGACATTTTTACGTGTCAATTGAAATTTTTTTTTTATGTTTCAAAAGGTGGCGCCAAGTGACAATCAAACATTTCAAATTATATTGTTCGTTCGCGGTAGATGGCGCTGATTGTGATGTAGATGACAGCAGCGTATCATTTCAAAATTTACTCACTTTTCATATTTATACGGACACAAATTATAAATTATAAACAATGCCGGAGCAAAATAGTGAGGAAATAATGGAAATTGATGTTGTTCCATCAACAAGTAAAGAAACTATCACTAACGTCGATAAAAAATTATCTAAATCCTCAAATTTACCTTGGTATTTCTACATAATATTTTGAAATTAAGTTAGGTTATGTACATGACAATAAATTAATTAAATTATTTGTTTTCAGGATTGAAAAATATCGTCCACAAGTTTTTGATGATATTGTGGGCAATGAGGACACTGTTGCAAGACTTTCAGTCTTTGCACAACATGGAAATGCTCCAAATATTATCATCGCTGGTCCACCGGGTGTTGGAAAAACCACAACGATTTTATGTCTCGCTAGATCTCTTCTAGGTTCGTCATTTAAAGATACTGTTTTGGAACTCAATGCATCCAATGATCGTGGTATTGAAGTAGTCCGAAATAAAATAAAAATGTTTGCACAAAAAAAAGTTAGTATAAAAACTTCTCATTATCCAGATTAATAATTATTTTATATTGTAATTTTCTTCTTTATTTTGATTAAAGGTAAATTTACCACCAGGAAGGCACAAGATTATTATTCTAGATGAAGCTGACAGTATGACTGATGGTGCTCAACAGGCTTTGAGACGTACAATGGAAATTTACAGTCACACAACAAGATTTGCATTGGCTTGTAATACAAGTGAAAGAATTATTGAACCTATTCAATCACGTTGTGCTATGTTACGTTATGGTAAATTAACTGATGCCCAAGTGTTGGCGAAGGTTCTTGAAGTTTGTGAAAAAGAAAAGGTAATAGTGTTAAAAAAAAAAAGTAAAAATTTCTTCAAGGTGAAATTATTTAATTGATATATTTGTATTTCAATTTATATTATTAATATTGTTCATTTAATTTTAGTTATCTTATACTGATGATGGCCTTCAAGCAATCGTTTTTACTGCCCAAGGAGATATGCGACAAGCATTGAATAATCTACAATCAACTCATAATGGTTTTGGTCATGTGAATAGTGAAAATGTTTTTAAAGTTTGTGATGAGCCACATCCGTTATTAGTAAAAGAAATGCTTGAGCTTTGTACTCAATCTAATATCAGTAGTGCCTATAGTGTAAGTTGATCAATTTCTAATTATCAAAACGATCGATGAAATTTTTTAATTATGAAAAATTTTCGATTATTTCAGATTCTCGAACAATTATGGAAAATGGGATATTCATCTGAAGATTTAATAACAAATATATTCCGTGTATGTAAAAATTTATCAATCGACGAAACTCTAAAATTAGATTATGTCAAGGTAAAATTAAATCCATAAAATATATTTCAATTCTAAAAATAAAATTGATATATTTATCTATTTTTTTTTCATTTTTTGGATTAGGAAATTGGTATAACACACTTGGGAGTAATTGATGGAATGAACAGTTTACTGCAATTAAACAGTCTTCTTGCACGATTGTGTCGTCGTGCTTCACAAAAATAGGCACGAAAAAAAAAAAATGCATACAAAATTGTCATAGTGTATGTATAATTAAATATTTGTCACATATAATGGCAGTAAATTCAAATTAAATTAATCATTTTTGCACTCGCCATGAAAAATTATTACTACATATATTTTGTCTCTAATGAAATAAATTTATTTTATACATTTTGTAAATTTATAATTTTATTTTACATTTAAAAAAAAACAGGAATTACTTTCCCTATTTTGTTTTCAATATCCGCAAAAGCATATAAATTGAAAGTAAATTATTTGGTTGAAATAAATGCTACTCAACACCATTTATCCATTGTAATTGAGGCGAGATGTGGTCGAGGTTTGGGCGATGGCCATCTCAGTGCACTTTGACATGATTCTGCACGCGATGGCGTTCGTGGAGGTGGTTGTGGTGCTATGTGATTATCAATTGAATGACAATTATTTTCACTATTACCCAAATTATTATTTTTCTCCAATGAAACATCACCACGATAATTTCTTTTTGTTGATTTTCTAGATATTTCCATTGGTGCTGATGGTGGTGCACTCTCAACTGATTGTAGACTAGCAGCACGATGTAATGAAAGTCGTAATGGTTTTTTTGGTGGTGCCGGACGTATTTTCATCTCTTGCGATGTATAATTTATTTCCGAATGTTCAGACGCATGCAATTGCGATTCTCGCATACGATAGTAAGTTGGTTCTGAATCAAATTCCATTGAATTAAAGCCATGCGTATTTCTACGACTTTTTTGCTGTGATTGTGATATATTTGAATCAAATGTTGTTGAACGTCTCCGTTGTGATTTTAATTGTAATTGTGATGATTTACAATCTAAACTTGCAGTAGAACGAGTCAATTGAAAACCCATTGTATTATTTTTTTCACGATGGCCTAATTTCTGATATGAATTCGATGTAAAATCAACAAAATTTTTTGGGCTTTTCGGGTTATTTAATTGTCGAGAATTATCACTGTGTCTGCTTCGTACGGTTTGTAAATTTGGACGAATTTCAACAGGACTTCGTGCATTTAATCCGGGTAAATTTCCGACCAATGCTGTGACTTGAGGACCTTTTTGAAATACCTGAAATTCAATTATACATATTAGTAAGTGTCACATTATTTGTTATGTATCATGAATTTTTATTCATATTTATTTGTTTGTTTTTTTCATTATTAATTACCTGGACGCCGTCGTGACTAGTCGGTGGTTGCTCCACTGTAACTTCAGTTCTAACTGGCGATAATAAATCTCGTACTTGTTCTTCCAAATAACTTATTCTATGCGTTAATCGTAAATTTTCTGATCGTAAAGTCCGCAACGCTGCAAGCGATTCGCTTTTTCTCAACACAATAATTTGCGCGGCATCTGGTGCAACAGCAAGAAGTCTTGCTAAATCACTTCTGCCTGCACCAACAACAAGTTTTCCATTTACTTCCAAGATTCTGTGAACAATTAATTAATAGATAAGTTAGTTAGTACATCATGTATGGTTTATAATACTGTCAGGCAAATAATATGCGATAGTTTCTGCTTGCTAATTGTATTATTTGTTAGCTTAATATTTGATTTTTTGTTATTTTATATAGAACAATTTATTTAATATTTATTAAACTTTAGAAACTGCTTGTTATTAGTTTTTACGATCGAAATATTTTTTCTTCATCCTAAATTACTTTCATATGGTGTAATTGAATCTAAAAAAAAACCAAGAACAAAAGTTTTAACTAAAAAATAGTATATTTTGTAATAGAAAATTTGAATTTCACGAAAAAAATTTGCGCGTAATTTTGCCATGAAAAAAAGCTGTTTTTAAGGAAATTTTCACAATTTTTATGTACAATTATAAAGTGATATTATCATTTAAAGCTTTATTAAATTTTTACTGGATCGAACAAATATTTTTCGTGTTATCAATTCAGGAAATTTGGCAATATTCTTGAAAGATTTGAATAATATTTTACAGAAAATAATAAAAAAAATTACATTAACAAATTATAACACAAGAATTTGTGTTGAAGCAGAAAATTCATTTTGAGTGAAATGAATAGTATTTCATGTTAATTGAAGTACAAAATTTTATTTGAAATAAATCAATAAATGAATATGTAAAATTTACACTCTTTTCAATTTGTTTCGTTGCATCACTTTTGTGTGCAATTTAAATTGGGCTTATTTATTTAAACTTATCATTCAATGTGGATGATAAATATTTTAATGAATTATAAAATTACTTGGTGAACTCTATTTATTCCAAGAAATACAATGAAAAATTCAATATGAAATTTTTTGTTTATTAAAAAAATGATTGATTTTTATTGAAGATATATTTTATGAAAAATATTCACTGGTAATAATATAACAATAGCCACTGTTACATGCCAAAAAGCTCGCAATAATTTCACGTACTCACAATGACATGAGTCAACATCAAATTATTCGAAAATAAATTACAAAAACAATTGAATAATTTAATGGTTTATAAATGTTATAATTAAAACATCAAATTTTATATTTTTTAATCTAAAATTTTGTACAGGAAATTTAACACAATATTTCTTTTTGTGAAACTACACATATTATCAGTTGAATCAGCAAATGAGTAATACAAAATATTTTTTATTTTTTCGTGAGTGTTTAACATGATATTTGAGTGAAATCAAGTCACATGAATAATGTGTTGATTTAACATCATTTCCATATTAAATCTGTATACAAGAAATTTCAACACAAATATTGAGTAGACCTTTACACAAAATTTTTTACTATGAATTTTGCTTCAACATCAATCCAATATATTGATACATGGAGAAAATAATCTACGAAATTTTATTGCGCTGTGCACTACAAAAAAATCATAAATGATATTTTTTTAAATATTTATCTTTCAAACAAAGAAAAATTAAAATGGAGTCAGAAAATTTTAAATAAGTGTGAATATTTTTAGGTAACATCGAAGTAAAATTTATGTGTCAGCACAAAAAAATTTCCAAACAAGCCGTTTTAGTACTCTGTTGATGAAAATTTCTTAGCTGCTCTAAGGTTGAATATGAGATACTTCATGAAAATTTACCGTGCAAGAACAGAAAATTTTACTGTGCTGTCTAGTAATCGGGGCTGGCTTTATCGATACCAATGTTTTGGTCTTTGTTGACGCATAATATGTATATGAATATCTCATTCATAAATAATATAATATTTGCATATTCTCTATAAATGAATTTATTAACAAAATTTATAAACAAATAATAATAACATAAATAATAATATTTTAATACAATTATTAGCTTTGAATAATGTATTATATTCATGGCCCCGCGTTTATATAGCGTTATATGCTATATATACTCTTGTATACGGATGTGCGCTTGCACTCTCCGCGCGGTCCCTCGAGAACGGTTGAAGATACAAAAAAGTGCTTCAGATGAAAATCGTAGGTATATTTATAATCTACAAGTTTTATAATAACCTCGAATGACGGGTTTCCGATAGAAATCAAGATAATTGCGAAATACGATTGTGACTTTGAATATCTTGTGACACAAACACGAGATTATAGGTGACTTTTCTTCCAGTCTTTAGAATGCAAAAACAAAGATTTTCACCGGATTTTCAGCTTATTCACTTCCCATTCCGTTAAATGTTAATTTGACTGGGCTATAAGGCGCCAGAAAAAAAATTCGTCGGGATTCATCGGCATTTTTCGGGGCTTGGCGTGTTCATTGTCCTTTCAGTGTATTCTGTTACGTCATAACGTATTGCAACTCACAACGATCATCATTGCCATTGAGAAGTGTTCTTTGGAAACAAATTAATCGTATTAAATTTGTAAATTATTTATGTCTTCATTTATTTATTCATTTTATTTCCACATTTATTTATTTGATTTTTTCGTTTATTTTTTTTATATGATTTATTTATATATTAATATATTTAATAATTTGTTTCATTCATGTCTAAGCATCAGTAATGGCACTCAATAAAAAATACTTGTTTCAAAATAAAAATTAATTAGCTCCTTAAAATGTCAAATCACGTCTATATAATTGTGTATAAAAACCATTTTACAAACAAATGAATACATTTACTTATAAAATGGTTTCTATATATAATTATATCGACATCATATGATATTTCAAGGGGCTGATTGTGAATTATTATTTCAAAACAAGAATTTTTAATTGAGTGCCACTACAGTAAAATTTCTTGTGTCAGAGGATTACTTTTTCTCAAGCGCCACCAACAGTTATGACAGTTTCTCCTATCAATATTCATATGGTTGGTAAATAATTTTTGTTTTCCTAATAGTTGTGACTGGATTACTAGACAGCATGGTAATTTTTGTTTGATTTTTTCTACAAAAATTCTACGATTTATCTCTCCGTGTACATACTAAAATAATAAACTATTTTGATAATTCATATTTTCTTTTCATAATTTCATATTGCATATTTTTTCATCTACACAAAAAATGTCCTGAAACTCAACAAAATTGATTTTTTCTATAATCTCCACCAACAATATTTTAGTTAACTTTGTTATTAATAATAATCCAATAACTTGACTTTATAATTAACGTCAGCCTCTTTACGGTAATGTGAAGAGGTGGTTATTGAAATTATGTAGTGGATGAATAGAACACGAGAGACAGCAAAGACAATAGAGTCTAAACTTTCCCAAACTAGTACATGAGTTTATATCTTGTCCTTCACTTATCTTCTCGTCTCTCTCTTCTCTCATTCCCGTTTTTTCTCTTGCAATCTTACATTCACTGCTTATATAGACTACGTGGTTTGCTGTCAGGATAGTTATAGAATCAGAATCTCCGACGATTGTTGTCGGTATTCACCTGCTGGGTCATGCGAAGTTGTATTGCACGAGGGAGACCTGACAATTAGCGGGGGCACGCGGCGAACTTCCGCCGTTGGTTAGTGTGTCTTCACGCTAGAAAGGCGCCTGAGAACCAGGGAGCACGAGATTGCCCATTGTTTTTCTCGATTGTCCATATAATACAGTCTCTCACTTACGTGTATTATCTACGTTGGTGTCTACGCTTCTTGCACACTTTTTTTTTTTACATTCATAATGTATAGAGTTACATTGTAGATATAGAGAACAGAGCAAAACTGAACGTTCGAGAACAGTATGTACAGTAAAAAAATTTTTGTTGAAGTCCATTCAAACTTTGTGTCAATTGTTCTTAATACAGATTTAGTATTAATTTTAAACACGAGAATTATTATTGAAGCAAAAAAAAAATTTGCGTGCAATAAATAATATTTTATTCTGAATACTTGAATAAAACTTTGACAATAATGAGAAAAAAAATATCTTTCAAATAAAAAATTTATAAAAAATTTTTTTTATATTTCTCCACAGAAGCAAAGGAATTGTTTATAAATTTTATTTTTTTGTCTTGTGATTATTTTTGACATTCTTTTGGCTACGTCGTGAGTGTTCAATTGACCAACAAATAATTGTCTTACTGTCACTGGCTAAATTTTCATTTTTAGTTTATGATCCAAAAAATTTCCCATATCATTTCAGTAATCAAGAAATAAAGAACTTGTCTCGAAATTCAGCCCCATTGTCATAAATACTATCAAGATAACAACAAGATCTACTCAATTTAACATCATGCATCAAGATAAATATTACTCAAGACGAGAACAAACAAATGATTCCCTTTAAATACTTTCAAACAAACAGAGTATTGACGATTTCTCTTTATTTTTATTATCATTTTTTTGTTTTATTACGTATAATTTGCTTGCATGAAGCAAATTATTCGTGACATGATTTGCTTCAGAGGTTTAATATTTACCTGTCGCCTTTACAAAGACCAGAATCCTCCACTGCCCAATCAACGTAAAGTCCTGCAGCATTTTCTCGTGGGCCAGCACCAAATCGTGGACTTTTAGGATCAGCGCTAATTTCAACTGCATGCACTGTCATTTGAGTCACACCGGTGACACAACTGAAAAAATCATTATTTTTGAAATAAAAATAATAAAAACAAAAAAATTAGAGCTAGGTATGAAGAATACAGAAATGAAATACCTAAAAATTGTGTCATTTTTTTGCTTTTCTTGGGTCTCTGCCAATTCTAATGCGGCATGAAGAGCTCTACTCTCTTCTCGCAGTGTCAGTAGTTCCAATTCTTCGCGACCTAGTCTGTATTCAAGCTCAGCCTGCTGTATACGAACGTCAATGTTGCTAAAAAAAATTTTAAACCGCAATATGTTAACTTGACATTTAATTAATTAAATATATAGGTGCTATTATACTATTAATATCCTGCTTTATATATGAATAAGAAAAATAGAAGTATGGAAAAATTTCAATTAAGTCTATACACGTAATTTATATTTATTCCATACGAACATTTATATAACAGAATAATGAAAGACAATTTACTTGATTGAAATTAAAAAAACAAATGATTTTATTTCAGTCAGTATTCTGGATTATATAAATGAAAATAGAAATTAATATTCACGAACTAGGTTGAATAATCAATTTCTATTTTTATGCAATTGATATTGTTAGCAGATGGAGACGTGATAAAAAATTTAATATCATTTGTTTCATTGATATTTTTTGACGAGCTAAATAGTGATTATTTTTCAAGAATTTTTTCTCTGGAACTAATTAGTCAATTCGGAAAATTTTTTTTTTATATTAAATAACATATTTGTTATAATTATTATTTTTTTGTAATGAAAATGAATGAATAACTTCTCCACAGTAAATACTTCAATAGTTTTTACATTGTCTTGTAAATAAAAAATAATGTATAAATTGTTGAAGTAAATTTTCGTTTATATTTTCTTTCAATTGATTAATAAACAACTGATAAATTCATCAATAGTTAATTAGAATAATCGAGTAGCTGTACTATAGTGTAAGTATCATTTGTTCATTTGTTTATAAATAATTGCATTCACTTATTTAATTAACTTTATACGAAAATACTATTATTTTTAAAATCTTATTCAAAATTTGCTAAATATAAATGAAATAGGGATGTGGGGTATTATTATCTAAAACTTACTCAGTAATGTCTAACCGTTCCAAAGCTAATTTGAGATTTTTTATAGTCAGTCTTTTATTATCAGCATCACGACGTAATCGTTGCAATCTTTCATCAGTTGCTTTCCGGTCTGCTTCAGTCAATGGTGGTGTACCATTTCTTAGTGCCAGTCGATTGCTCAATGTATTGCACAATTGGCCCTTTAGACTATTGTAAATAATCAAACGAACAAAAAATAAGTACGTGAAAAAAAACTATGGAATCATCAAAGTCAATGCAAAATGATTATAGGTTATAAAAGAATTTACTTTCTCCGTGTATGTAGATCAAACAATTGGAGAATAAACTTTTGAAAAACGTACGCAGTGAAAAAGTTTTTGTAAAAGTCCACTCACAATTTGTGTTAAAATTTTCCTAGCACAAATTCAACCTGAAAATCAAGTTGAAACAACACATTATTCATGTGACATGATTCAACTCCGTTGGTGTGTTTTTTTTCATCATTTTTCCAATAAAATTCTGATTTTTTTTTTGGCTATAATCCTTGTCCTCTCATGGGAAAGACTGATTATTGCAGAAAATCTAAAAAAATTTTTTTTTGAAATTTTTTGGCACTAAGAAAAAAATATCGCAACAGTTTAAAATTCCCATCGTTTGTTTGGGGCTCTAATTTTGAAAAATTACCGAAAATATCTTGCGTTTATTTATTATATCCAAAGTTATCTAAATATTATTAATTATGCGATTTTTCATCTTTTTTTCAGTCAAATTTATTGATTCGAAAAAATTTTTTTCGTCATAAACCACTAATAGTGTCTCATAGGGAATGTTTTGCAATTTTCAAAACCCTTCTTCGATTTCTTGTACGATCATTATTAACCGAATTATAATTGACTATCAAAGTCAAAAAGGACTTTTTTGTTTTGATTAACGATAAATTCGCAGAAAATCATCGTACCGGCCTCTTCATCAGGTCCAATTGAAGGGTATTAAATTTTCTATGAGAGCTTTACAGTTGAATTTCGGAAAACAAAATTTTGAAGTCCGTAAATTTTTTTGAAGAAATGTGAAAATTTGGAAATTTTTTTTTGCTATTTTTTCCCAAGATTACTCTGGAACTGTACAAGATTAAAATTTCATTGTCAGACCTGAAAATTAGACACTTGCAGCTACAATTTGCTTCTTTTAATTTTGCTGTGCGAGCATTTTCTTCCGAGTTACAGCCTACTATTGAAAATCACCCAAAAATTTAGAATGTTGATTGATATCCCGTAATTTTTGCTAGTAATGTATTAAAAATCAGAAAATTAAAGGGAAATTATTATTTATTTGAATATAGCAAATGTGATGCTAAAATTCAACAAAAATGATTTGTTCAATAATTAGTATGAAAAAATGATTGCGTTTTCTTCAATTAATTTAAAATTTGGAACAAAATAGATATCAAATGAATATTAAATATATTTTTTCAGTGATGTATAAAAAAGTTTTAAAACACTATTTTGAGAGATATATCAAATTAGATAATTTTCGCAAGGCTTCAAGTTATTCTGATCCGTTTATCGTACTTTCGCAGTACTAAAATTCAAATTTCATTCAATATTATTCATATCACGCAAATTTATTATCTGCTTTGAGACAATTTTTCATGTTGAAAATTGATACAAAATCTGCGTTAAGAACGGTTGACACAAATTTCGAGTGGACTTTTATCAAAAAATTTTCTCTGTTTATTACTATTTACACACAATATACTCACGTTTGTATAATATTCTCCTTGTCCCGGAGGGCGACTCTAAGTGCATCGACCTCTTTATAGTAATCTCTGTTTTTATGAGTGGCAGGCGATGTGATTCCACCAGAAAGACTTCCACCTTTTTTTCGTCTTGGTGTTGTTGATAATGAAACTTCAATACTCGCCATCTATATTTAATCAACAATCATTAAAACTAATTTGTCTAACAATAACAGCCGATACAAAACATATAAATTGACATAGAGTTTGTAAAACTATCTAAACATTCTAAGTTAAACAATAATACACGACTGAAATATTAATTGGAAAATATCACATAAATATCTATTGCTATAGGGATATATAAATGTGTGTTTTATGAGCTCGATGAATAATTTTCACTGCGGGGAGTGGTTAATGTGGGTTTGGGTGAAGAATATAGAAAGGATGATGCGTGAAAGCGAAATTGAAGGTGGGATTATTGTATATATGGTGGAACGTTGAGGCAGTGACCGCAGCAACAACAACTTGGCTTCTTTTACATCCGGCCATGAGGTTTCTCTCTCAGATACATTTGTTTTTTTCAACACTGACACGCGAGAGATTATAGTCGCGCAACAAACATCTTTCACATGTGAGAGAGGGTGTCTTGTTTTTTTTTTTTTCTCATTTTCTGCTTTTTCTTATTCGTCTTATCTTGGTTGTATAGTTGGATACATTTTACCTCGGCGCGTAAAGTTACCACTAGTGTAAGGCATATAGTTATCATATGTGACTGCGTGATTTATGATGATCAGATATAAGTGGACAAAAAACGTTTTATGTTCATAAAAGTACATTTCCATATGGGAATTATTTAATGTTCATTTGAAAATTTGCATATAATTCATGAAAGTTATGAATAATCTTGGTACATTGGGATGTAATGATATAATAATATTGTTAGATGTCATACAAAAAATTATTATTTTTAGTTTATTTTATATTTTATCACATCCATATTATTTTTTTTGTAACTACTTTCTTATTTCTTATTCCTCGTATCGCAGTTTGGGGTACGAACTCTAAATAATTTTTGTTACTTTATTGCATCCTTAATGTTTTTACCTAAATACCTTTTTATTACCGCCCGCATCAAAAATCCTAAAAATTATAAATAAATAAAATCCCTATATTCTTATCTATTCCCGCTCCCTATCCAAATTTGGACCAATAAACAATTAATATTTTCAATTACTCCACCCTCACCTATCCCTCTCCTTACCTCTAAAAATTTCACCTTCATCCAAAAATTCTCTAACTCATCCTCTTCCATCTCAGACCATTGAATAGTTAACATCTTTCTTAAAACGAAAATCAAATATTTGAAGTACGAAATTATTAAATAAATATAAATAGTTAATTAATTAACATTTAAAATTGAAAAATAAATTTTGTTTTTACTCCTCACATTCAACGGGCTCACACAAATATACATATAATATTCATTTGTTTTATAAAATTTTATGTACGTAGTGAAAAATTTTTTGTAAATGTCTGCTCGGAATTGTGCCAACTGTTCTTGAAGCAGATTTTGTATTGATTTTCAACATGAGAATTTGCGTTGAAAGAAGAAAAATGATTCCGCGTAAAATGAATAATATTTCATGTCGTCTCATACTAAATTTTTTGTCTCTCAGACTATAAACATTTTGCGTCAATGTATTTTTCAATTTTTTGGGAAAGTTCAACACACCATCGGAGTTAAATCGACTCACATGAATAATGTGTTGTTTCAACATCATTTTCAAATTGAATTTGTGTTAAAAAAAATTTATCACAAATTCAAGGTAGACTTTTGCAAAAAAGTTTTTACTGTGTATAACATTTTTTATTGCAATATTAAGAATCAATATGTCCATTATATATTTGGATATTGCAAATGCGATGTTGTAATTTTCACATGGCTTTAAATTAATTTAATTTGTTCATAGTATTTTCCCTGATTCAAATTTATTTCAAAATTATTCATTTCACGCAAAATGATTTTTCTGCTTCGACACAAATACTCGTGTTGAAAATCGTTACAAAATCAGCGTTAACAATACTTGACACAAATTTCGAGTGGGCTTTCACAAAAACTTTTCCCCAATTACATTAAAATTTTTCAACCGTTAATAAATGTCTATCACTACCCAATAAATGATTTTAGAAATCGTTTAATAAATATCACTACCAATACCTAATGAATATATTCCTCAGTGCACTACTCAATTTGATCAGGTATATAATTCAAATTCAAAATATTTAATCTCAAACATCTTTTCCAGCTATTAACACAAGGAGAGAAAAATCGTAGAATTTTTGTAAAGAAAATCGAACAAAAATTACCATGCTGTCTAGTAATCGATCAGTCACAACTGTCAGGAAAACAAAAATTATTTACCAACCATATGAATATTGACAGAAGAAACTGTCATAACTGTTGGTGGTGCCTGAGAAAAAATAATCCTCAGGCACGAAAAATTTTACCGTGCCAGCACTCTAAAAATTAAATTGTATAAAAACAATTTTATGAACAAATGAATACATTTATTTTCAAAATGGTTCCTAAATAGAATCTTATAGACGTCATATGATATTTCAAGGGGCTAATCGTGGATTTTTATTTTAAAGCAAGAATTTTTTATTGAGCAGCCACTGCTGATTCTTAGACATGAATGAAAAAAATTATTAAATATATTAATATACAAATAAATTATATAAAATAAATAAACGAAAAAATTAATGAGGAAATAATTAAGACATAAATAATTGATAAATTTAATTCGATTAATTTGTTTGCACAAGAAAACAAATGAAGTGAGCTCCGACTACTAGACAGGAAAATTAGTGCATAGCACAGTAAAATTTCGTAGATTTTTTTCTCCTGCAATAATAAATATAATATTCATAAAATGCTAATTTCGATTTTCCGGGCTGAATTTATTCCTTTGTTCTTATTATTCCATTTACACAGCTGTTATTTGTCAAACGAGTTCACTTCTCATGTAATAAGAAAATAATTCTCATAATGTTCCTTATATTATCTATATAATACGTACAAGCACAAAGAGTATTTTTCTTCACATGAATTCATTACACAAATCGCTTTGCTCATTCGCACTTCCGGATCATACTTTGGTTCTGATAAAGATCGTTAGAGTCATAGAGAACAGGTGGGATTTGATAGTCTTCCACAGAAGAAAAACAGGAAAATAATATTGAAAAAAGTGTGCGAGGGAATATCATAATGCTTAATTGCGCAACTTTCTAACGGTAATCCTGAGAAACGGGAAGTGAGGTTTGCCATTTATTCTCTTTCAGTCTGCAGTGGAAATAAAAAGCTCTCGAACACGCGAGGTTCTAAAGAGAGTGAGAAAACCAGAAGGAAACAAAAGAAAAGGTGGATTAGACGTGAGCATAAAGTAAACAAGAGAGTAATTTCAAGAATTGATCAAAGCAAATATAGTAAATGAAAAATAAAGATAGACAATTACTCGAGCGTCATTTTGGAACGACGACATTTTAACGAAAGCTTTTTCATTCTTTGGGATGGGTCAAAGAGCTTTAGACAGTTAAACATGAAAAAACAAATTCATTGCTGTTCGTCAGAGGTGTTTGAAAGTATCCTGTGGAATAAAAGCTCCAACTTTTTTCTATCCATTATCATTCTGTGTATATTACTTCTCATTTTCTTCTAGTTAGAAAAAAAAAAAATATATATTCTCATTTCTGCATTTCAAGTCATATAATAAAGTTGTTTGTCATAAATTTTATACACAAGAGTTTGAGGTTTCGGAAGTCAGACGAAAAAGTTTACGATCGTCTGATGGCTCGCGTAAAATGCACGGTCAAAGAAAGAGTTTTTGGAGCAGACAGCAGCAAAGAAAAAGAAAAAATCGAAGAGATAAAGAGAGAGAAAGAGAAAGAGGCCAGTGACTCCTGGATCCAACATACAATCTTGTTCGGGAGATCTCAGTCTGGGGTTTCTGGAGCCAAGGGCGTATGATGGAAATGCCCCTAGAAACAAAAAAGATAATTTCTTTTTTTCGCCAACATTTTCTTCATTTATCTCTTCAGGCAGACTGATGGAGTGTCTGTTAAATGCTCACAATTTTTCAGTCTGTCACTTTAATTATCGTTAAATAAACAGTACCCCTGAATAAAATTGCAATAGAATATCAGGAAAAAAAAACCATAATTGCAATTATTACAAAAATAATTCTGTGATTTTATAAATTTGATCCATTAATAACAGTAATTTGGGATGAATATATAATGGAAAAACAAATGAAATAAATAAAAATAATAACAATAAAAAACAATAATGATAATAATAATAATAATAGTGTATTTGAATAAGCGAAGGAAAGATTATCATAGCGTCACGTGCTACGCCACTGGTCAGAAAGTATACGCGCGTGTGGACGCCAGAGCAATTTTAATGGTGGCCATACGAGAGACCAAGAGAAAATCCTCTTCTTACGTTCGCATCCATACGAAACGTTGTTTAGTTCACGCATCTGCATATAAATCACCGGCTTGGACAGCCCCCAACGATATTATATACCTAACATGAGACTAAGAGGAGAAAGGATCAACCTCTTTTACTCATTTACCCATTTTGATTCAGACCCAGCTTTTGTCTACTGTCGTTGTTGAAATATATATCGAAAATCCCAAATATCCACCCGTTAAATTGAAATTATGAAATTGTTTTTGGGCATCTTTAAATATAGTGGAAGGAAAAATCAAATATATTATACATAGATACATGAATTGTTTTTAATTGGATTTATCAATTTTTGTAGTGTATGTTTTGATGCAATTATGTATAGGAGAATATAAGTGAATTACTATACAGAATTGTTTTTATATTTGATTAAATATTGAATGAATATATTGACATGATTAACATGAAATGATTTATGATAGAATTTACTTTGCTGTTTTGTAAACTTCTTATGTAATCTTTGGAATTATGATTTCTTTGGACTGTATATGTTAGAAAATTAATTTCGGTTTGTTATTTTATACAATAATGAATATTAACAATTGACTACGGCATTATTCAATCTTTCAATTATTTTTCAATTACAGTTGGGATATTGTTTGAGTTTATATTAAAAAATATTTGATTGTTGAAATTCAGTATTTTTCTGTAAATTTACGTTACCTTCGCTTCCAATGTCTCCAATTGTGCCATTCTTGGTTCTAAAAGTTGCTTTTGTGATCCACACGCTGTACTCAAAGCTGTCTGAAATGAAAAAAAAAATAGTATTGAAAAAAAAAGACGGAAATATTAAATATAATAAATTTTTATCTAATTTTTCGTTAGACTATAAATAATCCAGGTGCACATTACTGCACAGTAAAAAAATTTTTGTAAAAATCCACTCAGGATTTCTGTTAGAATTTTTTTAACACAAATTCAACCTGAAAATCATGTTGAAATAACGCATTATTCATGTGACTGGATTAATTCTGATGGTGTGTTGAGTACTCTCAAAAAATTGAAAAATATGTTGATTCAAAATTTATTTAGTCTGAGAGACGAAAATTCAATATGACATTTGGCATGAAATATTATTCATTTCAAACAAATAATTATTTTTCTGGTTCAACACAAATTGTCGTATTTAAAATTAATACAAAATCTGTTCAGAGAAGAGTTGACACAAATTTACAAAATTTTTTTTACGGTGTACGAAAATATATATTTAAGATCATTCGAGAGAATAATCAAACATATTTTATTGTAATATTAAAAATTAGAATATTAGTGGAAAATTTTGATATATTTGGATATTGCAAATGTGATGCTGAAATTTAGCAAAATAGTGTGAAAATATGATTGTATTTTTTCCAATTTATTTAAAGTATTGAACAAAATTATAAGCGTCTAATAAATATTAAATATATTATGATTTTCTTAATTGTATGTGAGAAAATTTTAAACCACAATATTCTGAGAAATATCAAATCAGGTAATTTTTACAAGCCTTTGAATTATTTTAATCCATTTATCATAGTTTCTCAACATCAAAATTCAAATTATATAAAATATTATTCATTTACGTAAAATTATTTGTGCAACACAAATTCCCGTATTTAAAATTGCTACAAAATTCGCGTCAAGAACTGTCGACCCGAATTTTGAATGAATTACTTTTACAAAAAATTTTTCACAGTGTGTACACAATTACTGCAATATTTCGATAACTATATCCTCGCTTTATTCGCCCTATCAAAAAAAAAAAAAAAAATCAAAGAATAAATAGATAAATAAAAAACAAACACAAACTCATGATGATGAGGCAGTAGAATATATATAAAAGTTGAACAAGACGTGCCATTGATATCTCAGTGATTTGTGTTTACTTCTTCCAAGTGCATCCGGGACACCATGGGGTTACCACGAAAGAAAATAAGGGCTTACGAATGATCGCATGTTGAATATATAAACACACACATATATATACTACATTCATATATAAATATATACATGTAGAATTGCGACGGATAATGCGAGGTCGACTCATGCCGCGAGAGATCAGACGTTGTTATATGCACAAAAGAACTCTTCTTATGCCATAGAGTCACGAGCCTGTCGCAACCTTGACAAAGAAGAAGGCAAACGATAAAGATTATAAACAATATAGATGGATTATTATTGTTTGTCTTTTTATTTCTCATGAATTTTTTATTTGATTTTTTCGTTAATTCTTTTTTATATATGTTCATACTTCAACAATCGTTTTGTCAGTATTATCATGAAGTTAAAAAGGCCTCCAAGGGATTACAGAACTCCATAAATCTTGCATGGAAATATACGTGCTTACATATATATTCATTTGACTATTCTCACGGCGGGATATCATTTCCTTTTTATATTAACTCTTTGCAAAGAAGCGGCTTGGGGAAATTAAAAATACACTTTGTAAAAAAAAAATATTTTTTTTATGTGTCGCTGTCGAGAGTTTATGTATCATCAATTGCTATATTATTATCGTTATTTTTAATGTTAATATTGCATTTAATGTGAATATTTTCATATAAATTTACAGTGAGAAAATTTTTCATGATGTTAAAACAAGAGATGAATGATGTTTTTGTTTCAACATCATTTTCAGGTCGAATTTGTATTGGAATTTTTTTTTTTTTTTTTTACAAAGCAAACGAATTTTTGTAACACACCGAAAGGAAAATAGATAATGAGAATAAATGAATGATAATAATAAATTTTAACACAAATTCAGAGTGGATTTCTACGAAAATTCTTTTACTGCGCAATTTTATTGTGTCAAATTGAATGACATAAATATTTTGATGATTTAATAACATAACTTTTATGTTTAAATTTTGCAAAAAATTTTTCAACACAAATTTTGAGTAAACTTTCAAACAAAATTTTTTACTGTAAGTATATATTACATTATTAATTCAACATTATAGTGTTTATTGTAAGATAATAATTAATGTCGGATCAATAAATTTCAGTTTAAAGAAAATTTGTTGCCAATTATAATCAACTTTCATCTTTTCAGGTCTACAACTCGAAAACTGTTGGTCGGAAAGCATTTGCGGTAAGGAACTTTTTTGTAGCAAATTTAATGCTCTACAAAAATTGTAAATTCATTTTTTTTTTAAATCTTTTGATTACCAAAAAATCGAGTTAAAGTCAAAAAAAAAAATTTTTCTCATGTTATTTACATGGAAAATCGATTTTTTGAATTCGCTAAACCTCTAATTGACTCAGAATTTTTTCTCGAAAGGGAACATTTTTTTTTTTATAAATTATCAGATTTTCAAGTATAACAGACAAAAAATATATCGCCTAAAAATGAAACACTCAAATATCTATACATATACTCATATATTTTTTTTTCTTCTTTATGTGAAGAAGTTCAAATTGAGCAATTTTATGCGGGCGTGAAGCAATTTTGCGGTTGACACCCGTCGTTTAAGTGATGAAAAAAAAAAAAAAAAATTAATGTAGTGAGATAGATGGAGATAGAGAAAGTTAATAACACTATAGCTGGTATTTACTCTTTACAAAAGCGTGCATGAAACAATATGATTATTTCATGTACGCTTGAGATAAATTAGTTTGTGATAAAAATAAACTTCTTCATTCCTATATTCTATCAATTCAAAGTAATATTCTACAAAACAAATTTTACGTAGATTATTTTCAAGCGAAGTCTAAAGGAATTGCTAAAAGATTAGAGAGTATTTCATTTTATTTATTTTATTTACTTTATTTATTTTATTTATATTCATTTATTTATTTATATATGTATTTATATTTTTTTTTTTTCAATAAACATAAACATACATGGAATTGCTTGAGAAACACTTGTGTGCAGCTGATGTCTCTCGACAGCAATAAAAAAAAAATAAAAAAAATACACTTCATTACTCTTGCATTTTCTTTATATATATTCGTCTTTTTTCTTTTTTTTTACGATAGTAGAATGCGATATACAAGTCTCACGCATGCTTGGGTTTTACGTTACAAACCAAACAAATTTTTGTAACACGCCGAAAGGAAAATAGATAACAAGAATGAATAAATAAAAATAATAATAAAAAGTGACATGCCTCACGGAATTATTGAAATGTGTATGAATTTTTTACGTCTCATTTTTTCCCTTTTTTTCTTATCAAAAGACAGAGCTTAAACCAATAAATAATGAACTCAATCAATAATGCATGCCCAAATTACATGATGAAAATATTTTTTTTCAATATTTGAACTAAAATGAGAAGTTTTTTAGTGTCATTTGCAATAATAAAATGGCCATTTTTTTGGAAATTGAAACACTTAGGTTATATCTTCCCTTTGGTTTAAGGAACGAATGCAGATAAATATAAAAAATTCACATTTTCTGATTTGTTGATTTTATATCTTCTCCCTGACGCCATGTTATTTTTTACCGGAACTAAGATATAGCGTCAGTTTCTTGCTGTTAGAATTACGGCTATATTACCATCGCAAATGACAGGAAAGAAGTCATCATTTTTGTACGCATATTAAAAAAAAAATCGTGTATAACAACTTTTAGTTAGTTTATGAAGAAAAAAAAAATATTTGTCGTTTTTTTCTACAAAAAAAAATTGATGTTAAAAAATATCGTTTTGTAAAAAGAAATGCCAAATTCATCAATGTTCATAGGTATTATTAAAAAAAAAACTGATTTATAATAATTATTGCTAAACCTAATAACGAAACTATGAATAAAAAAAAACTTGACAGAATTTAATTAATTATCGAAACACTGAAATTTACTATAGCGTTATAATATCAAGTAATTATTTTTCAACTTGCTGCAATTATTGAGATGATAACATGTTAACAGTATTTTTTCCGCATTAAAATTGTGTAAATAAGATATAGATTTGTAGTATTGTTTTTTATTTATTTGTGAAGTTATTATGTAAATTTGAAATCCATTTTTTCAAATAGGAGTTTCATTTGATATATTATACCAGAGATTTCAACACAAACTTCACGGAATTAACTTCAAAACCTTTGATAGAATTCTTGAATAACACATTCGACTTAAAAATATTTTTAGTTTGAATTAATTCAAACCACAAAATTTGTGTTGTATTTTAGTTATCATAAGCCGCTAGTGTCACGTTCAGAAATAAGCGATAATGATAATAATGTTGATGTATGATGTAACTTTATCTATTTTGTAAAAATGTATAATAAAAATTATTTATTTATATTGAGTCGAACAATTTCTATCTTTACTAAAATGTTACTTTAAGTAATAAAAAAATGCTAACGACACGTGGTGTTCCCAAGCGGTCACCCATCCAAGTACTATCCACGCTCAATGTTGCTTAGCTTCAGTGATCGAACGAGAACTGGCGACTTACAACATGATATGATCGTTAACTATAAATATTATATTTTGAAAAGATTCAAAAGTTACAAAATTCGAAGAAAAAAATTATTCAATTAAAATTCTAAATATATTTACTTCTATTCAGAAATCATTCCTTCTTTTGTTATATTTATTATATATTTTACAAATACAATTAGTTGATTTTTTTCGTTAGAAAACGCCATTTTCACTTCCGAGTGTGACCATTGATATTGCTACGTCGTAGCTGTTGTTGGACGTAGTTTTTAAAAACAGAAATATTATTTTATTTTGTTAGAGGATCGTTGCCTGCCACTACTGTGCGTAGCTGAAGCGTAAGGATCATGTTATAAAGAGAATTCGAGATGATTATAATTGTATTTGAAATACTTATTGATTGATTTATTAATTCAGCACATAAACTGGTGAATTACAATATTATATATATGTTAGAACACTATTATTTTCACTTGAATGTTCCATTGGCTCGTCGGCATGCAAATTATTATCACTATTCATTATTATTTTCTTTTTCTTATTTATTATTAAATAAAGTAATATAATTATTAGGTAGTATAAATAGTACACAATAATCTATATCCAATGGTAAAAAGTTTAATTCACAGTTTTAATTACCAGTTTTCTACAAATTAATTTCACAATATGAACTTAAACGCACAGTTAATAGTAACCACAGGCACACAGCTAATATAAAACGATCACACAGTGACACTAACGTAAATATGACAATCGACACGCGAAAATGATGCGCAACGAATCCACGGGCCTTCGACACAGTTCTCTTGCAACCAAAACCAATCACAGCTCTACTTTTCTAAATATCAATTGCTCTTTCTGCTCGTCTCGCTCAGGATAGACTGACTGTCCAAAAACTCCTGTCCGGCCCGTGGCTACGTTCGAGAAGAGACGGAATGTCATAAAAAAATGCATGTCTCTCTCTCGCATCACTCTTTGTATATCTCAGTGAGTGCATACCCTAGGTGGACATTTACTATTAGTCCTTATCATAAACCTGGACATACTTTTATTACAGGCCAGAAGGGTCTGTGAACATTATAATCCTAAGCAGATGTGCATTTACAATCTATGAAGGAATGCGAAATGAAATAAAAAAATATAAAAAAAATACAGATGACAAACAAATATTTGTTAAGATAAACTTAAACTAAATTGCCAACGCCGGTTTTCGTTATTCGGCTCCGTGCGCCGACATATATAATGAATATGATTGTCTTTGATTAGATTTAATGCACTTAAATTATGATTATTAATTATGAACTGAGCTCTCGATACGACTATAGTTATAATTGAAAACAATTCATGAATGTTCCGAAACCGTTACTGACTTAAACTTGAATTACCGCTACAAGAACAATTGACACAAAGATTCTGAATTTTTTGGTCTAGTGGACTTCGAAATTTATGAATTATAACTGACGTAATATTATGAATGACTGTATTTGTGAACTTGAATTGAAAATACGTATAAGTCGCACTTGGTATTCGTTAACTGATATGATCGTGAATGATATAACGCTTGATATAATTGTGATTGGTAAAGATCGAGAAATGATGTATCACTTGATATAGTCGTAGTTGTTGAAGATCGAGTAGCTAACTTAATCGTATTGATGGTGTGGATCGAGTAACTGATGAGATTTGTTGTGGTTTAGTTTTTATAGACAAGTTTTTACTTAGCTTTGAACATTTCTATATCAGCAGTTTCAAACGTTATTTTCTATTGGTTGAATTTATGTTAACAATTTAATAATTTGTTGAAAGTGACGAAAGGGTGATCCTTATTGGTCGAACAGTTCAATATGTAGGGATACTTTACAATTTGCTGATTCTAGTTAACAATGTTTCTTGGAAAAATCATGTAGTCAAATTAATAAAAGTTTTAGTTAAATTTCAATTTTCATACGTTATACAAAATAAGCATTTTAGTGTGAGAAAGTTATTCGCGGTTCTAATTTCTTTTATTTGATCATGAAGCGATTTTACGGGAAGTTCTCATGTGACATTGGTATTTATATTCAGTTAAAAATAGATATTTCTAAAGTAAAAACTACTATTACATAAAGTAAATGAAATATTATATTATATAAAGAATATTCAATACGATAAAATAATTCGATTAATTACTAAAATAAGAACATGTTTCGAGATGCGAGAGTATTTACCTATTTGAAATGAGCGCGCCGCGCCACAGCGCAGACGCGTGACGTCAGAAATGAGGAGAGAGGTCACTTGGGACCTAACGTAACAATGTATTATATACACAGCAAAAAATTTTGTATAAAAGTCCATTCAAAATTTGTGTTAAAATTTTTTTCAGACAAGTTCAACATGAAAATGATCTTAAATTTCAACAAAAAATTTAAGAAACATGTTGACTCAAAATGTATATGGTCTGAAAGACAAAAATTCAGTATGAGATTCAGCATATAAACTTTTATTTATTTTCCCCAAAATTTGTATTATAAACATCCTGCCAATAATTAAATTAAATTCTGTCTGATAAATGAAAGACCATTGATAAAAATTCTGCACAAACCTATAAATATAAAAACATCATGTGGCTGTACCACTAATTGCTCGCACGAGAACCCGAGGTCATGGTAATTACACGAGTCGGTATACGATTATTCTCCTCACCGCCCATCCCTTTATCTAACATCCCACGCCTCAATACATATACACTTCACATATGAATTCAAAAAAATATTTGATTTATTCAAAGGTGCGTGCTTACCTCTCTTAGCTCATAGGAGCATTCTTAGACACGCAATTTTAATTCTTAAAATTAATTTAATTTTTTTTTTATTCTATATTCTGTATTCAGGATGATTATAAGTATATACATCTATTGAATATATACATATCTGCTACGGTTTTTAAATTTTCTATAGATATATGCCGAATTCCAAGAGCTTGATAATTCAAAAGGCCACACAGACACATTCTATCATGAACTCACTGTATAATGCAACATTTCGCTCTTATTTTCTCTTGCGTATTCAGACCAAAATTCCAGCATAATTGGATTCTACGAACAAGTTTGCTTCAGTCACTTTGAACTTGGTGGTTTAATATACTCTTTTGTAATATTGTGATAAAAAATGAGAAACAAAAGTGAATAATAGTTATTATCATAACGAATATACTTGATAAGGAAGCAACAGAAAACGCGTATTTATATGCATTATTACTTTGAATTCTATATTTTGATTTATATATTTATACGAAGTGAATAATTTTGTGTAAAAATTGACTCGAAATTTGTGTTGAAATTTTTTTTTACAGTAATTTTACCTGAAAATGATGTTCAATCGATCGCATTATTCGTGTGACTTGATTTAACATTGATGATATGTAAAACACTCGTGAAAAAAATAAAAAATATGTTGACTCAAAATGAATATAGTTTAAGAAACCAAAATTAAGTGTAAGATTCAACATGATATAATATTTATTTGGCGAAAAATTATTTTTCTGATTCAACACAAATTTTTGAGTTAAAAATTGATACAAAATTCACGTTAAAAACTGTTGACACAAATTTTAAGTAAATCTTTATACAAAATTATGTACTGTGTATAGTAATATATATGTTCAAGTATGTACATCTCTAGGTTGTTATAATTTTCAGTGTGCACAGTGAAAAATTTTGTGTAAAAATTCTTTCATAATTTGTGCTGAAATTCATTCAACACAACAGCTTCTACACAAAAGTTATGTTAAATCAACACAATATAAATGTGATTCGATTTGACACAAATAACTTATGTTAAATACCCTCAAAGAATTATAAAATTGTTGAATTATTAATTTACCGATTTGACGAAGAATTTATTTATTTTGGAATGTAAAAATTTCATCAGATTTAACATAAAATATTATTCACTCCAGGCAGAATGATTCTTCTACTTAAATACCAATTATTATTTCAAAACTAAATTCAAAATCTGTGTTGAAAACAGTCGACACAAATTTTGAGCATATAGTAAAAAATTTTGTGTTGAAGTCCACCCGAATTCGTGCTAATAAATTTCTTTAACACAAATTCAACTTGAAAATGACATTAAAACAACACGCTTTCACACAAAATTTTTTACTATCTACGTAAATGTGTGTAAGGGAATGAAATTGATTTTATGCCGCGTCAGAAACTGTTTTAATATTTGTACACAGTCAATTCCAATGCATAGGGTATATCTATAACTTAAAATCATGCATATCCATGATGCGACACTCGACCTTATGTATTATCTCTTACAAAGCGTTATATATTATACACAGACGACGCCGACGATTCAATGACGTTGGCCCATCCAGTCAGCATTTCCGGTAGTTAACAAGAGAGAAAATTTACGTATGTGCAATATCAAAAAAGGACAAACTTTTTTTAAAAAAAAAGAAAAAAAAGGCGCCAAGTTCATGTGTGGCAAAAAAATTGTTACTTTGAAAAAATTACTTTACAAAAAGATTTGATATCAGTCATTTGTTTACCAAGTACACAATATAAGGTTATACATATACATATATAGATCACTTACTATGTAGTATATATTATATATTATATATTACATATTTGTTATACATTGTATATTATATATTATATATTATATAAAACATAGTAAGTCCATATATAATATATAATATATAATATACAATGTATAACAAATATGTAATATATAATATATAATATATACTACATAGTAAGTGATCTATACATGTATATGTATAACCTTATATTGTGTACTTGGTAAACAAATGACTGATATCAAATCTTTTTGTAAAGTAATTTTTTCAAAGTAACAATTTTTTTGCCACACATGAACTTGGCGCCTTTTTTTTCTTTTTTTTTTAAAAAAGTTTGTCCTTTTTAATACTTAGACTACTATTTACAATATTTACAGATTACAATTTTTTTCAATTGATTTATGATCGTATTTCACTCCATTGCATTTATTTATTTTGTGTGTTTATTACCTTTATTTTTTTATTACTATTTTTATCATCATTTATTATTTTTATTATCATTTTTTTTTTTTTTTTTTTTTTCCTTTGTTGGGTTTGGGAAGAGGTTCTCTATATACATATATATACAATATACCTGCGTATACATGTGCTTACTTGTAGATACATACCTACATATCTATGCATATACACCTACATATATATATATATTTTTTTTTTTATATATATATTTTTTTTTTTTTATATATTTTCACTCTGCCCATTTAAATTTTCCGAAAAGATTCAAGATGACATTTTTTTTTTTTTTATTTATTTCAACCCTCATCCCCCCTTTTTTTTGTTTTTTTTTTTATTGGGTCCACCAATACTTCTCTTTATTAAGTCTGTATTTGTCTTTTTCGTCTATTTCTGGTATAGACATGTTATATCTCCATCTTGTGTCCTGTGTAGATGAGTCTATGTTTTGTTCATAATTTATTGCTTTTTGGTTTGGTCCTCTTTTTATATGGTATATTACAGGAACGTTTTGTTTGTCTTGTATGTAATTGAATCTGTCTAAGTATAAAAATGTTTCTGGAGGTATGTTTCCTGTTTCTAGTGTTTGTCTCATGTATGTTACATTTGGTGTCGTTAATTCTTCAATTATTGTGTTGGTGATTATTTTCGATGTGTCAGCCCAGTGGTTTCGTATGAGTTTCAACATGAAGTTATCTATTCTTGGAACTTTTGCTTTGTTGTATATGTTTTTGTTGCTTATGTAGTGTTTGCAATTTGTTTTTTCGCTTTTATATAATTTCAAGCATGTTCTCAAGCATTTTCTTTCGAAGCTTCTTATTTTTTCTATAGTAGTTGGGCTCTGGTTAAACCATATTGAGCACGCGTATGTTATTATTGGTCTTACTATTGCCATATAACAAATTATTTTTGTTCTTTTTTTAAGATTGTTGTTGTAAAAAAGTCTACTTAGTTTTTTAAATGCGTTGTTTGCTTTTGTTAATTGTGTATTTATATGTGTGTTAAATTTAAGTTGTGAATCTATTTGGATTCCCAAGTATTTTACAACTATTTTGTGAGGTATTTCTGTGTTGTTTGATTTTAATTTGAATTTTTTCCAGTTTTTTCTGACCTCTCTAGGTGCTTTTACTAATTTTGGTCTGAATAGGATTGTCTCACATTTCTTTTCATTAATTTTCAGTTTCCAACTGTCACTGTAGAATTGAATTAAATCGAATGTTTTTTGTAGTTCTTTCTGTATTTCTATTACTTTCTTGCCTTTTACATATATTAATAGATCGTCTGCAAATGCTATAGCTTTGGTTTCTGTTTTCATTTTTAATTCGTCGTTTGTATTATTGTTTATATTACCTAGTGATAGCACTTGGCTATTATAAATGTTGAAAAGATTAGGTGACGTGACTGTTCCCTGTTGTAGTCCATCTTTTAAATAGTATTCTTTGTCTGTTGTGTTTTCTCCGTCTGTCATTATGTAGTTTCTATCTTTAATCATGTTCCATATTGTTTTTGTTAATTCTATTGGGAATTTCAATTTTATCAATTTGAAAATCAGACCTTTTATCCAAACTGTATCGAATGCTTTTTCATAGTCTATTAAACATGCACCTATGCATTTATTTTCGTTCAATGCTCTTTGTATGTCTGATGTAAATTTTGTAATTGCGTGTACTGTGGATAGTTTCGACTGGAACCCAAACTGATGGTCTGGTATTATTTTGTTTTCTTTGTTGTATATGTTTATTAGGTTATTTATCAAAATTTCATATACTTTTCCTATGTTAGGTAGTAAGCTGATGGGCCTATAGTTGCTAGGGTCTTTTTCGTTTATATTAGGTTTCTTCAAGGCTATTACTCTTGCTTTTTTCCATCTGTTTGGGAAATAAGTATGATTTAGCGAGTTGTTGAAGATGGTGCAGTATTCTTTTATTATTTTTCTTGGAAGGTTTTTTAGCACTATGTTCGGTATTTGATCTATTCCTGAAGATTTTTTGTTGTTTAATTTTTTAAATATTTTAATAACTTGTGTGGTGCTATAGAAGTAGTTTATTTTTTCTTTTGGATTCGTAGCTTTATTTTCGTTTGTGAACTTTGTTATTACGCTATTTTTTAGTTCTTCTTCTTTCATTTCCTTTTCTAATTTGTTTGTGGTTTCATTGACTATTGATTTTAGTCCTGGTTTTCCCATTTGGCTGTTCTGTTCATATATTGCTTCAAAGTGATTTCCCAAGATTGCTAATTTTTGTTTAGTTTTAGTAATGAAGTAGTCTCCATTTTCGTTTTTTTGACATTCGTTCACGTTCATGTTTGTTTCTAACAGTAGATTTATTTTATTTTTTTCTATTTGTAGATCTGCTATTTCTATTTTCCCTTTAGGTCTGAATATTTGATTGATTATCGGAAACATTTTTTTAGAGTTGTTTGATGTTATCGATTTAATTTTTTCTCTCCAATATTTATTTATTGAATTTTTATATTCTTGTTTTAGTTTTTTTCTTATATTTTTAAGTATTATTTTCAATCTTAATATATAATTGTTATTTTTATTGTTCATTGCTCTATAGATTTTATTGATGTTTGTTATAATTGAGCTTTTGTATTTTTCTAGGTTTTTTATTTTTTTATTTCTATAACAGTCTGTTTGACATTTATTTTTTTTTATATTTGGGACTACTTTTTCTATTGTATCATTTATTTCTTCTTCTAGTTGTACTATATAATTGTCTATTTCATTTCTGTTTAGGTTTATATTGTCTGGGATGTTTTTTTTATGTTGTTGTATTAGTGATTTTTTGAATTTTTCCCAATTTGTTTTATTGAAATTTTTTTGTGTGTTTCGGTGTTAGTTTCTAGTGTCCAATCTGAGTCTAATGTATTTTTTATGTCCATTAGTACAGCATTATGGTCACTGTCGTATGGTATTGCTTTTAGTTCATTATTATTAATTGTTTGAAAATGTAATCTTTGATCTGCTATACATATATCCAAGTATGATTCCCCTCTTGGGTATGTTGGTATATCTGTATTATATAATTGTATTCTATATTTTAAGTCATTTTTTTCTAACCATTTATCTATTTGATTACCTCTTGTATTGTAGCTATTGTTTTTCCATCTTTTGTGTTTTGCGTTTAAGTCTCCGGCTATTATGTAATAGTTTTTGGTGTTTGATAATTCGAGTTTTTGGAATAATTCATCGAATTCTTTTTCAAATTTTTATCTGTTACTTGCTGGGGCATATACTGTGGTCATGATTAAATTATTATTTCGGTTAATTTTTATCTTTATGCTCAAGTTTTCCATGGCTTTTGGTGTGATTTCTTGCATGTTATTTATTACTTCATATTTTATTTCTTTTTTTATTAATATTGCTACTCCTCCTCCAAAATTGTTTCCCGTCCTATCTTTTCTTATTACATTATAATTTAAGATTTCTAGTTTGTATTTTTTATTGAGTTTAGTTTCATTTAAAAGGACTACATCTGGTGTGCACTTTTTAATAAGGTTAATTAGTGAAGATCTTCTTTGATGTTGGATTATAGAGTTTACGTTAACTGATATTATTCTCAGTTTTTGCTTATTGATTTTATTTATGATTGTATTTTTAGAATTCATCATCTTTATTTTTTATTTTTCCTTCTATGATGTCTAATATTCTGTCCATTTTATCTTTGTTCATGAGATAGAGGTCTGTCATATAATTCAGGTGTTCTTGCATTCTATCAAATCTTAATTCTGTTTTGTGTACAAATGTTAATTTATCGCTGATTGAATTTTTTTCTTCATATTTGCTTCTTCTTTTTGCGTATTTTTTTTTAGCTTGTCTGCGTATGTTTTGTTTGGTACTACTTTATTTTTCATTATTTGTTTATTATGTTTTTCATTTTCCGTATTATTTTGGACATTTTTGACTGTATTTTTATTTGATGCTTTGTTTTCTAGTGCTTGGATTTGTTTAGGGCATCCTCTGTATATGTTGCTGGATGTCCATATTCGTGGCAGAGTGTGCAGTATATGTTTGTATTTTCTATTTTTTCGTTTTTTTTTATTTGACATTCTCCAGGGTTGTGTTTCATATTACATTTCACACATCTGTATGCCATTCTGCAATTCGCAGCTGTGTGGTTTAATCTCTGGTAATTTTTGCATTGGATTATTTCTTTTTTTCTTAGTCTTTCCCAGTAGATTATTTGATTATCTAGTGCTTTTATTGATCTTAATGCACCTTCATTGCTATCTGGGTTTAGTTGTATCATATAAATTGGTAGTTTTCTTTGTGATTCGATGGATTTCGCTGTTTCAAATCTTGTTATGTTTTTAATTGTTAAGTTTGGTATTTCTAAATTTTTAATAATTTCCATTATTTCTTTTGGTTCGTATGAGTTGTCTAGTCCTTTCAGTAGAAATTGTTGGGTCTTGTCCTGTTTTGGAGTGTATGTGAAATACTGTGTGTTAGTTTCTTTCAGTAATTCTATTGTTTTTTTGTAATCATTATAGTCGTTCATTTTAACTACATGCAGATGATCGCTCATTCTTTTAATTTGGAAATCATTTGTTTTAGTGCCTTTTCTCAAGACTTGTATTGTGTCTTTTACTTGTTGTTCGAAGACGTTAATAGGCGGTGGTCGCACTTCTCTATTCTTATTGTTTTCATTAATTATTGGATTTTTTGTATAATTATTTTTGTTTTCGTTTATTATTTCTGTATCCCTTGTGTATTTTTCGTTATTATTAGTTCTTTTATTTTTGTTTTTAATTACGGTGACCCAGTCCTCTTGGTTTTCTTTTTGTTGTGATGTTGATGGCGTTTGTATTACTACTATATCCATTTCGTTATTATCATTTTCAATTTTTTGTTCGTCTTTTTTTGATTCTTTGCTATTTTTTTTCAGTTGTTCGATTTCTCTTTTTAATTCATCGATTTGTTTAAGAAGATCCGTAATAATGTCGGATTCTTCTGCTTCACTTTCTGATATGTTATTTGTTAATTTTCTTTTATTTCTACTTGGTCTTGCTACTTGAAGGTTTGGTTTGACTATTTTTTTTATTGATAGTTTTCTGTTTGTACTCACCGTTGATGTTTGGTGTTTTTCTTCATTTTCGATTGTGCTCATTTGGCTATCATTTAAATCTTCTGCTGATGTATATGTTTTATCCATTTTTTTTTTTTTTTTTTATTTCACTGAACTATTATTTTTTATTTATTATTATTGTTTTCTTTTTCAGTCTGCGTTGTATTTGTTGGAAGAGATTGTGTATCTTCTATGCCAATAATACATTTTTCAAGGCTTTCGCCTTTATTGTCTGCTTTTTGTTCACTTATTATTAATTATGTCTTTTTTAGCACTTTACACTTGTGAATTTTCACCACAATTAAGTGATATTATTAAGTGGATGACACTTTTCATGAGATAATCGTTATGATATGCACTCTTACACGTTTAATGATGCATTATGCTAAACGTTGCCTATGCGGCTTGGCGTTTTTCATGTACTTTTATTTGCGTAGGTGTATGTTACCTGCATATAATTTCAGTTTTTGACGATGCGCTATACCTGCATAGAAAAGGGACACGTCCACTCTCTACGACAGAAGGGCGCATTTACTTTATGTAATAGTAGTTTTTACTCTAGAAATATCTATTTTTAACTGAATATAAATACCAATGTCACATGAGAACTTCCCGTAAAATCGCTTCATGATCAAATAAAAGAAATTAGAACCGCGTATAACTTTCTCACACTAAAATGCTTATTTTTTATAACGTATGAAAATTGAAATTTAACTAAAACTTTTATTAATTTGACTACATGATTTTTCCAAGAAACATTGTTAACTAGAATCAGCAAATTGTAAAGTATCCCTACATATTGAACTGTTCGACCAATAAGGATCACCCTTTCGTCACTTTCAACAAATTATTAAATTGTTAACATAAATTCAACCAATAGAAAATAACGTTTGAAACTGCTGATATAGAAATGTTCAAAGCTAAGTAAAAACTTGTCTATAAAAACTAAACCACAACGAATCTCATCAGTTACTCGATCCACATAAGTTAGCTACTCGATCTTCAACAACTACGATTATATCAAGTGATACATCAGTTCTCGATCTTTACTAATCACGATTATATCAAGTGTTATATCATTCACGATCATATCAGTTCACGAATACCAAGTGCGACTTAAACGTATTTTCAATTCAAGTTCACGAATACAGTCATTCATAATACTACGTCAGTTATAATTCATAAATTTCGAAATCCACTAGACCAAAAAATTCAGAATCTTTGTGTCAATTGTTCTTGTAGCGGTAATTCAAGTTTAAGTCAGTAACGGTTTCGGAACATTCATGAATTGTTTTCAATTATAACTATAGTCGTATCGAGAGCTCAGTTCATAATTAATTATAATCATAATTTAAGTGCATTAAATCTAATCAAAGACAATCATATTCATTATATATACAATATTGTAATTCACCAGTTTATGTGCTGAATTAATAAATCAATCAATGAGTATTTCAAATAAAATTATAATCATTTCGAATTCTCTTTATAACATGATCCTTACGCTTCAGCTACGCACGCAGTAGTGGCAGGCAACGATCCTCTAACAAAATAAAATAATATTTCTGTTTTTAAAAACTACGTCCAACAACAGCTACGACGTAGCAATATCAATGGTCACACTCGGAAGTGAAAATGGCGTTTTCTAACGAAAAAAATCAACTAATTGTATTTGTAAAATATATAATAAATATAACAAAAGAAGGAATGATTTCTGAATAGAAGTAAATATATTTAGAATTTTAATTGAATAATTTTTTTCTTCGAATTTTGTAACTTTTGAATCTTTTCAAAATATAATATTTACAGTTAACGATCATATCATGTTGTAAGTCGCCAGTTCTCGTCCGATCACTGAAGCTAAGCAACATTGAGCGTGGATAGTACTTGGATGGGTGACCGCTTGGGAACACCACGTGTCGTTAGCATTTTTTTATTTAACATTTTAGTAAAGATAGAAATTGTTCGACTCAATATAAATAAATAATTTTTATTATACATTTTTACAAAATAGATAAAGTTACATCAAACATCAACATTATTAACATTGTCGAGTTTTTTTTTTTTTAAGTGAAACTTCTTTTGGGGCGGTGTGAATTGGATTTTATGAAACGAAAATGTGTAACGAAAAAGAGATAGCAACATATGTATACATAGGTTTTAGGCTGTGAGAGAATGAGATAGAATGCGTTTCTATATAGTTTCCCTATATTTCGTCTCCTCTTTATGCGATGATATTCGTAGTAGTGGTCTGCGTCCCCACTACTCTTCCATTGTATACAGGCCCGTAACAGTGATGGCCCACAGATCTCCTTGTTTGATCGACATGCGCAGATATTGAGATAATTCTTTTATACCGACAATTTTCAAATGACGTCGTTCTAATTGAGTATATATATATATATACTCAATTAGAACGCGGTCTGAAAATGGAAATATTCGGACCTTTCAGAACTTTTTCGGAACTTTTATTTAACGTTGTAAACGCATGCGCAGTTGGTTGGATGTCAGAACATTTAGACCTATTTCGGAATAAAAATTTCGACTCGGGGAAGTTCCGAAAGAGGTCCGAAAGTTCTGAATCCGGAAGTTCTGAAAAAGTTCCGAATGATGACGTCTGAAAATGGAAATATTCGGACTTTTCAGAACTTTTTCGGAACTTTTATTTAACGTTGTAAACGCATGCGCAGTTGGTTCCCGAGTCGAAATTTTTATTCCGATATAGTTCTGAATGTTCTGACATCCAACCAACTGCGCATGCGTTTACAACGTTAAATAAAAGTTCCGAAAAAGTTCTGAAAGGTCCGAATATTTCCATTTTCAGACCATTCGGAACTTTTTCAGAACTTCCAGATTCAGGACTTTCGGACCTTTTTCGGAACTTCTCAATACGCAGTCCTTGCATATATATACTCGATTGGAACGACGTCATTTGAAAATTGTCGGTATAAAAGAAATTCTCAATATCTAGCGACCAAATTTAAATTAACAAATATAAATTAACAATATGCATGCTGAAAAATACTTAAATATACATAAAAATGAAATGATAGGATAATGAGAAAATTAAAGCATTGGATAAGATAATTTTTTTTTTATTCAATCACATTCATATCATTTTTTCACAATATATTCCCACTACCATCATATGTTCATCAAAAAAGACAACATGACGCATTTTTACTAGGAAGATGTGTAACAGTCATTAATTACGATATTTCGCACTATATAAAACTCAGATCCGTCTTCACTCGGTATTATAACTACACAGGTTCCGTGAATATTATATTATTATGCGAAAATAATATTATACTTAACAAAACACCATATAACACCGACATAATCGGCCGAAACGTACGAAGAAACATGCATAACTACGACACTCAACAGCCATATTGCCATTGTCCCTGTGTCATTGTAAAGCAATGGACGAAAGTTGCCGATGATTTTACGGAATTGACCGATCGATCACGTCTTATTTTTCCTAAGTCCATAGAAATAGGATAAAAATTTTTCTAAGTTCCGTCCACTGAAGATTTTCCAAGTCCCATGTTTCGTGGTGGGGATTTCAGAACTATCGGGACTTATTCTGAACATTGTAAACTAGAAAAATAGCGTGGTGGAGAGATTCGGAATATTCAGAACTATTTCAGACTTTTAAAATGCTTACGTCACAGAAATTCAGACCTATCGGATCTGATTCGGAACTTTTTCAGACGTTTCAGACCTATTTCGGAACAAAAATTTCGACTCGGGATATCAATCTTCTTTTTTGATTATCAAAGTCTACGCGCTCATGTCGCAGATGCAAGTTCTGACCGAATTGCAATGAAATCAAACTTCTTGATACTCTCTGAGACATGATTAGATAATGATGATCATATTGATATTCCTCATTTTTATCTTATAGTTAAATTCAAACGTAATATTAGAGCAGGTGGAGTGGCAAAATATCACAATAATAATGACAGTACTCATATAATCACTCCGCAAATAGATATAATTACAAATCAGAATCAATCATTGTTCGTACATTTTCTAATGCAGGAGAAATGTGTGCTTGTAATAACACCTTTGGTGACGGGCAAATCTTTGTAATTGTTGCGGAATATATTTGTCCGAATAAATCGATAAATAATATCATCGAATTCACTCATGAAAATCCAGTTAAATACACGCCAGAGGTGTCAAAGATACTTGGAAAAACTTATTAACAATTATCAATGATTTTAAGTGTAGATTTTAACCCAAATTTCGCGGAATTAATTTCAAAATCTTTGGTAGAATTCTTAAATAACACATTCGGCTCAAAAATGTCAAATAAACAAATCGAGCCAACAACAAGATTAAGAACTACACAATAGATGCAGTATTTCTAAAGTTTTTAGATAAGATTCAAACTGCAACATTTGTGTCGTATTTCAGTTATCACAAGCCGCTAATGTCACGTTCAGAAATAAGAATAATGATAGTAATGTTGCTGTATGATATAACTTTATCTATTTTGTAAAAATGTATAATAAAAATTATTTATTTATATTGAGTCGAACAATTTCTATCTTTACTAAAATGTTACTTTAAGTAATAAAAAAATGCTAACGACACGTGGTGTTCCCAAGCGGTCACCCATCCAAGTACTATCCACGCTCAATGTTGCTTAGCTTCAGTGATCGGACGAGAACTGGCGACTTACAACATGATATGATCGTTAACTGTGAATATTATCTTTTGAAAAGATTCAAAAGTTACAAAATTCGAAGAAAAAAATTATTCAATTAAAATTCTAAATATATTTATTTCTATTCAGAAATCATTACTCCTTTTTTTTATATTTATTAGATATTTTACAAATACAAATAGTTGATTTTTTTCGTCAAAAATCGCCATTTTCACTTCCGAGTGTGACCAAAAATTAAAAAAAAAATATAAAAAAACTCGACGTGGTTACCTCGGGAAAGTGATTACCTTTTGATTTTTTTTTCAGATCCAATAATAACATACAGCGGGGCACCGCACAGAAACTTTTGACGCGTCAGCGTACATCTAGTGTCAATGGCTCAATTTTCATTATTTTTCATTCGAAATTTCACAAAATATACTTCACATATCACAGTGCCATGTAACAAATATTTAAATAAATTTAGATTTGCCGTATTTCCAAAAAAAATTCGGAAAAATTGGCTAATTTTTCACCGAATTAACCATACTACCCCCTAGCTTCGTTTTATAAAGTGTTGAGTAAACAAATCTTGGGGAAAAATTCGAATAATGAATTAATTGTTAATATCAAAGAAAAATTGATATTAACATAATATTTTTTAAAATATTTATCTAAAATATTCTCTAATTTCTTCAAATTACATAAGAAAAACTTATTCAATGTAAACTTCACAGAAATTTTTAACTATCACAAAAATGAAGTGACATAATAAAAATTTGATACAATATGTCATAAAAAAAAAGTATTCTACAGTCTTTACAACTCTCGTACGGAAAGTTTTTTAATTCCATTATAAGAATATAATTTATATATAATAAAGCCGAGTTTGAAATTATTTTACTCACTAAAGACACCGAACGTTGTTGTACATTTAATCCAATATCTTCTTTCTCGTCACCGCAATCAGTCGTATAAAATAAAACACTTTTTTTAGATCCACGAGAACACGCACCTAGAAAAAATGAAATTGAATAAAATATTATACATTTCAAGTAAGCAAAAAAAAAAAAAACATCTGCAATTAAAAAGATGAATAAATAAAATTGAAATGAATTTTATCAATTCATTCATTTTTTTCATCCTTTTCCAATGCGTAAATCACTTTAGAAATGAACCAAGTTATTATTACATGATGATACACGGATACTTTTGCTCGAAGCAAAACCCACAATTGCAACCAATAAATTTATGAGACATGCTGCAGCATCATCAGCACCACTACTATCATCCAATACACACTACACCTTCTCTTCTGTCACAAGCAATTAAAATTTGCTGAGAATATATCACGTTTATACAACCCGCCCAGCATTTATGTTAATCATTACCTGAACGTCTTCCCATTCCGATTGAATGCCTGATGATTGGCTGACGATGGTAAAACTACCTCGTAACGATCCTCGATCATCGCATCGCGGTACGACACGATCATATATGCGTCCTGTTGACATGTAAAAATAAATTAATAAATTAATAGATATCAAAATGAACGAATGAATAAAAATGATTTGATAACAAATTGCGATGCTTTTGTTTATGATGAGATAATTAAAAAAATAAGACAAGTGGAAAATTTTAAATTCAATACAAGACGTTACACAGTGAGGAAATTGTTGTCAAAGTCCACTCAGAATTTGTGTTCAAGTTTTTTAAATATAAATTGAATCTGAAAATGATGTTTAAATAACACATTATTCATACGACTGGATCAAACTCCGATGGTGTATTAAATACTCACAAAAAATTGAAAAATATGTTGACTTCAAATGTATAATAGTCTGAGAGGCAGAAATTTAATGTGAGATTCGACTGAAATATTATTCATTTTACTTGCAATTATTTTTCTGCCTCAACACAAATTCGCGTGTTGAAAATTGATACAGAATCTGCATTAAGAACTATCGACACAAATTGTGGGTGAACTTTTACAAAAAATTTTTTACTATTTACGAAAATATTTGAGATCATTCTGAAAGAATATTCAATCATATTTTATTATAATATTAAGAATCAGAATATTCGTGGGAAGTTATTATATATCTGGATATTGCCAATATGTGATGACGAAATTTTGGAAAATAGTTTGAAAAAATGATTGTATTTTCCCCAATTTACTTAAAATAATAAAAGTACAAATAGGTTTCTATCTTACGATACAAATTTTCCTATGAAATAAGCAAAAAGACATACCGAAGTGAACAGGAATTATTTAAAAGAGCGAAAAGAATAAATTAATAAAATGCATTAATTTTGAGCAAATGAAATAGAACATAATTGTAGGTTAAGTTGCAAAACAGGGACTACAACACAAACACAAAATAACAAACACATGTACACTAGGCTGATATTAATTATGTAAATATAGTGTGTAAGGAATGTAATCAACCTAGTAATAAGTACTATGTAAAACAACTTCATTGAATAAACGTAATATTTGAAAAAAAAAAACTTAAAATATTGAATAAAATATAATATATGTTATAAATGAATATTGAATATATTTTAATTTTTTCAATTTTGAGAGATATATCAAATTAGATAATTTTCACAAGGCTTTAAATTAATTTAATCAGTTCATCGTATTTTTCTTGTATTAAAATTTTAATTTAATAAAGTACTCATTCCACGCAAAATTATTTTTCTGCTTCAACACAAATTGTCATCTTAAAAATTGATACAGAATCTACATTAAGAACAGTTGATATAAATTTTAAATGGAGTTTTACAAAAAATTTTTTACTCTGCACATTTCGACACTTAACAGATTATTCTATATGAACTTCATACTAATATATTAAATCGAAGGGGTCCGAGCGACGGATATGTTATGCCTATTGGTATCAGCATTGCATTCTGAGCACATCACAACCAAATAGCACACCTGACTGACAGCTGTAAAACCCATTTCTCCCTCATGTCTACATGTCAATATATCCCTCGCAGATGGGTCCGTTATGGCTGTTGATTGCATTTATACTCAACCCTATTATATCATCCGTGCACAACATACGGTAACCTACTACTATGTACGTCTAGAATCAGTTATCCGCATATGTGAATACGTTAGAATGTGTATACACGGTCGATATTATGTTCGCCCCATTTAGTTTAGAGGATTCAGCTTTGCCACTAACGTAAATGTCTCATGACCGCTAGGGAAATTAAACATAATTGGATTTAATTTTATTTGTAAAATAAGAAGTGCTATACTTAAGTCTTAATTGTTATTATAGAATTTAATTTATATTTATGCGATACAGAAATTTACTACTACTTTACTACTAATTTGTTTTGCATATAACTCAAGCGAATAAATCGAAGTAATGTGAAATAATATTTGTATTATTCAGCTAAATGTTCAATTGAAATTTGTACCAACTGTTCTGGATACAAATTTTAACACGAAAATTCGAGTTGGAACAGAGAATAATAATATTAGAATAATATTTCATTTTAAATCTAACACAAAATTTTTATCTGTCAAACTATGTACATTTTGTGTTTGATTGGTAAATGAGTAATTTAACATAATTTATAATTCTTTATACCAACCGTTTAATATATTATCTATGGAGGGCATTCCCGGATTTTTTACGCGACCCACTTCGATTTCGCTGATTTTTTCATATGTTTTCGTACGTATCAGAAGCAATTTGCATGCTAATTTTTAGCCTTTTATTCCAAACCGTTATTGAGTTATTAATTTTTGAAATTTTTCGGTAAAAAATTGTCTATCGATCATAGATTTGTAATAAGTTAATTCGATATCCAAAAAAATTGGGGGTCATTTTTTTTGTTTTTGAATGTAGTATCAGGAAAAAAATACAAAAAAATTATCCGAAGTCATCATTACTTAATTATTCAGGTTTGAATATTGAAATCGAGATTTTCAAAAAAGTGGACATTTTCGATATTTTTGAAAAATTTCCCCAAAATTCTAGTCCCAATTTCGAAATTTTTGATCTATTTTTTATCGAGTTTTGAATTTTTTTTTTTTTTTTTTTTTTTTTTTTCATCAAATTATTGATAATTAAATTTTTTTTAATTTAAAAATTTTTTTCTCTTCGGATGGTTGCGTGAAAAATCCGGTGATTTGGTATGGATTGCACCCTATGTTAAATCAAACGATATGAATATTATGTTAATTCACCATTAGTTTTCTTGACTAAAATTTTGATAAATTCCAACACAAATTTTGCATGGAGTTTGCATAAAGTTTTTTACTATGCAAATAAATTTGTGAAACGAATAAAGGAAGGGTTTTTCATCAGTTTCGACTTAATTTGTGAAATAGAAATTGAAATATTCGAAAATTAATCAATTTTTGGAAATCGTTTCGTATGAAAAAAATTGATTTATCTGATTTTATTAATATTATTATTATTTTTTGACGTTATAACGTAAATTTTTGAATGTTTAGTATTTATTTGACAGTTCGAAAACACTTTGTCATTATGTATCTTCCACACTATATTATATGAAAAATAAGTTGATGTCAATTAATTTAATTGGTCGCGTGCGAATAAACTTTATCTCACAAATCGCGGCTTAAAATACCACAGTTGCGTTCAAATACACATATGTGTGTGTATACATATGTATATTATATGTATATATATACACAAAAATGGTGTCTTTTTTTTTTTGATAAATTATCCCTAACGCTGAACCTCGAGTATAAGTTTTGTTCCTTGTCAGATCATGTCCGGTTCAGAAGTTGTTTCAGCGTTGGAATATCAAATTCGCGGTCTTGATAAAATTATCTGATCAGACCCTGACAGGATCTGTAGCGTAAAATCATGATCAGGACCATGTCAAACTGGCACTCAATATGAAGTTTAATATATCATCCATATTTTATTTTATAATTTACGTTTATTTATATTTTACGATGCGAGGAAATATTTTATTAATTATATGGGAATTCAAACCTATATGGTAAAAAAATTGTTGTAAAAGTCCACTCAGAATTTGTGTTGGAATTTTTTTAACACTAATTCAACCTGAAAATGATGTTGAAACAACAAATATATTATATTCATGTGACTCGATTCAACAGCTCTAATTGTAAACAAACTCAAAAAATTAAAAAATATATTGACACTCCAAACTCAATATGTCTGAGACAAGAATTAAGTGTGAGATTCGACATGGAATATTATTCATTCTGCGCAAAATTATTATTCTACATCAACACAAATTTTCATGTTGAAAATTGATACAAAATCTAAATTAAGAACAGTTGACACAAATTTTGAGTGGACTTTTATCAAAAAAATTTTTTACTGTATAATCCCTTGAAATGATAAACTGACAACATTGACCCTACTCATAGACTTGTAAATTCATTATAAAAAATTATATTGATCAATTTGTCACACAAAGAAACCAAATTATTAAAAAAAAAAACATATCAAGATTTGTTAATTTTCAACAGGTAAATTTATTTATCATTATTTCTATATGTATAAATATGATATCTGTATTCAGACATGTCTAATTTATACCTGATCAGGGCCATTTATGACAACACACAAGCTTGACCAAATTTCTACTCGGAAATAACTTCATTATCGATGACGTCGACACGGGTATCTATTTAATGCCCGCATTTAGCCTGACTAATATTAGTTTTTCATCCAAGCGTGGATAAACGTTACCCTTGGAATCTTCGATTAATGTTTTTTCATCTACAACGTTACATAAAAATAATCCACACCGTATATATATGTTCATGTACAAGTCGTAATATTTTTATGATTTTCCTCTTGTTATTTTTACATGCAAAATAATTTTATATTTACACTGAGAGAACAAATCTGTTCTACAAATTGTAACCTAGATATAACCTGAGTACCCGTGACCTACAGATTTTTTGAACATTGAACAGCAATGTGTCTAACATTACATCGAAATTATGTAAATTAAACTGATAATTCGAATTTTTTAATTCCAATAAATTGCGTGGTAAATTGTAATAAAGTATTTGTAATGAATATTGAAAATTTAGTAATTAAAAAAAAAAACAAATTTTGAAGAATCTGAAAATATACCGTTACCAAAAAATGATATAAAGAACTATTTAATAAATAGTTCACAGAAAATTGATATTTTAGTAAAAAATAATGTGCGAAGTTCTCTCAAATTCATTTTAGAATAAATTTCTTTTTTTTTTGTGGTTAGTAAAAAATCTTTAGATGTGTACTTATAATTATTAAGTGTTTAGTAATTTTTTGGATTTGAAAATATTCGAAAATAGTGGTTTAATTCACGAATAAATTCAATAATTTTCAAAATTCTAATGCATTATTTTTATCCATTATCTATATCTCATATTTATTAGAAATACGAAATCATTTCAGGAAAATTCAAATCCAAATTTTATTGCGCACTTACTTAATAACATATTGTATAATTAGTGAATTCTAATTGCAGAACTTGAACAATTGTTCAATATGGTGAAATGTCTAAAGTACTCAATAAATTCTACAGAATATTACTACACACTAAAGGAAAAAATTAAAGGGTCAAAAAAATTTCCGAAATTTTTTCGTGTTTTTTGACAGGCTGTATCTCAATGAAGAATGGTCACATTGAGATTCTAAAAAAACGATATTGAAGCTGAATAAACAAGCTATCCAACCCAGTCGATAGTTTAGCTAAAAAAAAAAAAAATGTTCTTAAGTTCGTGGACTAAAAAAAAAAGACATAAAATTTGCAAATTTTTTTTTCGCGTTATTTCTTAGGATCACGTAATAACCGTGACTCCAAAAATTGTTTCGCTACAAGATCTAAAATCTAGAGACTCAGAGCTTCAAAATGCTTTTTTTGGAAGCTCGATACGACCATTTTTCACTGAGATACAGCCTGTCAAAAAACACGGAAAAATTTCGAAAATTTTTTTGACCCTTTAATTTTTTCCTTTAGTGTATTTTCATAAAATTTATCCCTATTTCTATTTTAATATTTACGAGAAAATTTTCAATGCGTAGACACCACCCTAATTTTCACAAAATTTAATTTCTTGACTATTCTAAAAGTATATCTTTAGCAATGCAATGAGTTAAACATTGTTTGTTTATTTAATTTACAACGGGTTTTATTACGTCATATGATGTGATTTATTCTGACAGAAATCATATAGACGTCTTGAAGGTAATTGTCATAACACAAAGCCATCCAGTTCCCCTTCACAGACATTTAAATTTCTCCAACAGTCAAATAACACCTGTCGCCGAATCACAGTGGGCGTATACGAAATGACTTGGTAATGTTTATTATTTCTTAATCCTCAATAAAGTAAATTGAAAAAATTTTTGGCCAGTTTCCAACTTGCTCTTTATACTTTTCATCATGATTGTAAGTTGTGTCAATTGTTTGGAAAATAATGAACAAATGTGTTATCTTCCAGACTATTAAATTCAAAGGCAAACGAACTGAAAGTTTGATCAAAGTTTAGTAGAGGATTTGATATTCCGTTTCTCCCTTTGCGTCCACTGCCTACGTATAAATTTTCAATATTTCTCCGCCATCCGCTTCCGAGATTATTTGATTCGTTATTTTTTTTTTTTCCAAATTATTCAAGTTGACCTTTGATTCGTTACACAGTGAAAAATTTTTACACAAAAATTATAGTAAATTAATACAATGTTTATGTAATTCGACTTGAAATTAATGATGTTAAATATTAAATGAATGAATTTGCTATATTACTCATTTATAAATTCAACACAAAATTTATTTAGTTTGACAAACAAAAATTTTGTGTTATAGATATATCATAAAATATTGTTCATTTTAAACAGAATAATTTTTCTACTTCAACACAAATTCTTGTCTTAAAATTTGATACAAAATTCTTTATTAAACAAAAATTTCAAGTGAACTTTTACACAAAAATTTTTACTGTCAGCTAAATTGATTTTCATTTATTTCATTATCGATTATTAATCACAAAAAAAATTTCAAAATTCAGATGATTCGAATATTCCTTATCTAACTTCGTGAAGAAAATTTAAAAAAAAAAATGTAAACACATATTTTGAAGTCTAATTGAAAATTTAATTTAATCTTTCTTTATTTTTATTTATTCATGATTTGTTTTCAATTATTTTACATTTTTCCAATAATTCTTTTACAATATTCTGTTCATCATGCGTTAAAATACCATCTCTAAGATATCCAATAACATTCCCGGCGTGATGTACAATCAATTTTCTTCTGTCCTCATTAATTCTTTGCCTCAACATTTGTTCATTCATCTGATTTTCATTCAATTCCTCTTCAATTCTTCGCGTCAATGTCTCATTACGTATTCTCATTCTGTCTGCAATTAATTTTTCTAATTCTTCTTTATAATGTATTTGCTTCCGTTTTCTTGCTTCTACTGTCAATTGTACCAATCTCATGTCATTCATTACTTTTCTCATTACTTCTTCAGCAAATAATCTATCACGTTCTTTCGCACGTGATTCACACTCAATCGATAATAACATTTGCCTCTTTAAATCTGCATTTAATTCTTCTTTTGCTTTCAACTTTTTATATTTTTCTTCATGCTCTTCAATCATTGCCTCATACATTATTTCCTCTCTTGCTAAATCATTAATGATTGCTTCACGTTCACGTCTCTCTATCGTAACATCAACATACAATTTTGCTACCTCTTCTATCAATGCTTCACGACGCTTTACCTGATTCTCTCGTTGTATATTCATCTCTTGTGACCTTCGTTCAATTTCTTCCAGGTATAATTTTTCTCTTTCAATAGCTTTTAACTCTTTCTCTTCATTTATCGCTCTCTTTATTGCTCGTATTTCTTCGAATAGCAATCGTTCATGTCTCATTTTTTTCACATAAAAATCCCGACGTTTTTGTTTAGCTAACTCGTGCAGTTTGTCCATCAACTCGTCGACCTCCTCCAATACCTTTCGCTCCACAATTGCTGCTTCAATCTCTTTTTTTCTCGCCAACTCTTTTGATATTATTTGTTCCTCGAGAATTTTCTTATATTTTTCCCGATTTTTCAACGTCTCTATACTCTTAATTTTCTCTTCCTCAATGAAATTTTCATGCTCAATATTAATCAATTGCATTGATAATTTTTCTTGAATCTGTACAGCAAGTTTATCAGCATGCTTTTCAGCCAATTGGGCCTCCAATGCTTTCATTGTATACGCATTACGAAATTGTGCCTCAAGCTGAGTTACTTCGTCGCAAAATGATACTCTTTGACAATTTCTCGACAACACTCTTTTAAAACATTTATCAGACATGATTCATTAAATAATTTCCTGTATCTTTTATTCGTATTATTTATTCCCCTTTGTCTTAATAATTCTTTAAAATGGAAATACTACAAAAGTTTATTCCTACCTTGGATTAATAATTCCGAGAGAAATTTTTGCTACACACATTAATCACTATAAAAACACAAGAAAATTGTATTTCTTTTTTTTTTTTTAATTTTAAAAATGCACTAATATATACGTGGAACTTTACATGAATATTTATGCGGAACAAACAGAGACGTGAAATACGTCTTTGATGTTTAAGCGTTAAGTGTATGTGAATACTGCTTGTCGATAACACACCGGTGTCACAATGTTGTGAATTTTATACGTGATATTATAGAACGCGTGTAAACGCTATGATGGTTTGGGACCAACTAACATCAACTAACCGGCTTTCCGCGCCATGACACAGCTATAGAAAGAGGGGACTCTCATTGGGGACCCATTTCTCCCCTCTTCCAAAAGGATATCCCGTCGTGTGTACAATACATATATACAGAAATAATATATAGCAATAAGAGTCCAGGTTAATATTCGTATTTATTTCCCCCTCGGTATATATTATTTTTTTCTTTCACGTATCGTTAATTTCCTTAGTCATTGTCATACACATTTATTTATTTTTATTTCACTTTGTTGGGCCCTTGAAACAACAGAACAACTACGTGGAGTATATATTCAAATAAATTTCATTGAGATATGTATTGCAATGGGAAATTCAGTTTGTTTATTTATTTATTTTCCTTTTATGAATTTAAGGAAATCGTAAATTTGTTGTGTTGGTTAAATTGTGGATTCTGTTTTATGGTAGATTCATTAATTTTACTTGTATTTTATGTCTTCTTTGCGGTCTGTTTAACACTTGAAAGTGGAAGTAACGGATAGAATTCAAGCAACTGTTTGAGATAATAAAAGTAAAAACAAGATGAAAAAATAGAAATAAAAATTAAAAATAAAAAAAAAAAAAATGTAATTAAATACGAACGATAGAAGAATACTCAAGATGGGAAATAAAATAGAAAAATAAAAAATTTGATGGACTGGAAGTAGAAATTAATTGATTTTTGATATTTTGACGAATGTATAGTCTGATAGAATGATAAAATATTTTAATTACGAACATTTTTCATATTCTTGTTTACACTTTATTCATTATTATTTATAATTGCGTGCAATAATAATACATACACGATTTATATGCACATATATAAATAAATTTATGTTTCTAACATGAATTTTGTACCAAATTTAAACACAAGAAATTGTATTGAAATAAAAAAATTATTTTGCTTGAAGTGAATAATTTTTTATGTTAAATTTGATATAAAATTTTTGACTGTCAAAATGCGTAAATTTTCTGTTAACGCATTTTTGAAACTCTGTAATTGTTTAAAATAATATTCATTTTTAACCCAAATTTTCGTGTGAACTTTTACACAAAATTTGTTACTGTGTATACAAGGGAAATAGGCCTAAAATGGCATACTAACTTTTTTATTGAGTGCTACTCGCAAACTACAAACTGGTGAGTTGAAGTAAAATATTTTTATGAAGCTTCAGAAATATTATTTTCATACTGACACATTCGAAATACCGTTCATTTTAACAATTTATTTTATTGCAAAAAAACATAAAAACTCTCATTAACCATTTTACCCTTATTATACTTTGGGTAATCTCACAATAAACGCTATAGAGCTCTTACATTGTTGGTTCAGTATTATTGCGTTCATTGTAAAATAACAATTAATGTCAGATCAATAAATTTCAATTCGAAGCAAATTTGTTAATTGTCAATTATAATCGACTTTCATTCTTACAGCTCTACAACTCGAAAACTGTTAATCGGAGACTTTTTTTGTAGCAAATTTAATGCCCTACAAAAACTGTACATTCATTTTTTCCAAAAAAAATTCTTGATTACCGAAAAATTAAGTTGAAGTCGAAAAAATAAATTTTTTCGTGTTATTTATATGGGAAATCGAATTTTTGAATACGATAAGTTTGTAATTGACTCAAAATTTTTTTTCAAACGGGAATATTTTTTTTTTATTTTCTGATAAATCATCAGATTTTCAGGTATGACTGACAAAGAAAAAATATTGCCTAAAATAGAAACACTCTAGGCTACATAAGCCATTTTAGAGTCATGTCACTATTTTACAAAACATAATTAATTTTTGTACTCAAAGATAAAATCATAATTTTCTAAGTAGTAAAACACATGAAATATAATCTACTTCTACCTACTCAACTGTAGTTTTGTTGATTTGCTTCACTTGTTAGGAATATTTGAACTTTAACTACGCACAAAAAAAAATATTTCACAAAGAGCAATATGCAATGGTGTAGTATGCCATTTTAGGCCACTTTCCCCAATATTTATCTCCTGTTTTATTCTTTTTTCGTATTCTCCAAGCACTCAGTATAATAAAAATTCTCTAAAAAAAAATCTTAAATACATATAAACACAGAATTATTTATATATTTTCATTGAATTCTCAGATCTGTATCTCAAAATAATTATCTAAACGTAACAAAATATTATTAATCAAATTCACAATGTATTATACATTAACGCATAATATTTTCTGTATACCAAGTATAATAGTATTGATTTAACATTACGCAATTATGTGTCTATAAATAATTTCTCCATAATCATAATGAACAATAAGAACATATTATTACCAATTAAATTAACAATGCCATTGTAAGTCTCAAACTCGAGAATGCAAAAATTTTATTTAAGATATATAGAGTAAATATATTCTTTCATAAAATCTGTTGGGGGTTTCTGTTCTATTTCTCGGTACGTTTATTTTAATACAAGTGCATACGTAACGGGTTGTTGTGTATTCTACAGTTCGTTTAACCACGTATATATTCTCCAATATTCGAAAGAGCTTTCAAGTTGACCTGGAAACGTCATCACTTGCCTGTCACCAATAAACACACATATAGAAATTATGTAATACCATTTTCGGGTGAAAAATACTTTTTATTGTACATTGTGTATAATGATTTATTGAATAAAACAGCTGAAGGAAGGAATTTAATGATGGAAGAAAAAAGAAAAAAGAAATAAAAATAATAAAACTTTTATATTTCTTTTCTCTTTTAGTGTTGGGAGTTTGTTGCTTGATTTGACGAGAAGACCCCAGTGTTCATTTGTGGCTACAGGAGTAAATGAATTTGTTGCTAGGGTAACCATAATTTCATTAACTTTTACCCTTTTTTTTTGTTGTTACTTTATTTTAATCAACAAAGAAAGGATACATAATGCAACACTTTCATCAATATAATCAATTATGTAACATTTTTATTATTCACAGTGAAAAATTTTTTTTTACGCACAAATTCAACCTGAAAATGATGTTGAATTTTGATAAGAAATTAAAAAAATATGTTGACTCAAAAATTATTTAGTTTGGCAGATAAAAATTTAGTGTGAGATTTACTATAAAGTATTTAATTTACGCAAAATTATTTTTCTGTTTGTGTTAAAAATTAATACAAAGTTTCCGTTAAAATCAGTTGATACAAATTTTGAGTTGATACTTCCACCCAAAATTATTTATTATGCATAGTAATATATTTTCAAGTAGATGCATCGATAAATTTTCAAAATTTTAAGTATGGACAGTGAAAAATTTCGTGTAAAAATTCACTCAAAATTTGTGTTGAAATTTTTTCAACACAATTTCTACACAAAAGTTATGTTGAATCAACATAATATCAATGTGATTCGATTCAACACAAATAATATGTCGAACACCCTCGAAGAATTAAAAAATATGTTGAATTACTTATTCACCGATTTGATAAAGAATTTATTTATTTCGAAATGTAAAAATTTTATTAGATTCAACATAAAATATTATTCACTTTATGCAGAATGATTTTCTACTTCAACTCATCAAGAATTTGATTATTATGTATATATAAAACTTTAATAATATTTTTTGAAAACGTACGATGACTTTTAGTTAAGTAATGAAATTTATGTAAATGTTTTGATGAATAAATTTTTCATTTAAATTCCCTTGGAACTATTCTACACTGTAGTTAAAATGAGTCTATAAACAATATCCGTAAATTTAGTGTTAATACCGATAATTATGTTACAATTCAATCCGAAATTTATGTTAAAAACAGTTAATACAAATTTTGAGCGCACTGCAGTAAAAAAATTTATGTAAAAGTCCACCCAGAATTTGTATTAAAATTTCTTCAACACAAATTCAACCTAAAAGTAATGCTGAAACGACACATTATTCATGTGACTCGATTCAACGGCCTTGATAGTGTGTTAAACAATCACAAAAAATGAAAAAATATGTTGACTCTAAATGCATAAAGTCCAAGCGATAAAAATTTAATATGAAATTCGACATGAAATATTATTCATTTCACGCAAAATAATTCTTCTGCTTCAACACAAATTCTCGTGTTGAAAATTGATACAAAATTCACATTAAAAACAGTCAACACAAATTTTGAATAGACTTTAACAAAAATTTTTTAGCAAATAAATTTTCACACAAAATTTTTCATCGTGACCAAATATGTTTATATTCATTTTCACGAACATCCAAACAATATCTTTGTGAAATAATGAGCGAGAAGCGGGTGGCTCCGCGCAACGAGCAGCCCAGATACTCGACGTGCCCGAGTCTCCACCACCCCCAGCAGCCCGTCGTACGTCGACGTTCCCGCGACGAACCCTCGAGCGTTCAGTGCTAGCGCTTCTGCCGCTTTGTACGTTTGAATCGGGGCTAGTGGTATGTTCGTGCATCAAGTACTTTAGCTTATCCCAAATTTTATTTTTCAAAAAACAACATATATTGACATCAATATAATATCCATTCACATGATGTAGTGAATCTGTTGTCTCAGTTGATGTCGTTAATATTTTGAAATTATCGTCAACATTTTATTTGCAGCAGTTTTATATTCATTATAATTATTGACGATAATTATAATTATTTCTTTTCCTTCAGCATAATTTGAAAAACAAATAAATATATATAAATCAAAATAAGTGTATTTTGTACATTTCAGAGATTGGGAAAAATTAATTTGTTGAAAATTTTATTTATTTTTATTGGCAACAAGTGACAACGTGTATCGCAATTATTTTGCGTAGAATGTGTTAGTGTGTTTAGTGAAAAATAATTTATTGATAAGATAAATTTGTTTTCAACATTTCTTTTGTTTCTTTTGTCGTTGTAATTTTTTTATTGAATTGTTTATTTTTTTCGACTTTTAAAGTCATTGAAAGTGTCACTAGTCTCGATGGATTTGATTGTATTTTTTAGCGCGGGTAAATTTTCTTTTTTCTCCTCAAGACATTTTAACAAAGTTCTGACGCACACAAGGCAAAGATGATTTTGCTGATGCACGAAAACCAAGAAAGAAAGTGGTAAGAAAAAACATAAGAAAAAAAAAACAAAGAATCGAGAAAAGTTTCGCGCGGCTGTGTCAAGATTTATTCTGACAGGTCAAATGGATCACATCGGCTTACTCTCACCCGTCATTTGTGACTGATAACACCAAATTGAATGAATGCACACACGGAAGCTTGCAAAGGTTTTTTTTTTTTTTTGAGTAAGAAATTAATTGATAAAACAAATTGAAATTTACAGACACAAATCAATCAATCAGTCAATCACGCATTGATTCATATATAGCAATATAATCCGTCACGTATTATACAGTTAATTTTTTTACTTTCAATTCACTCATTTAATTACATAATATATATGCAGCAAAAAAATTTTGTGTAAAAATCAACTCAAAATTTGTGTTGAAATTTTGTTTACACAATTTTTACACAAAAGTTATGTTACAGTCAACACAATATTCATGAGATTCGATTCGATAGAAATGATGTTTAATAATAAATGAATAAATTTGTTGAATTACTCATTTACTGATTTAACAAAAAATTTATTTAGTTTGAAAGACAAAAACTTTTGTGTCAGATTTAATATATAAAATATAAAATATAGTGTTCATTTTAATTAGAATTTTTTTTTTACTGTGACATAAATTCTTGTGTTAAAATTTGATATAAGATTTGTATTGGGAACAGTTCTCAATAAATTAATTAATCCAAATTTCGAAACAATTACATTAACACAAAATTATTTTCTTTGTAGAAATCTTTATCATAATTTCATTGTGTATATGTGAAGACAATGTAAAACATAATTCAATACACACATAACATATTCAATTCGTTCCATGAATTCTATATAGAATTTTTCCAAGAGAAATAATAAAAATAAAACTATTGAATATAATTATAAAATAATCAAAATATACACACATGTATATATTTTGTACTTATATATAATAGAAGTTTGTATGCATATGTACGAAGTTATGTATGTCATATGAATGAGCTTTAATATTTCCCATCGACCGAATTGTTGATTTTCGTTCCAAATTGATTCTGTCACTAATCACATGAACGATTGACAAATCCCATTTTCGACATAAGCCGTGTGAAAATTACTATGAGAGTTATTATATAAATATATAATATATCTGGAAAACCCTCCAACAGATTGCGTGCTCGAAATATCCTTGACTCTTGCCCTAAAAAACAAATATCTCTCGATTTATTATTCATAATGTGCAGTTTCTACATCGTTTTCATTTCTTTGTTTCGCAGCTCTGAATTTTTGAGTATTCGGCAAAGAAAAACTTGATTTAAAAGTCCGGTCAAAATTTGTGTGAATTAGTTTCAACGCAAATTTTAACCCAAGAACTTGTGTTAAAGTTAAAGAATCGTTTTGTTTGAATAATATTTAGAGAAATTTGAAACATTTTTTTATTCTAACGAGGGGTTAATATATTATTTGAATTGAATTGAATCACATTAATTAATTAATATTGTGTTGATTAAACATATTTTTGGGGAAAAATTGTGTGATAAGAATACGGAGTAGACTTTTACACAAAATTTTTCAACGTGTATAAAAACAAACTCATTAAATATACATAGTTAAAAAATTTTTTTAAGAGTCCACTCGAAATTTGTTTGAATTATTCTTAACGCAGATTTTGTGTCAATTTTTAATGGTAGAGTTTGTGTTGAAACAGAAAAATAATTCTGCGTGAAATGAATAATAGAATAAAATTTAAATATTTATAATAATGGGAAAATATGATAAGTAGATTAAAATAAATTGATATATATTATTTAATATAATCTTTTGAAATTTTTTTACATGCAACTGAAAAAATCACAATATATTTAATATTCATTTGACAACTATTAAATATTACTCAATATTTTAAGTGAATTGAAGAAAATAAAATCCTTTTTTTACACTATTTTGCTAAATTTCAAAATCACATTTGCATTATCTAAATATATAATGATTTCCCATTAATATTCTGATTCTTAATATAACAATAAAATATATTTGATTATTCTCTCAAATATTTTCGTACACAGTAAAAAAATGTTTGTAACAGTCCACTCAAAATTTGTGTCAACTGTTTTATTAAAGATGATTTTGTATTAATTTCAAACACGAGAATTTGTGTTGAAGCAGAAAAATAATTTTGCGCGAAAATTTCAAGTTTAATTTGTGTGAAAAAATTATTAACAAAAATTTTCTGTGAAATTTTACAAAATTTTTTTACTGCGCAAATACTCAAAATAAAGTTTTATTGAGTCAAGCTCCAAACCGATTTGAATCTCTTTTACCCAATTTCCCACAAGCAATTTGTAGTTTCAGAGTCAATATTTTTTCTTTTTTGTCATTCGTTCTATTGTGGTCCTGCGAAAGTATATAACCGTTACCTAAAATTATTTGAAGCAAGTGTTCCTGACCCCTCGTAGTAGTCCTTTGTGCGTATTTTGTCAGCATGCTGAACTTTACGGACGCGGAAAATAGAACCAAAAAATAATAAAAAAGGATACACTTCTGGTTTCACAATAAAGATAAAAAACAAAAATAGACTTGAATAAACAAGTATAGACATAAATGCAATTCTGTATAGGTTAATTTTCTTTTTTGCACAACAATTACTTGTGTATTAATTGTATAACAAGTGTCTTCAACAAACAACTGTCGCTTCTTATAACCTTTTTGTATTTTACAACACAAATTCTTGTCAATTCAGGAATTAATCATAGTTAAAATCTATCAATGAATATAAATTCTAATTGAATATATAAATAATATTTTACCATTGTCAATTATTTCATTTATTTATTCATAAATATTCCTGACATTATTAGAATAATTTTCATCATTTACCATTTTTCCAAACAAATATTGATGTTATTTAATATAAAGTAAAAGATATTATATCATCAATTAATTCTATTACTTATGAATGCGTCGTGAATAAAAAATAATATAAATATTTATTTATCGATCAAATAGTATTCTTGCAGCCTTGGATTCGTTTAGAAAAATAAAAAAAAAATTGACTATCACTTTATTATCATTACTAAATAATAAATAGATTCATGAATTTATTATTCCTTCAGTCTACAACGTGACACTGCGGTCATTCGTACGTTGAATACATATGTGAAATAAAAATGGAAAAAGAAATTGAGGGAACTAGGCAATGGTTATCGCCAAAATCAACGTACTCTCTTTTATTTTCATTTTAACATAAAAAAAAAACAAATACACATGTATAATTTTAACCAATGTTTATTGATACATGAATGACGAAAGAAAGTTTGTTATGGAGCTTAGAATAAAATAGAATATTACAAAATCGCGTCATAGTCTGAAACGTATTTTCATATTTTCTTTCCATTTTTGTCTTGATATCGTTTTTGGAAAAAATTTTTTTTTGATTCTTCAGGTCATCTTTTTCATCGTAAGATTCATAGTTTATGACTGAACCTGAAATCAGAACGATTGAAACAGAATTATTGAAATAGAAGATGGAAAAGAGCCAATTTTTCGATGGAAATGTAAATTTTTCTGAACTGGGCAAAAAAATATTGACCTTACAATTTTTTCTCTTTTGGGAAATCTAAATTTTTTATTCATTATTTGGGAGATTTAGTTCTGAATTATACATGTTTTGAATATATTCTATTTTTTTCAAGTCACAAGAGACCTTCCTTCTTTTGGAATCAGGGAAAACCCAAACAAAAAAATGCGTTCAAACATTTTTTTTTCTCGTTGGAAGTGATAAAAATCCCTCCACCTTTTTGCATGTCGAATCAACAATTTCAAGTGTTTTGATATGAACTTAACAGGATTTTGTTCAGGAAGGATAGTATACTTTCAGAAAATATAATAAAATAAATCGATTTTTTAATAGTCTGGTCTCCTTAACATTAATTGTCTGAAGGAAATTTTACCAAGTTGAAATAATTAAAGTTTCATCTATATTAACATAAGTACTTTTGTAATCTCAAATACATCGAAACGTATAGCAACTTTTTTTTGTGTAAGAATATAAATTCGTCCGCTAACTCAAACTCAAATGAAAACACGCGAAACCACAATATGTGGGTACATATAATAATAAGTACATGTGATAACAAAAATAATTCCGGAAACAGACATGATAAAGAAACATTTGCCAAATTGTGTGTTGGTAAAATATTCATTTATACATATGGATTATTAACTCAATGAATATTATTAACAAGAGGAAAAGGAGGAATAATACTGCGACACAAATTTTAATACAAGAATTCATGTTAAAGCAGAAAAATCATTTTGCTTTAAATGAATAATATTTCATAACAATTCTGACACGAAATTTTTGTCTGTTCATTTAAATAAATTTCATCTCAAATCGGTAAATGAATAATTTTTACACATTTTTAAATTCTTCCCGAGTGCGCAACATATTATTTGCATCGAATGACATAAATAATGTATTGATTTAACATAAATTTTGTGTAAGAATTGTCTAAAAAAAAATTTTTATTACAAATTTGGATTTTTACATTTGATTTTTTACTATGTAATATATTTAAGAATTGTATTTGGAATCATATTCAACAATTGTGAGTGTATATACGTTTGTTTACATGAAATATCAGCTATTTTGTTAATCATAAATAATAAATATCATTTTTTAATTGACTCGTCATTAAAAATATAAAAATAAGTGATTAATGATGTACTTGTAATTTTTTTTTTTTTTACTTTGTGTCAAATTATCGTGCATGTTATATTGCTATCAACTGTTCAAGACTATTTTATTTTTTATAGTATAGTTATAGTAGGATGAGAAAGATGAAAGAACACTTACACATAGAAGCTTATATTAATCTAATTTATTTATATAATATGTACACGAAATATTGAAACAATCAATAAGATTGTAGGTGAACTCTGCGAAGGCTATTATATACACTTATCTATTCGTTATTAGTTGCGTAAGAGGTCAGTGCTGAGTTTAAATTTGAGTTTTTGAGGCCGCACTGTCTCTTTCCCCAATTTGGGTGCCATATTGAAAATAGGGGTGCAAATGATTTTTGGCTAATATCTTCTTAACCATAAGTCGGACAAAAAATTTGTTGAAATATTATTTATAGCCAATTGAATTATCTACAACTTTTCCTTATAACTTTTTCACCTGAAATTATAAATAAAAAAATTACAAGCCGAAAAACGTGACAAATTTAAAAAACCAAATCTTTTAAAAGCTGAAATTTTTTCCATTTTCACAGCAAAAAGTCATAAAAGCATTATAATAAAGTAGTTTCTCACTATAAATTTAAATATATATATTTTTTCGATACATCCTATTATTTAAGGGTTTTACAAGTTCACATAAAGGAACAAAAGTCAAACAAATACATTTAACAACTATGTCTATATCTTCATTTTAATAAACATATTAAGAAAGTAAGTACGGAAATTACTTCTTGAAGAACACTCTATAAAAAAGCTTAACTGACTTTTATTAATAAAATATAAAAAAAAAATTAACAACCCTCAAAAAAAATTTTTCTCCAATATTCCGCCTTTTTCGCCCTATAATTTTTTAATCAATAATTTTATGTAAAAAAGTTATTTGAAAAAATTATAGACAATTCGATTACCCACAAATTATCTTTTCACAAAATATTTATACGTCTCGTAGTTAACAAGATATTTGAAAAATATCTCTTGTACACCTATTATTTTAACTCAGCCCTTGCTCTCTTATGTAACTAAAGAATTATCACTGTTGATAAAAAATCTATATTGAAACTACAGATTAGATGGACTAAAGTTATTCTGATTTTATAAAATACATTAAATCTGATATTATAATTATGCATATAAATGTATGCATGTATGAATATGTACACACACTTTCAGTGGCGCGATCGATCGACTCCATTACAGATGAAATTCCATATTATAGATAGATAGGTGAAGATGAGAGGAAGCACAAAATGCTTTCGTTGCTATGTACCCACATGTTTGCAAGCTTAAACTTGCTTGTATTGGATATACATACACTAAACATCGTTGTGTTTCTCAGTGTGGATCCTTTCATGTGTGTTATTCGATGATGCACTATTGTCAGTGCATCTTCACAATGCATTGCTGATAAATTTATAATAGGAATTCATTCAAGAATTAATTAACGGTATAACGAGAATGCGGTTAGTTAAGATAATGAAAATATTTCTAGGTCGAGAGAGTATTTATGGGGAAATTTATATAGAGTAAAAAAATTTTCGTAAAAGTCCACCCGAAATTTGTGTCAACTGTTTCTTAACGCAGAATTTTGTATCAATTTTCAACACGAAAATTTGTGTTGAAGCAGGAAAATAGTTTTACGTAAAATGAACAATATTTCATGTCGAATTAATTCACACTAAATTTTTGTCTTTCAGAATAAATACATTTGAAATACATATTTTTCAATTTTTTTCGAGTGTTTAACACACCATCGGAGTTGAATCATAACTCATATGAATAATATGTTATTTCAAAATCATTTTCAAATTTAATTTGTGTAAAAAAAATATGAACCCAAATTCCGAGTGGATTTTTACAAAAATTTGTTCATCATATATAGAAGAACTCTGGATGAACGTGAGACATTGTGGCATACTTTCATATTTAATAGAATATAATTTATATTCATTATGGCAGTATGAAAAATATTTTCCAATTAAATTTTTGAAATAAACTGAATTTTCCTATTTGTGAATATTGAGAATTTGGTCAACGTTTTATTTACCTTTATAATGAAACATATTGAGACAATGTTTTAATCAAATATAATTCAAATTCAGTAATTTTTATACTAAGCCATGCATATTTTGAACCCAGTTTTAATATTTTTCGTCATTAAAAAATTAAATTTCGTAAATTTCTACTTAATCTCAAACAAATTAACCAGTCAAAATTTGTTGAAAAGTTTCCGTGTCTCATACAAAATATTTCCATTTAATAATTCTACTTTTTTTCTGAACTGTTTACATTTATTCTTGTAAATATTAGTAATATTTTTTGACAGTTTATCATTACGAATATTTAGACATTAAAAACAAACATTACAGAGTGATAAAATATGTATGTACACATGTTTTCCTGGGTGTTATACACGAATACACATCACGTCATTCAAAATATTTTGTTCATCACTGTGATATACCTTATATGTATATTGTACTATTTCCGTCTATATAATTTACCATTCAGGTTGCGTAATCAATGAAAAGGGGGAAAAAAAATTAGTATAACGAAAGGTCGAATGAATCAAAAAATTGGAACACTATTGTATACAATTATTATAATTAAATATTACCAAATATATTCTCCCTATTTTCTTTTATCATATTATTTTGTTTTTACTTTTATTCCAAGAATATCCAATTTACATAATAATTTTTTTAAAATTCCACTTCAAGTTCTGGGTCAACGAAATGCACCATCAGCTGGAAGATATCCAAGCTTGCAGTTCTTGCAACATCTCCCAGATATTTTTTACAGTCTCTTTCAGTAAATACTAGGGGGTGTATACCATATATACAATATACAATATACATGTATATATATGTGCTATACTTATATAATACATATGTATTCACGTAGATAGATATTTTCCCTCAATAATATTTCCAAGACGAAAATACTTACTACAATATTTGAATAAATAAAATAAAAAATAAAAATGTAGAAATAGAGATAGCAAAAAAAGTATTAGAAAATTATAAATAAAAGTATATATAATAAAAGGAATAAACTAAACAGTTTATGGCATTTATTTAAAAAAAATAAAATAAAATCCATTGCAATATATTTTCACATCTGTTCCCAATGATATTTTTTCATGATGGAAGAACTGTGTCAAGTTTTTTTTTTTCCGCGTAAAATAACATCGAGACGTGTGTATTACCTTTGATATCTACAGAAGAGAATGAAATACTAAAGAAATTTCAAAACAAACTAATAGTATATATGGAAAGAAAATATGTACATGTGTGTGTGTGTGTGTGGTGAGAGAAATTGTGCGTCATTATGTTATATTTAGTATGGAGATATTGGGAGATGAGAAAAGTTATCATCGGATAAAATATTTTCTGCTTATAGGCTATGGAAGATTGGTAAGTGATGTTTCTTCACCCTCTTTTTCTGACATAGACAATGAATTTGTCGTATAGACTCCCTCTCAAACTAAATGTTGTGACGTCATGAAAATTTCTTATCTTGCAATTCCTGATGTGGCTTTAATAAATTTTCCTGTGAGACTTATAACTGTATTTTTAGGGAAGGACGAATTATCAAAAAATTTTGATCATGAAAAATTATCAGTGATTAATGTTTATTAATAAGAGTAAATGAATTTTTATACATTTGAATTATATTAGTCTTTTTTTTTTAAACTATTGTACATAGTAAAAAAGTCTACGAAAAGTTTGAGTTGGAACTTTTTTTTTTAAACAAATTTTTCCCCAAGGTTATGTTGAATTAATGCAATATTTATGTGATTTGTGTTTGTTGATTTAATATGAATAATGCGTTGAACTTTCGCGAGTATTTAAAAAATGTGTTGAGATGAAATTTATAATTTAGTAAGACAGACAAAAATTTATTGTGAAATTCAACATTATATATTATTTGTTTCACGTAACATTATTTTTTTGCTTCAACACAAATTTTCGTGTTGAAAATTGGTACAAAATCTGCATTAAGAAAAGTTGACACAAATTTCAAGTGGACTTTTACAAAAATTTTTTTACTGTACACGAAAATGTTTGAGAGAATAATCAAACATATTTTATTGTAATATCAAAATTCTTGAAATATTGAATAAAATTTAATAGATGTCTAATAAATATTAAATATATTTCGATTTCTTCAACTGTATGTAAAAAATAAGTTGAAAATTGATACAAAATCTGCATTAAAAACAGTTGACTCAAATTTCGAATAAACTTTTGCAAAAAATTCTTTACTGTGTATTATCTTGAATCAAGAACTGCACTTTTTTAATTCAAAAAAGTTCTTCGTCATCACAAATATTCATTTCTCTCAAAGTAATATCTCCTGTATAAAGCATCAATAACACATAGACGAGGCTAAATGCTCAGGTGTGTCATATATCGTCATTCCCATCGTTATATCGCAGCAGTAAAACCGACAGAAAACACATAAACGATCGATATGCGATCGACCGACAAACAGTGTATAAAATACTAGAACATCATAATATTATTATTACATTGAAACGAGAATTAAAGACCATGTATTTTATTTTTCTATCAAACATTATTAATAGCTCAACATCAAGGACATTCAGGAATTAATTCACTAAATAAGCTTGCGGGCGTGGCGAAAATTATTAGATTTATTTAATGATCGAGGTCAAAAAATTAATAGATCTTAAACACATCTATGAATTTATTTTGTTCACAATAAGAAATAAAACTTTATTGTTATAACTTTATTGTGCATATTTGAGTACAATTGACTTCTAGATCGCGTACAAAACTTGAACTTGATTAATTCTATGAAACTATCATGTCTCTGTTTCTCACTTTCTCTCATTTCCCTTCTCTTATCTCTCACTCATGGCACATCGTGCGGGAATATAATTGGATTGCTTTGAAATGATACGTGAGTTGTGCAGCAGTTAATGCACATTGAATCCAGGTTTAGATAGAGGTGTTGGAATATTAAATTACCTAATCGATCAGTATCAGAAAAATTATTTTTAAGAACGTGTAGAGTAAATTGAAATCATTTAGGATGAGCTTTTAATATCATGTAAGGATTATTTTCATATTATAGTTTGAAGGTTCATATTAAACGAAAGATAAATTCATTGAAATCCTCTGTGAATAAATTAAAATAATATATATAAGGGAAAGTGGCCTAAAATGGCATATCATTTTTTTTATTACTTACACACTACAAACTGTTGGGTTGAAATAAAATAATTTTCTAAAGTTTCAGGAATAATACTTTCATACTGACACATTTGGAATATTGTGTATTTTAAAAATTTATTTTATTACAAAAAAACATAGAAAGTGTCATTAACCATTTTACCCTCACTAATATGGGTAAAATGGTATACTTGTAAGAAAACACATTAAATATGTGCTGGCCTAAAATGGCATATGTCACCATTTTACAAAACATAATTAATTTTTGTACTTAAAGACAAAATCATAATTTTCTAACTAGTGAAACACATGAAATATAACCTATTTCTAAGTACTCTACTAATAGTTTTGTTGATTCGCTTCACTTGTTAGGAATATTTGAACTTTAACTACGCACAACCAAAATATTTTACGAAGAGCAATATGCAATTTCGTGTCATTAGAACCATCTTCCCAATACCACAATTGAGCAGGAATTTTAAAATCGCCAATATGCCATTTTAGGCCATTTTCTCCACTACTTATCTTCTGTTTTATTCTCTTTTAGTATTTTCCAAGCACTCTGTATAATAAAAATTCTCTAAAAAAAATTTTAAATACATATAAACACAGAATTATTTATATATTTTCATTGAATTCTCAGATCTGTATCTCAAAATAAATATTTAAACGTAACAAAATATTATTAATCAAATTCACAATGTATTATACATTAACGCATAATATTTATTGTATACCAAGTATGATAGTATTGATTTAACATTACGCAATTATGTGTCTATAAATAATTTCTTCGTAATCATAATGAACAATAAGTACATATTATTACCAATTGAATTAACAATGCCATTGTCGGTCTCAAACTCGAGAATCCTAAAATTTTATTAAGGACATAGAGTAAATATATCTTTTTATAAAATCATTAGATCCGTCTTGCCAGTGCCAAACTGACGGAGAAATTTAAAAATCGCTATTATGCCGTTTTACCCTAGTATGCCATTTTAGACTACTTTCTCTTATAGATATGTTAATAGATATAGAAATAATTCAATTTGAGTCGACGTAAATGTTCATTTGACACATTCTCTGATTTTCATTACACGTGCCAAGATGTTTATCAGATACCAACTGGCATAAAATTCATGAATAAATGTTTTTATGTGACATTAAATTCATACACACATGTATACACATAAAACTATTATATTGGAAAAAATGCATTTTACGCAAGGGCAGAATGCAAGTTCAAAAAGAAAATAAGAAATAAATAGCAACTATAATATTTTGCAATATTAAAAAAAAATTTTTTTTTAATTATTTCAGTTACGAAAAAATTTTAATATTCAATGAACTATTGTGCTTTTACTTTTTATGACTCTTTGAACTGACAAATGAATTTCTAAGAAAATATATTTCACTGTCTTATCTCTTTTACCGCAATAATAGAATAATATTTGTTGACAATACATAACTAATTGATTAAATTATTTATTATCAAAGTGCACTTGAATAATTTTTCTGCAACCTAAAAATCTTGTTGATAATTTAATAAATATACTTTACTATTGAATTCCGATTTTCGTTCTCAGTTTTATTTAAATCCAAGCTCGTATTCAATTTTTCTATTCAATATTTAATGTCACATCAATTATTTACATTCATTTTCGTTTGATGTATATAAGTTCACTCCTTTCATCAATGCAAGTTAAAAAGTCATTTACAAGATTACGTACTTTAGATAATATATACATATGTACAAATTTCTCTAGGGTATATACCGAGGACTAGAACATGCAGTTTGTTAGTTCAAAGTTTATTCATAGAATATCTCGATGGTGAAAACAGGGAAACTAGATGAATTGAAACTACTCATACTGGGGAATTAACTACTAAATCTTATTGACAAACTAATGCTATTTTCAACAATTTTTTACTGTCGAATTTTTTTGTAGGAAAATGTAAATTTAGAATAAACTATTTTAAGATTTTATCAACAGAATCAAAATAAACATCTATAGATTTGAATAGTGAACAAATGTTATATTCTAAACGGAATTTTTGTTGGTTATTCACGAAAGAAAAAAATGTTTAAACATTAATAAAGCTTCATAATAATTGGGGAATAATTAGTTAATAATGTTGCAGAACTCTATGATTTATATTGTAATGTGTCTTTTAATAATAATTAATAAATTGCTAATTTAATTCTTTCTGTTAAACAGTTATATATAGAAAAAATGTAAACAATTTCACATTTAATATTATTTACATTAGAATTGGAGGAGTTATGAATTGAAAAATTGACAATGATGAAAACGATAATTTATTGAAAACTAAATTAATTTTCTTTTTATTTATGAAAATGGAAACATTTCACTAAACATAACGTTGAAAAATTTTGTTTATGAGTGAAGATTAATGAAAGTCATTAAATAGAAAAAAATGTTAGGCAAAAGCTGACTAAAAATTTGTGTTAAAATTTTTTTTCGAAATTTTTTGCATAAAAAAAAATTATTAATTATTCATTTATTGATTTAACACAAAATTTACTTAGCTTGATAAACAAGAATTTTGTGTTAAAATAGAATATATTAATAAAATATTTAATTAGCAACAAAAAAATAATACTTTTCTACAGCAAGATGATTTTTGTATTTCAGCAAAAATTTTTGTATTGAATTTTAGGTGGACTTTTACTCATTTTTTTGATTATAACTCTTCAATAATATTCAATAAATGATTTTAAAAACTGGTTAATGAATATCATTATCAACAGCTAATAAATGTGTTTTTGAATATCCCAATAGAAGTTTATGAATAACTACGACATTAACATAACATTAAAATCTCAAAACTTTTCATCTCCATTCACAAATTAAAAAAATATAAATTACAATTCCATTAATTTAAAACCATAATTCCATCAATTTCCAAATAATATTCAAAACTGCTTATTCATGTCTCGAATAAAAATAATATGTCACATATTTCACTGTTAAATCTATTAAAATTCTGCAATATTTCAAGAAACGATTTCGTTTAGCTGTTAATAATGCATTAATCACTTTTCTACAGACTAAAAATTATGTGACAATCAATCCTATTCTAGAATACAATATTTATTGAACAAATATTTATTCATATAAAACTAAATGTTGACAATATATTTTCAAATCAAATAAATAAATTTTAAGAAATAGATAAATAAACTAAAAATAATTATTATCACATGACATGCAAACGAAACATGATTTTAAAAGGAAAACACTTACAATTTTGTATGGCACAATTTTCTGAATACCATTTATGTAAAATACAACGATTTGCATGATTTTTTCCACCTCCAACACGCACGTATACGTACCTATCCTAACCCCCTCAATATAATCAGTATATAAATAACATTTATATCCGTAGGCAATTTTTTTTTTTTTTTTTTCGTTATTCTATATTTTTTTTCATACACATTTATGCATATAAATATCATAAGAAATGAGTACCCACACGTGCCATCACCCTGACAACTGGAATAATGTTCTATATGGTATGAGTGTTTCGTATATCATTTGCAAATATATATATATTCATGCTTTAAGATGCCATTTGAGTCTTGTCACGTATCCATGGTTAATAAAATATTTGTACTCTCCATCACTCATGTTATTTTTTATTTTCTTTCTTTACACTGTTAGTATGATATTTAACCCCTTTTTCCAAGGCAATTGGCCCGAGGGAAATGATTATTTATAATATTTTTATATTGCTGAAACAAAAAAATCGTAGAGATATTTAATAATTTAACGAAGAAAAATAAAATAAAGAATATCATAGAGGCAAATATAATATTATCGCACGTGCATTTGTATACGTGAGTCCATACGATGATTGACCCAGATTGAATTGCAATTGGGCCACCAACATCGCGTGCTATATCCCACCCACAATCTCAATGACATGTATATATGTATACATATATATATGCGCATTTTCATTCAGTGCTAATCGGTGAATAAATACAGTGTGTCCCAAAAAGTTGTATACAAATAGAAAAGTTTTTTATTATTAATTTTACCGGAAAAAGTCATTCTTCATAAAAAGTACTGTATGGTATAAAACCTGAAATACGACCGTCAAATATGAAATTTTTTAAGCGGTACACGCAGGATATTGAAAAATATAAATTTTGCTCAAGAGTAAAGTACCTTTATTTTTAACATAATCGAAAATTGTTATTGAGAAAAGTTGGTTAGAATTGAAAACTACTCTCAAATATTCAATTTCACTTATCTACGATGAAAATCAGGTTTTGGTATTTTTTACAATTTTTTCAAATTCGATTTATATAGAAAACTTTTTTATTATTAATTTTACTGAAAAAAGTCATTCTTTATAAAAAATTTGGCCTGTTCTAAATGTTAAAATGCGACTATCAGATTTGGAAATTTTTTAAGCCGTACACGGAGTATATTGAAAAATATGAATTTCGCTCAAGAGTAAAGTACCTTTATTTTTAACATAATCGAAAATTGTAATTGAGAAAAGTTGGTTAGAATTAAAAACTACTATCAAATATCCAATTACGCCTATCTACAATGAAAATCAAGTTTTGCTATTTTTTATAATTTTTTCAAGTTAAATTCATAGGGAAAACTTCATCGTAGATAAGTGTAACTGGATATTTAAACGTAGTTTTCAATTCTAACCAACTTTTCTTAATTACAATTTTCGATTATGTTAAAAATAAAGGTACTTTACTCTTGAGCAAAATTCAGATTTTTTTGACATCCCCCGAACATGGCTTAAAAAATTTGATATTTGATGGTCGTTTTCTAGGTTTTAGACCATACAGAACTTTTTACGTAGAATGACTCTTTTCGGTAAAATTGATAATAAAAAAGTTCCCCATATGTATCCAACTTTTTGGGACACACTGTATATTCAATATATGCCCTTTCAGTTATCAAAGCTCAAAGCTTGATTGGAATTAATTCTCTTTGCGTAATAACTATTATTAATTGGAATGGATCAATGATATTCAATTTTGCACCTTTGTATTTCAAATGTAAAAAAAAAAATAGGAGAATGATTTAATATTATTGATGACTTAATGGAAAAATTTTTGTTCTTACAGTTTCATGTAATTACACAATAAAAAATTTTGTAATAAAGTCCAATCATATTAAATATTAAAAATTTACCAGCAAAACTTTTGCATAAAAGTTATATTGAACTAATTCTCGTGTTGTAATTTTTGAATGAACTTTTACTTCAAATTTTTTATTTTGTTATTGTGTAATATTAATTTAGTTGTAGAAAAAAATAGACGAATAATTTTGTGTCATTAATGACGTATTGTAAAATATTCAGTTTATTGTTTTTTATTTTCTATGTACGTGTATATATTTATTGTACATATATTCATATTGGTGTATAGGTTCTAATGTGTTTATATGTGCGACACACATGAGGACAAGAAGCCACGTGGGACATATAGTCACAGTGAGTGGTTATTTATAAATCCTACCGTGCCAACCCAACGACAATCGATCGTATCGTGTAATTTTAGCGCAGACATAACTGCAAACCTGCTTTGAAAATTACATCTTAATATTTATTTATGTGTATATGTATTTATTTTTTTATATACAGTATTGTCAATGATATTATGATGAAAGTCAAACAAATAATTTATTTATGTCCAACTATATACAGTAATAATTTTTTTGTGTAAATGTCCACTCAAAATTTATGTCAACTGTTTTATCAAAGGTGATTTTGTATCAATTTTCAACACAAAAATTGTGTTGAAGCAGAAAAATATTTTTGAATGCAATTAGTAATATTTTATACAGTTTGAATTTTAATGTTGAGATACTACGATACACGAATTCAAATAAATTGAAGCATTGTGAAAATTATCTTATTTGACATATCACACAAAATAATGTTTCAAAACTTTTTTATATACAACTGAAAAAACCACAATATATTTAATATTCATTCGACATCTATTAAATTTTACTCAATATTTTAAGTAAATTGAAAAAAACACAATCAATTTTCCACAGTATTTTGCTAAATTTCAGCTCCACATTTGCAATATTTAAATAAATAATGATTTCTTATTAATATTCTGATTCTTAATATTACAATAAAATATGTTCAATTATTCTATCAGAATGGTCTCAAATATTTTCGTACACAGTAAAAAAATTTTTGTAAAAGTTCACTCAAAATTTGTGTCAACTGTTCTCAACGCAGTTTTTGTATTAATTTCCAACACGACAATTTGTGTGTTAGCAGAAAAATAATTTTGCTTCAAACGAATAATATTCCATATTGAATCACACACTAAATTTTTGTTTTCCAGACTAAATACATTTTAAAGTCCACACATTTTTCAATTTTTCGAGAGTATTCAACACATTATCGGAGTTGATTCGAATCACATAAATAATGTGTCGATTTAACATCATTTTCATCTTAAATTATTACAAAAATAAATTTCCACACAAATCTTCACTGGATTTTTACACAAAATAATTTATTGTGTATCAATTGTGGATTTAGTATTTTAGTAAACGATGATACTAATATAGATAAACTTATTTTTCTGTCAGTCAATTTATTTATTTTATTCTTCTCCTTTTTTTTTTTCGTTTATCCTCAGGAATTTTATCATGATTAAGCGTTTATCACGCTTTACCAGTGATGACGGATTATATTAGTATGTGTGATATGTACTGGATGTGTATTAAAGAGGGGAAAAATGTAGTCAAAGAGGGTTCTACATTATTTGTAAAAAAAAAAAAAAAAATGACTTTTCCTTTATGTGTAGAAGACAGTATACAAACGTACATACTATAGGGTAACTCGACACGGGTGATACATCAATCTAGTTTGTGTGAGGGTGTCCTTCGGTTAGAATCTACGTTTACGTGTGTTATATATGTATATATCAGGAAGAAAGTGAAGATACGCCACAAGCGTTAAAGATTTTCTGCTCGATAATAGACGGGCTTTTAGCTTCGAATTGAGATTTAGCACATCGCTAAATTAAATTCGATTTAACATTTTATATGTGAAAGGTTCTTGTATATTTAATTTATTCTATTAGCTGAATGAAAATTAATTCTTATATTTGTAGATGAATTAATTTTCAAATTCCATGCGAATAGATTTTTTGTGGAGGGTTAGACACTGGGTAAAAATTGAATCAATGAAATTAGGTCATCGTCGTTGACATCGTGCAGATAATTTGGTGCAGTGTAAATTCATTATTCATTTTTCAAATTTCACGCAATAGCAGAATATATTATACTTTTCAAAAGTGAATTATATTTTTGTCATGATTTTTCTTTTGTATTTTCGTTATTATTAATTATATTAATTGCATGACCGGTTTTTTCCATTCGTATGAAGCTGCATAGGGGATATGTTGAATTGGTCAGGAGTTAATGTCGTTAAATAAATAAAAAAGTAAATAAATTTGGCAATGGCACCATGTGTAACATGTGTATATACTCGTGTCGACGACCTAACTAGAATTTATCGTAGTAGATTTGGCCATTCTCCAAAATTCCGTTTCATTGCAAACTTTTCCGTATACCTACTCCAACTAATTATACTCCTGAATTAATTAACAAACACTATTTTATACACAGTAAAAAATTTTGGATAAAAGTCTACTCGAAAATTTGTGTTGAGTTTTTTTTCATACAATTTTTACATAAAAGTTACGTTGAATTAACATAATATTCATGTAAATCGATTCAAATAAAATTTATAAAAAATGTGAATATAACACCTTTAAAATATGTCACCAAATTTTCAAAATTTAATTCAAAGTATTTCTCATGTTAAAACTTGTCTCTTCTTCAAATGCATTTTTCTCGAAACTATATTTTTCAAATTGGTGTGACTGATAACTCAAAAAGTTATTTATTAATTCTTCTGAAATTTCACACACATCTTCTTAATGATATCACTTTCTACATGAACCTATTTGTTTTTGAAAATTTATTGAAAAAATTATGTTTTCGAGACAAAAACCGTTGCAAAATTTGGTTGAAAGTTCAAATTTCTTTTATAAAATATTTGGAAATGTGAAATTTTTTTTTTTTATGTTTAACTAGAAACTATAACATTAACAAACCCTCAGAATTTTGGTTATTTCATTTCAAACTAATACAACAGGAGCTAGAAGGCACTTCAATTAACAACTGTCAAAATGTAAAAAAACAATATGTCAAACTTCAAAAACATTGACCAAGTTATTCAATAAAAAAAAATCAAAATCTGTTCAAATTTACGGGTCTATATGTATCTCCCCGCTCAACACAAAATTCATTTAGACAGACAAAAATTTGGGCAAGTCTTAAAATAATTAACATGAATTTTCAGTTAAAAAAATTTATTTTGCATATTATTTAACATTATAATATAATATAATAAAACAATCATGTCAGTCATGAATGTATTTTTTGTTAATAAATTATTTTAAACAGCCTTATACTCACAAAACCTGCATTGTAATCAATATACAATATGGAAATTTTTCTTTTTATCTTTCTATTTCATGTGTAGATATACATACATTACACCAAATTTTTCAAAATAATTGCATCATGTCAGGCGACCTCAGCACTGCATTACTTTCCCCTCTACTCCACCATTCTATTTTGTGTTCATCGTACAATTTATCGTGACCCATGACATTCTCGAGCGCTGAAATTCGTCAAGAAATAATTGCTAGTACGATTTCTCACCCGAGTATCTGATAAAGGACTTTGGAAAATATATAGTTTCCACAATATGCCATTAAACAGCATTGTACACAATATGGTAATAATTCTTTTACAGAATACAGTTGGCCAATTGTGGCCTTGAATAAAGAGCAAAATAAATTATTGCATTTGCTCAAAATACTCATGTATTTTTTTTTTAATAGTTTAAAACTAGTATTGAGAATTAGTAACGGAAATTCTACTATTGCAAAAATAAAATGAAAGTTCTGTCAATGTGATTTTTTTTTGTCTATATTTTATTTTGTTTATTATCTTCATTATTATCATTTATTATTTAAAAAAAAGTACTGAAGCTGATTTAATATCTTTTGTTGAATGCATTGTAAATTAACTGTATTTATAATTATTTATTTTTTTTATTATTAATAGTTCATTTTTTGATGATGAATCACGTAATTGTAGGATATAAAATTGTAATAACTTAATCATTCGAGAATTATATTGATTTTAGATATTTATAATTTTATGATTCTACATCATTATTATGTAAAGAATTATGAAAAAAATACGTGGAAGGGATTTTCTTGAGTGAACATATGTAGTTATTTTCCGGTAATATTATAATTACATTATACTTCATAAATATCTTGAGGATTTATACAATGTTTTCATTCATTTAAAAATCTACAGAATACATTATAATATTAAAATGATATTAATAACTACATGTTATAATGTCTGAATCTATTACACAGTAGAAAATTTTTTGTTAAAGTCCACTCAAAATTTGCGTCAACTGTTCTTAATGCAGATTTTGTATCAATTTTCAACACGAGAATTTATGTCTTGAAGCAGAAATATTATTTTACGTGAAATGAATAATATTTCATAAATTTTGAATTTTAATGTTGGGAAACTATGATGAACGAATTAAAATAACTTAAAGCATTGTGAATATTATCTTATTTGACATTTCACTCAAAATAATGTTTCAAAACTTTTTTATATACAACTGAAAAAACCACAATATATTTAATATTCAATTGACGTAATCTATCAAATTTTACTCAATATTTTAAGTAAATTGAAAAGAATACAATCATTTTTCTACACTATTTTGCTAAATTTCAGACTGACGTTTGCAATATGTCTAAATACATATTTATTTCCCATTAATATTCTGATTCTTAATATTATAATAAAATATATTTAATTATTCTCTCAGAATGATATTGAATATTTTCGTACACAATAAAAAATTTTTTGTAAAAGTCCACTCAAAATTTATGTCAATTGTTCTTAACGCACATTTTATATCAATTTTCAACACGAGAATTTTTGTTGAAGCAGAAAAATAATTTTGCGTAAAATGAATATTTTATGTTAAATCTCACACTAACTTTTTGTCCTTCAGACTATATACATTTGAAGTTAAAATATTTTTCAATTTTTTGAAAGTGTTTAACACACTGTCGGAGTTGTGTCTCGTCACATGAATAATATTTTGTTTCAATATATTTCAATTTATTTTCAGATTGAATTAGTATCAAAAAAATTTTAACACAAATTCTAAGTGGACTTTTACAAAGATTTTTCTACTATGTACATGTCGGGTATACAGTAAAAGAAGTCATGTAAAAATCAAACAAAACAGACAAAAATGTCATGTTAGATTTAACATTAAATATCATTTATTCTAAGTAGAAAAAATTTTCTACTTCAACACAAATTTTGAAGTAACTTTTACACAAAATTTTTCTCTGCGTATATAACTAACTATAGTTCAATGTGATTTCCAACTCTTGACATATAAATTCACGTATATGTATATCCATTTGCTATCCAACGAAGGGAGAAAAAAGCAAAAAATGCAGCAGAACAGAAGAGTTCAGACATATGTATAAAATGAAATGTAATGCTTTATTTCTCGTTGACTGAGCATGCGCTTTTACTTCATAAACGTCATGTGCAACTGCCTCTTGCTATTAATTATTTTTATTGAATATTTTCGATAACATAATATTGAAAATAAATGATGAAAGTCGATAGCAGATGGAAAGAAATTATCGAAGGAAAAACCGAAAATTTTACAGTATTTTTAATAAAAAAAAAAATTGTTGAGAACTTTAGATAGAATCGATATTACTGGAGTTTCTCGAGCGCAATTATTTATAGTTGATACTTTTCCTCTAGCAAAATACACACGTGGAACGCGTTCATTTTCCATCTCATCTTCGTTTTTCTTCACTCAATTCGTGTGTAAATGTGTACGTATATGTGAGTATATACTTAAATGTTAAAGCCCACACCTAAATTGAGCAATTTCCGGCTTGAATATACGATTACGTGAAACGACTTGTAAGTCACTTTAGATTTTCTTCCACCATTTCATTATTGCCATTAAAAAATTTAAGTTGAATTGATCCTAATAATAAATAAGAAAAATGTAATATAATATCATTTTTTGTTGTGCTTTATGTTACAGTTAATGGATCTTCAATGGATTTATGAAAGGAAATCAAGAGCCCGACGAATGTAACTCATGGTGAAATAATAATAAAGAAAAATAAACAGGAAATTCATCATTCATTATCATTATTGTATTCAATCGTTTGAGAATGTTTCAACTATTTATCGAATATTTTGTACAATGCAACAAGATGGTGAATTATAATTATCTGCACTAAATTTATTTAAAGAAATTGGAATATTAAGAGGTTTATTATTAAATAAAAATAGTACGAATGTGGTGGTACGTGGATGTGGCAAACAAGAGTTTGTAGAGTCATTGTTGTGTGTGGACGGAAGTGGTGGTCGAAAAGTGTGTGGAAATATAAGCGGTCCAACTCTGGTCCGCCACCGTGGCGGTATGGTCCTTTGGGCCGCTATTTTGATCCTTCAGGGAGCCGGGTTTGTTGGTGAGTAATTTATAAAAATCATAAATTATTCATTGAATATATTCTAAGCTTGATGGATGCAATTGAAAAATTCATGGGAAAATCACACATGTCGTATGATTCAAGCGGTATATTTATATTTTGTGTTGATTCAACACAGTTGTTTGATGTTGAATTTTCACTCAAAATAATTTTGCAATACTTGACATGATATTTAATATTTTATTTATATGTTATGTTTTATTCAATGTGAACTTTAATTGTAACCATCATAAATTTTATTGTTGTTATTAAGGAACATTTTGTATTGGAATTACACATTGACAAATGCAAAATTTTGTGTAAAAATCCACCCATAATTTGTGTCAACTGTTTTTAATTTAAATTTTGTGTTTATATTTGACACAAGAATTTTTGTTGAAGTTTAAAAATTATTCGGCCAAAAATGAATATTATTTTATGTTAAATCTAACACAATATTTTTCTTTTAAACCAAATGATTTAAACAAATGTCCAACACATCATTTATGTCAATCGAATTACATAAATATTTTGTTGTTCTAACATAACTATTTTGTAAATATATTGTTTGAAAAAAATTTCAACACAAATTTTGGCCAAACTTCTTCACAAAATCTTTTTATTATTATTATTATTATTATTATTATTATTATTATTATTATTATTATTATTATTGGGCAGTAGAAAAATTTTTGTAAAATTCCACTCAGAATTTATGTTAAAATTTTTTTTAAAATGTTATTGAAACATCACATTATTCATGTAACTCGATTCAACTTCGAGGATGTGAAAAACTCACAAAAAATTGAAAAATATTTTGACTCCAAATGTTTATAGTCTGAAACAAAAATTTAATGTGAATTTTGACATGAAATATCATTTATTTTATGTAAAATTATTTTTCTGCAGCAACACAAATTCTCGTGTTGAAAATTGATACGAAATCTGCGTTAAAAACAGCTCGACAAAAATTTTGAATGGACTTTTGTAAATATTTTTTTACTGTGTTATGTATTCAAAGACATGCAAAATATATTTTTGTGGTTATAGGTTCAATGACTGGCGTACCTGGCGTGCCAGAAAATATCACAGTCATGTTCCTCAACCCAACATCCGTCCGAGTATCCTGGAGCACAAGTCAAGTCGACCAGGTGGAGAAATACGATGTCACATACAAACCAACAGATGCAAGGTGCGTATAAAAAATTATAATCCTCCGACATTTTACTACTCAACAATTCAAAATTACTTATATATTTATACATATTTCAAAAAGTATAATTATCCAAATTGAATATTATTATAGAATAATTTATTTACTGACTCAAACACACAAACACACACATATGTAAACATGCAATAAATTTGTTCGTTTAATAGTTTAGGACTTTTTGTGATAATATTTTTGTTGTTGTTGCTTAAATGATTGAAAAAAGCAAATTAAGAAACAATTTCTCGGTTTTGCGGCAAAGGAATTTTACGATTGACAGGTATAAATATAAAAGACACAAAAGCGCTTTGTAGTAATCATGTGTGTGCGAATTGTTTATAAATATAATATATGAAAAATCATGCAAGCAGTTATGAGAACCAATATATTATTCCAGAGATAGGAAATTAGTTAATTGTTAATTCTGTTTTTTTTTCTTCACTTTTTCAATGATAGGCTTTTTTATAAAAGTTTAAAATGCTAATAATTTCATTTTTTATTTTTATATACACATATATATACACTGTATGTTATATAAAATAGAAATAGTTTAGGTATTGCACTATTAATTTAACAGACAAATATTTTGTAAATGTTTGTGCATTTATGTCATTAAATATTTATATATGAAATGAGAAAAAAATCGTGATAGTAATTAGAAATTTTTTTTTTCGGTGTAGGAATGATACCATCGATGTTTATGATGCAATGTACAATGAAACTTACAACGAAACATTCACCATAAGTTACATCGAACCGTACAACGAGACGTACGATGATGAAAGGTATAATAAAATAAAAACTCAAATCAAAAAAAAAAAAAAATAGTCAATAAAATAATAAATAACTGAATGAAATAAATCAAAGTAACGTCGCCATTCGCCTCGAATTGCGTTTAATTATATTATATTGAAATTGAAATTAATCATCTAGTGAGAAAAAAAATACAGAAAAATATTTTTTTATTGCAGTCAAAGCTTTGAAAAATGTGAGAAGAGAATTATAAAAAATTAAAGCTTGATGTCGCAATCAGATACTCCTCTCTGCTTTTTTTTACTTTTATTTAAGTCTTATATTTCACAATTTATTTATATTTTGTTTCTTCTGCTGCGCGGCTAACAGGAATACCACTGACAGGTACTTAAAGCCTTTACAGAATAAAGAAAAGAATATTCAAGCATTAATAAAATATTATAAATTAATGCTTTAATAAAATGCTGCAAAGCTTTTTCGTTAATAATCCGTCCTGTATTCCTCATAAATATTTCATCCAACGTTAGTGTTATTATTGTCGTTATCATTTTAAAATGAAAAAAACAATATGTCAATGTGCAACACTTGCAATAAAAAATATAAACAAAATTTGGCACGAATAGGATTTAGCTATTCACCGATGTAGTAGGTATTTTTAAAATAAAGCACAGTTACAATTTGTCCATATGAAAAGCAAAAAAAAAAAAAAGTAAAACGAATGAAAATACATTGTCGATTGAACAATGCTCAAACGAGTAATAAAATTTCATAGAGATATTATGTATTGTTTTATTATTCATGGAAATAAGCGTCGATGAAAGATAAAAATGAATAAGGATAAAAAAATGAACATGTATAAAAACTGAATGGTAAAGAACAGCTCTCTCAACGGACACATATGGCAAAAGTAGAAAAATATTTTATGAGTTGAATTAGCTGTCGCTTCTTCTCGATGGCACAATTCACATTTATAGCTATATACACATATCGCACTCGAACTTTAACATCGATTCAAGTTATACTGTCAGGAACAGGAGTAAAATAGTTGTCATATATCGAAGATGTATTTTTTGTATTAAATAATAAATAATATGAAAATATATTGAGTTATATTTACATATTAAATGCCATATACTTCGAAATAAGAATTTATATACCTCACTGTATATCATTTACATCGATTTAAAAAAAAAAAATTGGATTGAAATTATTTTTCTCAAAAAAGTTTAATTAATATATTCAATGATTAATTAAATTCTTTATCAAGTTTTGTCTGATAGGTCGGTCTCTTGTCCCAATTCTTCACTCATTTAAATGCAAAATTGATGACAAAATATTAGAATAAAGACCTTTTAGAATGAAATTACTTCCAAGTGTTTTTGGCGGAAAACCCCAAAATGACGATTTCACAATATGCGACTTCATTAATACAACAATTTATAATATGATGGGTTTCTTCGTGCTGAAATTACGAAGTTGACTATGTAATTATTTTTGGTACAAGAAAGCAATACAATACATGTGTATTTATATGATTTATTATAACAAAAAAAAATAAGAGAGCGGGAAAAACAGATTTGAGGATTTTAATGATTTTTATTACAAATTGAAATAATTTACAAACTTGTGATGATGAATAATTGGTTACTAAATAATTATTACCATGTTACAGAGTATTTTTGATCGGATATAATGTTTACTATTTACATGTGTTTCAACAATGATTGAAAATTAATTTTTTATTTGTTTAATAAAATTATTATTCAAGATAGTTAATTATAACATATAACGTTTATTTATAACATTACGATTTGTAAATTATCGAAAATAAAGATATGGTATTTTTGTTGATTTATTGGAATTCTTGGAATTATTGAATTTATTGAAAATTCCACTAGTAAATTCAACAATAATTTAAATCAATATTATATATTTTTTTACTATATTTGCTTGTTTTTAATTATTAATAACAACATTGGAGTCTCAAAATCATGAGATATATACTTATTTCTTTCTAAATATTCAGGTAAAATATATTAAGTTAACAAAATCTATATCATTTCAGAAATCTATAATGAAAAATGCTGTTTATATTCGTTTATAATTATATTACCATTCCGTTATTGCCAATCCTGACTAAATTTTCTAATACGTCAAATTATGATAATTTTTCAGACATTGAATAGCTAATTTAATCATATTTTACTCATTTACTTTTGTTTTTAATTTATTGTGTGATTAGAATTATTTAAATGAGTGATTTTTAATTCAAATTTTCTACACAGCATGTCCATTATAATTCTTGAAATATTCTTTAACCATTTGAACTTCAAATTTTTGGAATATAAAAAAAAAAAACATTTTTACCACATCTGTAAAGATTTTAGTTTGACAACTTCGTTAACGTAAATAATAAAGAAGTATAAATAAAGGTTAGAATTAACGCAAATAGTTCATACAAATTATGATGGTGATCGTGATTCACCTTTAGATTTAATCCAAAAAATAGCGTGGTGAATAAGCACCGCCAAATTTGCATTTGTTTCGTTTGAAAATTATTTTTTTTATCTCTGATCTCTTTTCATTTTGCTTACTGCTAATTATAATATCGTGTAATTCTATATTACAATGTTTATTTACAAGACTTCTCGGCTATAACAAGCCGTATGAGAAGTGTGTAGGTGTTCTATTTAACAATGCTCCACGGCTGTAACCAGCCCTGTCAGAGACATATTAGTGTTATTTTACAAAGTCCCTTGATTACAATTACCCATATCAAACAATATTGATTTCTCTTGAGTTGGAAAATACATGAAGAAGGGATGAGCCCTTTAGTTGTGACCATCCACACCACAATTTCAGGAATGTCGATGGTCATCACAAAATTAAAAAAAAAAAATAAACAGCCTAATGTGAACAATTTTTTTTGTCTCCATTTTTTATTCCGTTGTTTCTTCTTTTGCCCGAGTGGGGCAAATTTTTTTGAATAGATCTTCTTTCCCATTTTTTCGGGTTACTCTCCATAAAAATTCTCCGTCATCATAATAATATGTCCTTTTTCGATGGTTGCGATTATTGCGTTTTCGTTTCGGTTTGTTGGGTGTCAACACAGGAATGGAGGTCGATTTTAGAACTGATGCTGGTTCAGGGATGGATGCCGGCTCGGGAATGGATGTCTCTGTGTGTTCATTTGGATGTTCCGTGACCATGTCGTGATATTCTTGCAGTTCAGTTTTGATTATGGGTTCGTCCTGGTGTTGATGGTTTTCAGGCATCTGGTCCGGTATTTCTTGTGGGGCATCTATGTAGGTAGTCATTTCTCCAAAATCTAACCGGCATCTCATTATTTGTAATGAATTTACCCCGAGCATTACTGCTTCTTCTAAGGCCGGGATGACGTGAAAATCTAGCACATAGTCTATTTTCCCTACTTTTACTGGACAAGACATTTTACCGATGATTTTGGCACCTCGTTCTTCTTTAAATTCAGATAGTTTCATTGATGCTAAGTTCAATCTGGTAATTTCATATGCTACTTCTTGATTTATGAACGAACTTATCGTCCCAGAATTTATCAGAGCCTTGAAGGTTTTATCGCCAAACTGTACGTTGACGAATGGTCGAACATCTTTTCTTGGCGTATTCTTTCGACGATTTGAATTTCGTCTAGAGGTTTGTGGCCTTGGTTTAGATTTAGAAACTGTAACACTGGCTGTCTTTGGTAGATTCGCTGTACTGTTTGTTCCAGATATCCGTGTTTGAAATACAGAATTGGATTTAGGGCATGGACAATTTTTAGGGAGAACGCCTTTTCTGCCGCATCGGTGACAGAACAATAATACCTCATTTTTACAATGTATGACAGGATGTCCTCTCTGCCCACAGAGATAACAGTTCTCTGTGCGGCTATATGGCGTGATCATTTCATTCGTACTGCTGTCCTGTGTAACGTTTTCTCTTTGATTGTTGGATGACACGATATCTTCGATGAGAGTCTTTATTTTTAGCCAATTCTCAGGATTCATTGTGGAGCAAGCACTAAAGACACGCTGAAAAATTTGCACGATGTTTCGTTGAAATATATCTCTCATCATCCGGAATTTTTTCCAATCTAGTTAATATTAATTATAATATCGTATGTTTCACAATCTCCTCGGTTCAAACAATCCGCACCGGAGATATGTGTGTGTGTTGTAATTTTACAAAATCCTCGGTTCAAACGATTTGTACCGGGGAGATATGTGAATTAGTGTTTCCTAAGTATAGATGCTCGTGCCAGAATTGTGGGATATGAAGACGAAATATACTCTTCGGTTCAAACGATCCGAGTCAAAATCTTAAGAAACAAAAAGATGGGATAGTCTCAACGGTTCATACGATCCGTATCAGAAACCTTTCAAGGGATTGGAAGATAAGATAGGGAAGACAGTGATGTAAATGGCAACGAGCAAATATTTTCGCATGCATGAATATTTGACTGAAAAATAAATTCGTACGTTAACCTCAAAAGAGGCTTGTTAAATACCTGGTAAGTGGTCTGGTCTGACAGTCTGACTGCTTTCGGTGCAACGATCAAAGAGAGAAGTAGGCTCGTGCTCTGCTAGTTGCTACATACACAGGCTCGAGTGTGCGTAGTGCCTATTCCGCATTCGCTACACAATGTCAGGCGGCGCAATAAGAATCTGCGCATCCCTCACTTGGTTTCTAACGGCGCAGTGGACTTCTGCGCATCTTCTGCTTGGATTCTAGTCTAGTGGAACGGTGGAACGGAGCGGTGCGTATCTTTCATTCGATTTATATTTTATAGTGGCGCAGCGAGCTCTGCACATCGCAGTGGGACTCAAGGTGATTTAAAATACCAGCAGATAGAGACAGCATGAAAGGTGCAATCATGACTTGCAAGATCGCGCTTCGAAATACTTGAAAACTAGGTGGCGCACGCGACGCTGTGATCATTTGTTTATTTATTAATAAAAAATATAAAATGAAAATATAATAATATTATTAAATGTTTATATTCACTTGTCAATAAAAGATATGATAATAAAGTATAATAATATTATTAGATGTTTATACACTTGTTAGTAAAAAATATATTTATAAAATTTATTAAATGAAATAATTTTAATATTGATATATATTTATGTTTTATTTATTAACAAAATATTATAAAATTAAATTAAGTATTTTTGTTTTATTAGAATCTCAAATATTTTTTAATTTGTTAAAAATAATAAATATCTATATATATATTAATATTAAAATTATTTTATTTCATAAATTTTATTATATCAAATATTAATTTTATTAAATTTTATGAATATTTTTTTTAATATTAAATAATATTAAATTTTTTAATATTAAATATATTAAATTATTATGAAAGAAACTGAATACCCCAACTATTCTTAATATTACCCTAAAAAAAGCAAATAATGGTCAAAGCATGTTTTTAACTAAATGAAATAAATGACTAAAATTCATTATTAGTTAATTTAATTAATTCAATTAATTATTTTCTTTTAAATATAAAATAATAAAAAAATAAAGCCATAAACAGGAATAAAACGTATTAACGGAAACAGCCGATGTCTCCCGACAGGTCATGAGGACCCATTTCATACTGTCTTTCTCCGCTAGTATTTAAAATTGGCTTTTGGTACAGTAAGATGTTCAGCTTGTCGTGTTGAGGCATCGAGTCTTCGTTCCATGTTTTCTTTTGTATTTCATTGTACTGGTGGGCCCGCGCTCATTTTAACACAGCGAATATGGATCAGCACTAACAGCTGCGAGATTGACTGTACACATAAAACATAGTCGTCACATCTTTAAATAACGATTTTTTTCATTTCTATAATATTTTATTCCCCTTATGCTGCATACTATATAAGTATCAATAATTGATTTTCGAGCCATCGAATTTATCTTTCCTAATACATAATGCGCAAAACTTCTACGTAAACATTATCATCAAGCATAAATAGATAAATTCTCATGCGAGTTTATAACCTCATGTGTATTGTTTCACATTTTGTGTACATTATCCCAATGTATGTCTGCTTTCTTGTTTGTAAGAATCGCAATTATTATGTTACATATTATATATACACACAGTTAAAAATTTTGTGTATAAATTCATTCAAAATTTCTATTACCTTTCAACACATATTTTATGTCGAATTTTGCCACGAGAATTCATGTTAAAATAGAAACGTTATTTTGCTTGAAAAGAATAATATTTCATGTTAAATCTACCACAAAATTGACTATATATATAACTGTATGAATTTTGTATTCGTAAATAATTAATTTAACATATTTTTCAATTATTTACAAGTATTTAACGTATTAGTCAAGTTGAATCAAATCACATAAATCTTAGAATAATTTAACATAATTTTTGTTCAAAATTTGTGTAAAAAAAATTTCAAAACATATATTTTGAGTGGACATTTACACAAAATCGTTTACTGTACACATGCATATACATGCGTATAAATTATATGTATAATAAATTAAAGTACTATAATGTAATTGCATGAATATATAAATATAAAAAATAATAATGAGTTGAATTGAATCACAATAGCACGATGGTTAGTTACAGGATGGTGCGGTTGGTCGCAGGAAACAGCGATGCGATTACATTGACCGACCTTCAAGCTGACACACAATATCAACTGGTTATTACTGCTGTGAGAGCTGGTAAAAAATACCGAAGTCGACCCATCGTCTTCCGCACATTAGGTAAGTTGAGACATATTTTGTCATTTTTTTTATGTGTTGCAAATCCAATTTGTCATTTTCTCATATGATCCTTGAACTAATAGGGTCAAGTCGAGTGAGATAGCCAACGGCTAGAATTTATAGAAATTGTAGAATTGAAAACAGCAGAAGCTAATAACGTCATTTGTTTATCTTGTGTTTCACACATTGAAAGAATTTCTGTAAAAGTCCACTTGGAATTTGTGTTGAAATTTTTTCAACACAAATTCTAATTGAAAATAATTTTGAAACAACATATTATTCATGGGAAAAATATGTTGACTCCAAATGTTTATAGTCTGAGAGACAAAAATTTCATGTAAGATTCGACATGAAATATAATTCATTTTACGCAATATTATTTTTCTTCTTCAGCACAAATTCTCGTGTTGAAAATTAATACAAAATCTGCGTTAAGAACAGTTGACATAAATTTTGAGTGGACTTTTACAAAAAAATTTTTTATTGTGTATTTGCAACTATCTTGACGCCTTTTCTGCTAGAAATTGCTAGTTCTGAAGTCAGAATCTTAATATAATTAATTTTAATTTGCCACTTTGAGCAAAAATTCAAATTAATTTTTTTTTTTATAAATTCAGAATAATAAAAAATATAAAAATTTAACTCAATTCATATTTCAACATTCACAACGAGTCTTGGTATTATCAATTTTTGCATTGACGGAAATTAAAAATAAATGAAGGAAAAAAAAGTGAGCAATCTAATTTGAATATATATTTATTTCATTTATCACAAAGGTGACATTTGATTTAATCTTCATCACTGCGCGAATGCTTCGTACTCGAAGATCCATAGCTTTTCGTCAGCTTGTCACATCAAGTTACAATTCTAATTTTGTCGCGAAAGAAAAAGTCTGGAAATAGAGATAGAAAATTTTCATTAACCTCTAACTTGAGCTGAAAAAAAGATTAAAAACAAAAATAGATTATTTTCCAAGCTGTTTTTTTTTCTTTTTTATTACCATTGTTTTTCTTTTCTTTTCTATAAATAAATTGAGGATTGCAAAGGCAGTATAGTAGTTGAATTTCATTGATGCCCCGCGACTGTTATGAACAACGCAATTAGTCGTGTAGATATTAATTAAATTTCACGAAACAATTTCATTTATGAAAGAGGTTCATTAACGTTGCTTTTCTATATAAACACACACGCTATACAGAAATAGATCATCTGATGAAAATAATAATAAACATTTTCAGAACCACCTCGAACTTCACCCCAACATGATGCAACAGTTACTGGTGGACCAATACCACCGCCACAGCCACCACCACTACCACCATCGTCTCAACAGCCACATGCATATATTCAAGTATAAAATTAATAAAATAATAATTTTTCAAAATACGTAGTATATTATTTTGTGTAAAAGTCCACTTAAATTAAATGTTGGAATTTTTTTTTACAATTTTTACACAAAAGTTAAGTTGAATCAGCACAATATTTATGCAAAGTAAAAAAATTTTTATAATAGCCCACTCAAAATTTTTGTCATTTATTCTTAATGCAAATTTAATATCAGTTTTCAACACGAGAATTTGTGTTGAAGCAGAAAAATAATTTTGCGATGAATGAATATTTTATTAAATTTGAATTTTAATATTAGAGAAATACGATGAACAGATTAAAATAACTTTGAGCCTTGTGAAAATTATACTTGAGTTGATTTATCTCTTCAAATAGTGTTTTTATATTTCTTTACGTACAACTGAAAAAATCACAATATATTTAATATTCAGTTATAACATTTATTAAATTTTAATCAATATTTTAAGTAAATTGAGGAAAATGCAATCATTTTTCCAAACTATTTTGTTGAATTTCAGCATCACATTTGCAATATCCAAATATATAATGATTTCTTACTAATATTTTGATTCTTAATATTTCGATAAAATATGTTTCATTATTGTCTCAGAATAATTTCGAATATTTTTGTAAACAGTAAAAAAATTTTCGCAAAGGTCCACTCGAAATTTGTGTCAACTATTCTGAACGTAGATTTTGTATCAATTTTCAAAACGAAAATTTGTGTTGAAGCAAAATAACAATTTTGCGTGAAACAAATAATATTTTTGCCTCTCTCAGGAAGAATTTGTGTTAAAAATATGTTAGAACTCATCCTGAGTGGACTTTTACAAAAAATATTTCACTGTGTGTAATTCAATTTAACACAAAAACAATATAGTAAAACCTGAATTCAAAAATATATCAAGTTATCATTCACCGTTCTAACATAAAATATATATTTAATTTCCCAAACAAAAATTTTGTGTTAGATTTATTATAATAAACATTATTCATTCCAACCAGAATGATATTCCTACTTTTACACAAAATTCTCCACAATGTAATCATGAATAATAAAATTAATAATTATATTTTAATTGATTGAATTAAATAGGTGCGTGGCGTAGAGGTAGGAATAGTCGTGATGGTATTGATTGTTTGGGCCGGTGCAATAGCACTGTTCTTCAATCGTTGGGGCAAAATTCGTATGTTACTTCCTTATCAACCAGATTATAAGGAACAATTAAAAGTACCAGGCACAGGTGCTTGTGCTGCAACAACAACAACATGCACCCAACATTCATCACAACATGCGTGTTCTCAAGTGAGTTTAATAATTTTCTTTATTTTTGCCATAAATATACAAGCCCGAATTAAATTATACAGCAATAATTTTTCAAATAAATTATCACAGAGTAGAATAAATTAATAATGCAATTTTAACTTTAGGTCTTAATATTAATGATTATTTCAATCACGGAAAAGTTTCAATTTAAATATTAATTATGAAATTATTTCTCCTATCCCAAGAATTTACTATCAGTAAATTCGTTAACGAGCATACACATATATTTTTCTTTTTCTATTTCTCCCCTGGTTTCTTCGTAATTATATAAAGCTCTTCACATTGTGCGCCTTTTGAGTCGTTTCAAAACAGAATTAATAAATGAAATCTGCGTTGATTCAAGATTTAATTCGAATTATTTGTATAGAGGAAATTCAATGCTAAATTTATGAAATAAAGAATACAAAGAAGGAGAAAAGCAGATTGAAGTAATAAAATCAACAACGATAACTCGAGTTTAGTTTTGGTTTGAATTTTAATTTTAATTTTTACTTGATCCTTTTGTGTTATAATTTAATTAAATTTCACTGAATATATACCCTTCGGTTATGTGTCTTTCATGAATATAACTGGACTTGTGGCCATTTTCAAAATTATTTAATGAAGAGTTGAAATAATATATATTGTGCACCAAATTTATCTGCAATTATTTATTAATTATATATTTATATAATAAATATTTCCAGCTTTTTCTATTTTTATTTTCTAAAAACATCATACCCTTTTTTTGTTCTTCTCATACGTAAATAATATCAATCGTGTAATAATAAAATCAATAAACTAAATTGATGAATCACACGAAATTAATTTATCCCCTATAAAACATAATTAAATTTTCCATCATAAATTGAAGTTAATTAATTTCAATAAATAAAAAGACAAATACAATTTGTGATAAATGTATTGATAAAAAACAATAATTGCCCTTTATTTATTGAAAAACAATTGTTGATTTAAATTAATCCTGCAAATAATTTATGAATTAATTCACCAATACTTTAGAATTTGAATAATTATTTTATTATTGTGTTTATTTTTGTTTCATTTTTATTTTTCGATCCTGCTCTCCTCTCTCTCTCCTCCACTCTCGACTTTTTTGAATAATCATCGTTGACGTATGGGGCAACAAATAAATAAATTACATTGACGGCGTCGATGAAAAAAAAAAAAAAACATTCCGCTATTGAAAATAAAAATAATCAAAATTGAAATGTATCAAAAAAGACAATGAGTTCATTGTCGGATATGATGATGCAGTGTGGGGGATGTGGCGTATTGGATCAGTGCTTTCCGAGAAGAACTCATGAGCCAAGAGAGTGTGGCTGCCGATTTGCTTTACTACACAGGGCGGACATCGCGTGACCATCGGTATTAATTTCTTAATACAAACCATTCAATTGAGTTTTCACGATTTCGACATATATACAAATCTATAAATAAATATATTTACACTTATATGTTATTTCATTACATACTCTCATTGACATAATTAATGCATATATCATACAGAGTAAAAGAATTTTTGTAAAAGTCCACTCAAAATTTGTGTCGACTGTTTTTAATGCAAATTTTGTATCAATTTTTAACTTGAGAATTTGTGTTGGAGCAGAAAAATAATTTTGCATGAAATGAATAATATTTTATGCTGAATCTCACACTAAATTTTTATGTCTAAGACTACAAACATTTGAAATTAAAATATTTTTCAATTTTTTGAGAGTATTTAAGGACCGTTCGTGAGCTACGCTAAAGTCAAATGAGTACTAACTTTTTTTTTTAATTTATTCTAAGCTTGGAAAAAGTTGTAAAATATATATTAATAATTTTACAATGATTTATAATTTTTTTTGTATGTACCAATTATTTTTAAGGTATTTATTTTAAAAAATCAGTTAATCCACATTAAAAATTGATTTAACTTCAGTTATCAAAATTTACCAAAACAGTTTTAATTATCTTTATTAAAATGATTAATATTTAATTTAAACATTCGTCAACACCTGTTTTTTCGTGGAGTTATATAAATTACATATTTAAAAAAATTTTATATACTAAAAAGTTTCACGCAAATTTTCTATCAATTTTTAATACAAAAATTTGTGTTGAAGCAGCAAAATAATTTTGCATAAAATGAATAATATTTCATTTCGAATCTCACACTAAAATTTCATCTCTTAGACTATGCATTGCGTCAATCTAAAAGTAATGTCGTCAAATTGAAATAAATGAAATTTTTTCAAGTTTTTATTTTTAATTAACGATGTAATCACGCATGTTTATTCTACAACCTTTTACGTACAATCTAGTGTATCAATTTTTACTATTATATCGATCAAAGTTATTGTTTTCGACCAAAATGAATAATAATAATACGCGCAGAAACGACATTACTTCCCGATTGACCTAATACATCTGGAATCAGAATATTTTTCAATTTTTTGTAAGTGTTTAACACACTATCGGAGTTGAATCGAGTCACATGAATAATAAGTTGTTTCAACATTATTTTCAGGTTGAATTTTCATTAAAAAAATTATAGACCATGTATTTTTGTAGAGCTCGACGAAATAAGACTTTTTTAAAGAATAAAATTTCTCGATATCTCGCTTAGTTTTCGAGATATCGAATTTTGAATTTTGAAAAATTGAAAAAAAAAAATTGTTTTTTCTTTGGCAATGCATTTTGATGTAATTCATCTACAGAAAAATGAATTTCGAATAAAAATAACATTATCCTTAATACTCTCGAAGATACAAGCATAAATATGCTTCTGTTAAAGTATAAATTTTCAAATTTAGCGAAAAAAGAAGCGCCACAAAACAAATTTTAGATATCGAAACATTTAATTCTTCAAAAAAGTCTTATTTCGTCGAGTTCTACAAAAATAGATGGTCATTTGCGTGGACTTTAACAAAAATTTTTCAACCATGCGCCCATTTCACTTGTCCATTTACAACTTTCATTTGAATATCATTTTATTCAAGTTTATTTCTCATTCGCTTTAAACATCAAAATATCAGACAGTTTTATATGACAATATTCTGATCGTTTCAAATTTATCGGTTTATCTAAGTGCATATATTCCACATGCACGAATACAGTATATATACATATACATAAAAGCTTTAGCCTCATTCCAGTATCAATAATTCACGGTTGTTTCACCGATTTCATTCTACTGTATGTGCGACTTTAGTTGCGATTGATGTTTGTAAACGGTGCGTCCACGTGTAAATTATAATCTAGTTGATAATACATACATATATGTATATGTATACGTGTAAATACTACTAAATACATGGACATTGATAGATACGAGACTGTGCGACATTAAACAACATCATCATTCACCTGCAATAAATTCAATTTCTACCCAATTAATTTAACTATCACATAAATTTATATTCGCTTATCACAATAATATACTGAATAATTCATACACATATACACTTGATTGTATAATAAAGAAATTAAATCTTTACTTCTCTCTATCAAGATCTCATTGGCATAAGTGATAAATTATTTTTTTTAAATTCTGCACAGAGCACTTAATGATAAAAATAAAAAAATAAACACTTCGATGTAGATGAGTAAAATTAGTATTATACATGTTGATATTATGTAGGCACGCTTGTGTTATTTAATCACGTGGATTGTATTATTACGTGCACATTAAATAAATAATTGAAATAATATAAATCAATTCGTAAATCTACATTTTACATATTTTTATATTGTCGTGAGCAAATATAATAAAAAGTGTTCACGTAAAACACAAAAATTGACGTCATCTACTTCACTGTAGAATTTTCTTTCACATATAGAGAGTTCATTATATGTAAAAGCATTGTGAAATGCAATAATGATTGGCTCAGGCTTCGTATTCACGAAAAAAAAAAAAAAATTGAGGATTGATATTCAGATATATATGTAAAGCACTCGCTTGATGAATTTTGAATGAATAAAAAAATGAAAAGAAAAATGATTTTTTGAGGTACATAAATATATATTTATTAGGGTGTGCCATGTTTAGGAAACTTTTTTTTTTCATCAGAAAAGCAGGCTGAAAACTTACTGGATGGTGAAAAAAGAAGTCTGTTCAAAGTGGAGCTCTTAGTTTTAATGTTTGGAAAATTCTCATTGTAATTTTCGTTTTTCCATTAAATAACAAGAGGAAAAAATTTTTTTTCTTTGGATTTTTGTAGCTCGGCATTTGCGCATCATAGAAATAAGCTTATAGCTTATTCTTGTAGGGAATCGAATGCTCTACAAAAATGGTCTCTTACACTTTTTTCATAGAGACAGCCATTATAAAGATATTCAAACGCAAAGTTTCGAATGAATTAAATTTTGGCTTTTTTCTTAATAAATCGATACTAATCACTTTGTTATTGTTTTAAAAATTATTTTTCATCGGAAAACTGGCTTTAGTGGGCTAATATTTTCGTAGAGCTGAAAAAACAATACTCACGTGTCAGATATTTTTCTTCTTTATTGTTTTCTTCATTTTATTTGCTATAAAATAAATTATTTATAACTTTGTTAAATGAATTTAATCATTATTTCAAAGCGATAGAAATTATGCTGTCTAAACAAAATCAAGCATTGTAACTACAATTATTGAAGTATTTTTTTATTACAATAATAAAGTTATTAATATCGATTTAATAAAAAAAAAAATGTTTAATTTCATACATTTGTAGTTTTGGGTTTGAATATCCTTAGAATGGCTGTCTCTATGAAAAAAGTGTAAGAGACCATTTTTGTAGGGCATTCGATTTCCTACAAGAATATGATATAGATTTATTTCTACGATGCGCAATTGCCGAGCTACAAAAATCCAAAGAAAAAACATTTCTCCAGTAAGTTTTCAACCTGTTTTTTTTTTTAGAGGAAAAAAAAGTGGCCTAAAAATGGCACACCGAAATATTTATATACATACATATGTACATAATGTATATGTATATATATTCACTCCGAATTTTCCAAATGGTCCTTCTGTATAATTGTCTATGATAAAACATGTTTGATAAATAAAAAATGTCTCTGAGAATTATAAATTAAATCTATGAATATTTCGGAGACAGTCTCTAAAGTATGAAAAGGTCTATAAACTATGCATTAGAACCAAAGAATGGCTTGAAACTATGGGCTGTGAATATATATTATCTACAGTAAAAAATTGTGTGGGAAAGTCCACTCAAAATTTGTGTTAAAAAATTTTTTCAACAAAATCTATACACATAAGTTTTATAAAATCATTACAATATTTATGTGATTCAATTCAACATAAATAATATATTAAACACTTGCAAAGAATTGGAAAATGTGTAAAATTACTCATTTACCGATTTATTACAAAACATATTTGGTTTTGATTGACAAAAATTTTGTGTTTATGATTTTTTTACTTCATCGCAAATTCTAGTATTGAAATTTGATACAAAATTTGTGTTGAAAACAATCTACAAAAATTTTGAGTGAACTTTTACATAAAATTTGTTACAACAATATATTTATATACACTCAAAATTGAAGTAATGAAATAATTTCCAGCATCTGCACTGGTCGAACCATCGAGTTGATTCCCTAGATAGCGCTACCGCTGGTGGTGGAGGTGGTGGTGGTGGTGGTGGTGGTTTAGGATGGCCCAGATCCTCGAGGCCTCGTATTAACAGCGCAATCGACGTTGCTGGTTTTTTATCCCAGGTGAGCTATTATTAATGCAATCAATAAAATTTTATAATCAAAAAAATATTATCACAAGCTTCATATTTTTCTTTGCTTCTTATCATTTCGAATAATCCAGCTATCAATATTTATCATACACTTGAACATTACTACTATTCCTAAAACACCATAATGTGCTATCTATTAACATTATTTGTTTGCTACTAAAAAAAAATTTATTTATTTCATACTTATTCAACATAAATGACGTGGAAAATAATTTTTTTTTCATTACATTATATTTTGAAAAATTGTTCCAATATCAATAGATGTGAAATTTAATTACATTGAGCGAAGTTTTTGTCCTCAATTGTATTCATATAATAGTTAACACGACGTTGCCGGACTTCGTATATGGCCTCGTGCTATTGTACACATTCATCGATTATTTATTGAATGTAGATATTTTTTTACTCTTTTTTTATACACATCCATTTCACAGTGAATTTTAACTGCATTCGTTGAAAGAAAAATTCATTTTTGCATTTGTGTACAAGTTATTATTTTTTTATTATCGATCTAAATTTATATTTGTTTATGATTGATTGATATTTTCGAATCATGACGATTTTGCAAATTTTTATTAGTAAATAATTGATCATCAAACAAAAACTTACTACAATAATAAACAGTTTTTTTTCATATCAATAATTTCCCACTATGAATAAAAACTTTCAAATTTTTCTATTTAATTGTTTATAATTTTTTATTCACCAAAAAAATATTATATAAAATACCTGGAAAATTAAATTTATTATAATGTGCACATTAATTTCAAACATCATTACAGCATAATAGATCACATATTCTGAAACATTCATACATCATTTGTTAGATAATTTAATGAAATTATTATTCAATTTGTGTATAAGCGAGTATAAAATTTTACAATTTGCCAAAGCCATAATTTATTTAATGAACGTCAAATTTTATTGCAGTGAATAGCCAAAGAAAAATTAACTTCAATACCATACACAATAAACAAAATCTAAAAAAACAACTTCTCCATTTTGATAATTATAAAACATATTATTTATTTCTTGACATTTAAGTTTTTGAATAATTTTTCAAAGCTCTATTGTTCTTTGTGTAAACATCAATATATTTAATATCAAAACTACAGTTAGATCTAATCTAAATTGAAGATAATTCGATATAGTTACTATTAGTAATTATTAAAATTAAGCATTGCAGGTAAAGACGATAAAATTTAATGGCAAGGTTCAAGATAATTCATAGCAGTATGTACAATATATGAACGTATACAAACGTGGATCGATAAATATACTCGCGATTGGGTTACTTCGCATTGGTTGTCAAGTTACTATCCCACCTTCATACGTATACTAGATTATAAAAAAAAAAATAAATAAATAAATAAATAAGCTCAATACATTATGAACTCATACTTCATACAATATTACTAAGATCCGTTTTATTTTTTAATTCTTATTTTGCGTGTCGTTTATCTAACAATATATAACTGAATGTTTCAATTTAAAATTCACAGGAATTTTTACGACGTCATGGCTCAACATCAAGATTATGTCGAAAGGTTCGAAGTGCAGATAATTTACCATTAGCATCGTGTAACAATCGTCAAAATGATGATCATAGAAATTCAAATGACGATGGTGTGGAAATGGATCGTGAAATATTTTTTCCAACGCCTAATGATGAAGAAGACAAAACTGATGATACAGAATCAAAACGCCAAAGTAGTTTAGAAAGTGGTGGAAATAAAGATAATGCAGAAATTTCTTTACTCGAACCGTATTTACAACAGTCAACTGCACCCAAGTAATTATCGTATACATTCAAATATATCTAATTTATTTACTATTTTTAATTAAAGCTCATTAATTCTGTGTTAAATATATAACATTATTGGACCCTTTCTATTCTTCTCATGTTAATTTTGTGTTTTACCACAAATTGGATCTGACCACAAAACTTAATAGGATGTTGCATTGCTATGCAATATAATCTTATTGATGTGAACATTGCATATATGTGTAGAGGAAATAAATTTTGCGCACGCGTATTGTTACATTAATTAATGAGAAATTGTCATCTATGTATATAGGGAGTGTATTTCAACGACGACAATTACCAATGCCAGTCCGGGTTTAGTGACAAAACGATTGGGTGGATGGAAAGTTGGAGGAAGTCATGAATATGTCAAATGTCCCATTAGACAATCATCGGTTATTGATGAAAGGTAAATAAATTAATAAAAATGTAGTAGATAATACGAAAATTAACGTTTAGCTAATGGAAGTTACAGAATTTTCAATGAAATTACATGCAAAATTATACAGGGTGTTATAGAAAGATGGGGACAAAGAAAAATCTCGTAATGTATGCGTCAAATCGAAAAATCGAAAAATACGTAGCTAATAACTTTTGAAAATCTCTTTCTTGACACCACAATTCAACCTCCCTATCCCCCCAGTAGGGGGCAACTTTAGAATTTTAAATGGAAACACCAATTTTTTATTTTGGAATCTGATTCTGCAGAAAAAAATACGTTAATTTTATCTGAAACGTTTTTTTTTTTTCGATTATCGCAAGATGTCGCTGTAATCGTGAAAAAGCCATGAACATTGAAAATTTTGAAAATATCGTAGTTGTTTATTACAATTATTATTGCTCATTTCTCCTGAAACTTTTAAAGAAGCATTTGAACATGAGCGATGATTTAAAACTTGGAAAATTGCTGGAGAAATGCGATATTTTCAAAATTTTCATGTCCCATGGCTTCTTCAGAATCAGATTCCAAAATAAAAAATTGGGGTTTCCATTTGAAATTCTAAAGTTGCCCCCCACTGGGGGGGGAGATAGGGAGGTCGCATGTGGTGTCAGGAAATAGATTTTCAAAAATTATTAGACACGTATTTTTCGATTTAACGCATACGTTACGAGATTTTTCTCTGTTCCCATCTTTGTATAACACCCTGTATAATCAAAATGATAACACTAACAAAAATCATGAAATTATAATTTAAAATTAAATATATTTTCATTTTAATAAACTACCGAGAATTTCTTTTCATTTTTTATTACAATTTTATTTCCCAGAAAATTGAGGAGACGCACATTTTTTTATTAACTACAGATCGATTCTATTTATATTTAATTGGAATTTGTCATTGATATGGTTTCCGAAAAATAATTGAATTTGATGAAATAAATCAAGTAAAGTTTATCTCACTATTCATATATTTATTTATTATTATTTTTTTTTCTTTGAAAGATTTCATCGTCACTCCTGCGAGCCGGACTTTACTCGGCCTCAACAACATCATCATCGTCGTATGTCACCAGTTGGGCATCTCTTTCATCATCAATCAACAGAAAGTGAAACCCATTCAAGAAATCGTGACTTCTCAAAGCGTACAATGGGAGCAAGTGTTGAAACACAACATTTTGGTCTACCAATTTTAAGTATTAGTGAACCAAGTCCACCTGACGAAAGAGATCGCCTCGACGACTATTTGTAGAATTTGCTTGACGAGGAATTCCTCAAGGAGCTCCTCGTATGATTCTCCCTTCTACTTTTTATTTATTTTATTTCTCTTTCACACAATGAAAGCCACTTGACATGCAACCTCCAACATCAACATATAATATTTGATCATTTTTATTTCAACTCGAAACCAAGGAAAATAAATGCGCCTCTTTATTATATAAAATGTTAAGATAGAAAAAGAAAAATTTTTATTGGACAAGAGAAATCACGAAATTTTCGTGAAATAGAAAAGAGGAGTAATCAAATATAGAGATGCATATATTTTTTTATATATGTCATTTATATTAATTATAATTCTACAGATATATAAAAATCATATATAAATATATATTTAATGAAATAGTAAAGAACTTTGTTAATTTGTTTTATTTTCTCTTACATTGCAACAAGAAATAATTAGAGCATTCGTACTATACCTTGAGATTAATATATTACTATTACTCATTTATTTTTTATCTGTTTGCCTTCCCTAACTTATGCGAAACATTGTAACGATCATATAAACAGGTTTAAAAAAAAAAAAAAAATTGTGGATATAAAGGTAAATCGATAACGTAACCTTAACTTCCACAATCTCACATACGTGTATATTTTCACATTTCTATTCATTGATCCGACGAATGAGTTCAACATAATGTACAATATTTATGTATGATTATTGCAAAATGTAACGTAATATCTAATGGTATCTTGCTACGTTTTTTTTTTCCTCTAAATTCATCAATCAACAAAATTTTCCTTCGAAGTGAAATAAAATTAATAATAAAACGATAAAACGTTATTCAATCTGAGTGATGCATACGAAATCAGACTCAAAATGATGTACACTCAAATACAGTAAGAGAAAAAAATAAAAGTGGATAAATAAACGAATGTTCAGTGAATCTTGGGAAATCAAGTCAATTTGAAGCGAGTAATAATGAAAATTAAAATCTCGGCGATCACAATGCCTCTTAGAATTAAAAAAAACAAAAAAACTTAAATATATATATATATACATACAATTATTTAGCTTTAATTAATGAGAGACCAAATAACTAAACAAGATAAATTAATGTTCTGCTAATGCAAAGGAGAAAAATATAGGAAAAATAAAATTATTTCCTTATATAAATGTATGTATAAATTAAATAATCAGTGTAATTATAAATACGACCAAATAAGCAAAGAGTACTGGTCTGAATTATATTCGATAAAGTATAAAATTTTTAAAAAATTATCTAGTCGAAAAAAAAAATACAAGAAACAAAGTGATCAATATTTTCCATCAATATAAAATTCTTCTAATTCATGTTTAATCGCAAATTTTAATTTCCATTTAAGATCTCATCGAATATTTCATGTATGTACATATAGTATTATGTATAATATATATATATATATATACGTATGTAGAAATAATCAGAGAGGGAAATTGCCCTCTTTCAATGTGGTCACAATAGTGAATTACAAAATAAACGAAAAATCAATTACTATATTCTTTATGAAAGATTATATATAATTATATTATTAATTATGATATATTTAGATGTAAATAATTATACATATCTTGAATAATTTTATTACAAAGAGTAAAAACACCAAAATAACTTGGTGAAATAAATCTAGTTATAAAAATAAATTTATCTTTTTTTTTTTCAAGTCGAAAGTCTACAAATTTAAAATGTCGTTTTTTTTTTTGTAATAGACGACTTTTACCAAATCCTTCTATCGTCAGGGAAATAAATTACAATTTATATTAATATAATTACATATAAATATTACATGTAAGTATGTAGAAATGGACCATTTAAATCACGAAATATATATAAATATATATACAATATCTATACATAAAATAAGATTACAAATGTATGAAGAAAAATCTTTTGTCGAATTTTGTGATCTGAAATTTTCAGCACACAGTGGCAAAAAATTAATTTATGTTTCTCTTTGTTTTCTCAATATGGATACATGAAATTAATCTATTAATTTGAAAATTCTCAAAACTTCTTTAATTAAATAATAAAAAATTTTTTTTATTTCACTTTGTATATTTATATTTATATATACGTATGCGGATTTACTTTTAGAACAATCAATCATTTCCAAGATTTATTCGTAAACGCGTGGGACCAAGGGAGCATTTTCGCGGTATAGCATGTGAAAAAGAGATTGCAGCCTTGAGTATCGTAGAAAAATTGCAAACTTTCACGAAATAAAGCTATGAAGACCAGAGAATTTAAAAAAAAAATTGGTACGAAAGTTATATTCGATGTTTTAGTTATGTAAAAATAAAAAATTAGATAAAGAATAAAAAAAAACATGTGTTTTATTACTAATTTCAGTGGTCCGTATTCTGAGCAAAATTTCAATAAAAAACTAAACCAAAAATAGAAAATTTACTTAATGTATAAACATGAGGAAGTAATATTAATCACAAATAAATTTATATTGGGGCACAAATATCTGATTAAATTAAAACTTTTTTTTTCTATATCATAGAACTAGAATAATTTTGAATTATAAGCAGCTTATACCTACAGTCGACCTTCTACATATATTATGAACACTCGTGTATATTGATTACTTCGACAGTCAATAAGTTATTCAACTATACTTAGAACTTAATATCCTCGACATTGTAAAACCGATAAACTTGCGTCCACATTATATTTTATGTTGTTGAATGATTCAATCAGGGAACAGATTGTCGCAAAAATTGGCAAAAAAAACAGAGAAATAAATCAATAAAACCTATTGTCTGGCTATTAAAAATAATATCAGCCGGTAATAAAAATATAATACAAAGTCTTCAGTTTAATATCGCAACCTCACGAATGAAAATTTCATAAAAATTCTAAATCACAACTTTCAAGTAGATAAAATGAAAAAATCCACTTCCATTGTCACTAAATTAGATGAGCACTATTTTTTGTACTTATATGTATTCAATATATAATAATAATAATGTATGTTGTAAATCCTGAAAAATCTGTAGCTAATGTATATTATGGGAAAACAATAATAGAGCTTATAAATGTAATTTTAATTATTTATTTTTTTTTTTTCATTCACTTTTATGCTAATTAAATAAAACGAATTTTTATCAAATTATAAGTTTTATTACTTTATGAAATCAATATACATTAATATGATATGAATTTCGATGAACATATACATGAAAACATTTATATACATGGATTATATATGAACATATATAAATTAATAGGTAAAATTTTTCTCATTTTATTCTGAATAATGTCCAAATGTGCATTCACAATTTATGTGAAAATCTTAGTTTATTGCACATTATTAATATTAGTTTTATATAAATCTTCACAGCCATGTGAAATTAAATTATTCGAATAGTAAATATTTAATCTATACAATTGCCAGTTGATCAATTATCAGTACTTTTTTTATTCAGTTTTATCATTATCTAATTCATCAATAGACTTAATTTCTTCATTGATATTTAAATTATTTTCCTCTTGGTTACAATCATTTATATTTACTGATATTCTACTGTTAATCAAACTATCAGGATCGAGATTACCTGCAATTGAATTCATTGATACATCATGTAAATTTTCTCCAATTGTTGATGATTCATTGTTTTCATTCATTAAATCCTTCCATGGATCTTCAAGAAATGATACAAGATCAAGATATTGTGATATATGAATTTCTCTCTTGGGCGTTCTGTGTTGAAAATTCTAAGCAGAAATTAATACAATTACTCAATGAAAATTAAACGATAGAAAATCAACAATAAATAAATTACTATCAAAATCTTACTTTACTGTTTTTAGACCAAGATTGTCTGTAATTATTTCTATACGGTGATGAATTATTAAAATGAGATCTTGGACTGTGATGATCATTAAAAAATCCTGGACTACGTTGAAAATTTCTATTTCGTCCACCACGTGATCCATAACATTCATTTGGTGTTTTATCATGATGTGATGGTGAACTAGTATCAAATGCTATGAAATCATCATTTGTACTTGAATTTAGACTAATATTTGGTGAATAATTGCTATCAAAAGAATTATTCATATATGGAACATAACCTCTACAACCCCGACGCTCATTTGATTTCCATTTGAATCCTTGTTGACCGCCATTGCCTCGCGGAGTACTAAATGGAGATTTTCTCATTATTATTCACTTTCGATTAACACTTCAATAATATTCTTCAGATTGTTATTTTTTGATATTATGTTTATATTCGAAATGGGAACATAGAAAACATTGACTCTGTTTTGCGGTAGCCCGGTAACTCAGTGATGTTCTAGAATCTAGGGACATAATTTATGCACATGCGCACTGAATATCATAGTATAATATAGGTCTACATCGTGTAGATTTTCAATGCGCATGTGCATGAATTATATCCCCAGCACATCACTGCGGTAACTAACTAGTGATTTAAATGACCGTCGTTTCTTGGCCTCGTCAAGCTAGAGTAAATTTACTGTCAATTGACATCAACTTTATTTTATAGCATTAATCAGTTGAATTCGTTTGTTTAGTATTTAGAAAGAGCAATTATTATCACAAAGATGAATGAAAATTCAAATCATAAATAAATATAATGTGTTCCTATATATAAGCTAAAAACAAATAAATTAAAGCATCCTATTTCGTAAATAGTTGCTAATTGACCGTCACATTACTCCCAATCAACTTTACGAGCAATTTTTGCAAACATCGTTATTCAATACATTATAAATAAATACATCTAGATTTAATGAAGATGAAATTTCTAAAGATATATATAATCATTGGAATGAATTTTTATTATAGTTTGCCTTCCAAACATGGCACATTGCATCATAACTACAGCACTATAGAGAAATCTTAGTGCGCATGCGTCGCCCTCATTTTGCTTTCACTAAATTGCGAAGAGTACAATATAACCCCCCGTAGTGTCGCCTCTCGAAATTATCATACTTCTTCACAGAAAGAGAAAATAATAGGCAAATTTTGCACCAACCCTCGCCTTATTGTCATTTTTTCGGAATTTCCAGCCACAATATACGCCACTACATGAAATTTGACTGTATTAAAAATGAAAAATAACCAAATACACGAAAATATAACTAGGTTGGCTGTTCTGTTATGGGGTGAATTTTATATATGCTCATTCGTCCAATGAGAAGCCTCGGTTTAGTTCTATGGAACAACTAATATTCGGACCAAAATCATCAGATTCAGTCAATCCAGATTCCGGAATCCGGACCAAGCCAGTTGCCGTTTCGTATACAATATGACTCTTATTCATGTATGTAGTTTAAGATTAAATATCGGTCGGCTTCTCTGAATCATTAAGTTTACATAGAATAAAGTTCATTTTGCTATTGTAACTTATTGAATTATTTTAAAATATTGATGAATAATATGGAATCATAGAGACACGATTTAGGTTATATATTGAAGAGCATTCATTCAAAGATTGAATAAGTCTCTAAAGCTAGCTTTAAGTAGGCATGGCTGATATGAGTCTTGACGACATAATTAAGAAGAAAAAGCCTACAGTGAAAACAACTATGAAAGGTAGAAGCGGGTGAGTAAAAACTTTAAATACAATTTGTAATTCCGATATTTTCCATTAATAAATTAAATTTCAATTTTATGGTCAATATACTTGAATATATATTTGCTCAAAGTTAAAAAAAAAAAAGAAAAGAAAGTTACACTTTTAGTATAAAATAGGAAGTAAATAAAAATTTTTACATCGCTTTACAATTGAGTATTACTTTTAATTGACATGATCTAAATAAAATTTATATTGAAAAAATGATTTCATTTTTTTTATTTCTTTTTGCAGAATTGGAAAAGGACCATCACGTGGTGGAATACGTTCAAATGTATCACCAAGAGGACGAGGAAATTCAACAATAACAGATGCCCGATATAAAATTATTCAAAAAAATCGTGCCAAGCTTACTGACGCTAGAGATAAACTTGCACAAATTGCAAAGCAAAGTGACGCAAGACTTAAGCTTGATAAAATTCGGGCATCAAATGTTAAGAAACCAATTGCTCCTATTTCAAATATATCGAGAAAGACTGGAAAAAATGGCCGAATTTTACTTACAACAAATAAAATTCCACCATTAATTACATCACGTCCACGACCAGCTGTAAATTATAATGTACAATCTACAAGGACAGTGGGATTTCGTCCTCCAATCCATGAACAACAACAACAACAATTAGAAGTCCAACAACAACAACAACAACACTATATCATAGATGATATGATGATGGACTACAATAATGAACCATATATTAATGATACACCACCATTAAGACGTACAGTTAGCAATGAATATGCACCTATACCACCGCCACCACCACCAGTTTTCAATATGAAAGCACCAACAAATTACAATTGGATTAAACAAACCAACAATAATACGCCAAGAAATTTACCAATTCGTAAAGCGAATATCGACAGACCACGAGATTTTAAAGTAATTTCTCGTGGATCATTGATACAAAAACTCGAGCCTTCATACAGAGACGATTGGTCATTTGGCACAAAATCACGAACAATTGTTAATGATGAACTTGATGATAAATATTATGAAACACGCGTTTTACGCCAAGTAGGAATAAAATCACGTTTAGATTCAGGATTATCTAAACCAAGAACAATGGGAATAATGTCACGACCAAAGACCAGTTCATCTGTACAATCATCTGCCACATTGTCGCAACCTACTGGATATAGAATTGTTGTCTCAAATTTACAAGCAAATGTTACACAGGAGGACATTAAAGAGCTATTTGAAGACGTTGGTGAGCTGCTTGTATCGAGATTAGTCAGACCTGGAACTGCTGAAGTAATATACAAAACTATCAAGGACGCAACTAAAGCTGTTGAAACTTATCATAATAGACAACTTGATGGTCATCCGATGAAATGTCTATTAGTCAATCCGCGACCGAAAAATAATCCTACCGCACCGGCTGTTAGGTCACTTTCTCAGTAATTATAAATTTTATTATTTGAAAATCATAATATTTTTTTACGATAATTTCATCTCATATTTGTTTATTATTTTATTTTTTAGATCGAAAAGAGCAGCGGGTACTAGTTATGTTCAGCCAAGTTTAGGAGCAGTTCATCGTGCGCTGTTTGATGACTGTCATAATTGATGGATTAATCAATCAATCAATTAATTAATTAATTAATTAATTGTAAATACATAATTAAATGTATTTATATTGGTATTCTCATCGGGCAAGATAAGATATTAAGTGGACAGGAAAGGAAAAGAAATATTGTGAATGTCATATCGTACATAAAAAATCAACATCGTGTAATGTTATAACCGCCAATAAAATGAAATAATTAATAACACATTTATTTTCAATTATTATTCTGTTTTTTTAAGATAAAAGAATTTATTTACTCGTACAAGATGATCACAACACGGTTCATAGTCTTGTTCTACAATGAAAATACAAAAGCTATAAACATACTTTATGAGTCTTTTTTTGCACTCTAAATCGATTTGTGAAAAAAAATGTGTCCACAATCGAAAAATATGAAGAAAAAAAAATGTATTTTCAAATTTTTCATATTCGATTATTGATAATATTTCTTATAATGAAGAGATATTAGTGCGATAGAATATCAATTTATATATGTATTTTTGTTTTGTCAAATAATGTCTCCCTATTTTTTTATTGAATGGCACATGAATAAATTGATTTTTTTCTTATTCAATTAATAAAATAAAACACTTGATGTATATTTTTGTTTGAAGACATTTTGATATGAAATCATCCTTGTCGCCAGCAATAAGTAAATAATGTGATTCACAGTCAAACAAAGTAGATAAAATAAAAATGAAAACTAACAAACAAGTAAGAAAAAAAAATACAATATGCATAAGAAACAAAAGGTACACAAGTAATAATAAAACAAACGCGAAACCCATTCACTTTCTCTAACTCTCTTAATACGTACAATTAATAATAGTGATAACAATAATTAATTAATCAATAAAATTACTTATGGATTTAATGATTTATATATACAAAAAAGGATTTCGCCCGGATATGGTCGAGATACCAATACTGAAATGTGAAATCGAGGAATAATTAAAACCTATTTTTTATTTTTCTTGCTAAATGTTTTTCTTCACTTCTTCCATATTATTATAATAGTCTCCAAGAGTAGTATATATTATCTCAAAGTCAATTACTTGGTCATCTACTAGAGATTTTTCATTTAAAAAATAAAATTTTATTCTCCTCATCTTGCTTAATATTTTAATAAAAAAAAAAAATTTTTCAAGCAATTCAAAATCGACGTGAATTATTGGCTTTGGGTTTATTTGGCATGCGAAGTGCTTCCGCATATGACATTTCAAGTCGTCTAAGTCGTGCTACTTCTTCAGATGCACTGCTTGGTTTATATTCCTTATATTCAGTGCCTGAATTATTCTGATCGGTATTACGTGCTTGCAATGAATTATAACGATGACTTTTGGGTGGTGATTCTTTATTCCTGCTTGAAAATATATGGATTGTATTACCATTCCATGTATTACCATCTTGTTCAGCAGCCGTCAATGGACGGAATTTATTTCTTCTACCACCGCTATTTGATTTTGATTGTAATACTCTTGGATTTGTCATCGGAATAATATCAGGTGTCGTAGAACGATCATTGTAGGTTAATTTTTTTTGAGTATTTTTCTTTACAGTATTTTTCTTTCGCACTTGAACTGATAAATATTCTAATTGATGACGTCTGTGTGGATATCTCGGTGCTGGTATAGATTCATTCTTTTCATTATTAACTTCGGTCTTTTGATCAATATTTTTTTCCGGCGTTGGTGTATGAACTCTAAACACTGGTTCTGAGACAACTGAAGATATTATTGATGACAATACACTTTGATTATCATCAGTATAATCCTCTGACTGATCATCTTGTTCAATTTTCGCAACTTCTGATGCCAGTGTATTATCCAACAGTGGAAGTTTCTCACCCTCATCTTTTGCTTCAGCTGCACGTTTAAGAACACCAAATATTTCACTGAATAACTGACGATATTCAGGTGTTTTACGAAACCGACTTTCAAATGGACTATTATCATCGTAGATACTAAATTTGCAATCTTCACCATCGGCAATGGAGCACAATAATGCTCCTGGTCTACCACCGTCTGTTTGAGTACCTTTGTTACTTGTTTCATCTGAGAATCCTGATGATGATGTTTCAGCCTCTGAAAAATCTGTAGGCGTACCAGAAAATGGTTTCTTTCCATGTAATCCTTGTTCTCGTGAATTCCCATTTATTTTTACATTTTCTTGAGTTGTTTCATGATCACTAGTTGTATTTTGGAAACTATTGAAGTCACCAGACATCTCCAACTCTTCTTGAAGCGAAATACATGGTGTTGGCACACTTGCCTTACGTTGCGTGTTTGAATGTCGTTGGACTTCTAATAAAGCTTCATATTTTTCAACGAGGACTCTGTATGGATTGGCACCAACTTCGCTCACACCCTTTGGCTCATTTCCCGTGTCCTGCGGACACCAGATTGGAGATTATTATTTTATTTTACTTTAGTAATGGCACCAGGAAGCATTCAGGAAATTACTCCTCAAACGCCAGATTTATAGGACGTTAAATAAAAATGCACTTTATTTTTTTTTTTTATTTTATTTTTTTTCAATGAAAATATTTTTTCGTTGATTTATTTTATTTAAGATCATATAAATCTGGCACGTATACAAAAATTTGTACATTGGAATGGAAGGTGAAAGAAATCGACTAGATGTAGTATACAAATTTACATCTTATGATCGCACGAGTGAATGAAAAAGTTATATATTAATAGCATTTAAATGAGGATTAAAAAAAAAATTTATATTCAATAATGAATTAAGAAAATAAAAAATTCACTGTATTGTAATGTTCGTCATTCTTTAATTTTGTCTTGTTCTGAGTAACAAAAAAATATTCACCTTCATTAAATTTTGTAATAATAATTTTTACAATTTTTTTTTTTTTTTCATATGTACATGTTCGTCGAATTGTACTAAAATTTCTCAAATACATAATTAATAAATTGTCAAGTTAGAAAATTATAAAATAAAATTCACAGCAAGTATTTCAAATATTGAAATCTTTTTTTTGTCTTTTATATCACGTAAGTGCAACTTAATGCGCTAATTATCAGTATTATTTATTTATGTTAATCTGTATTATTTATAACTCTACATATCACATTGATATATTAACGCGGAAAATGAATTCAATTAATAACTGTGAAGCGTGTGCAAATTATCAATAGGAGTGTTATAAAATAAACAATACAAAATACCCAAAAACTAAAAAAAATCAACTAATTATCAATGAAATAAAAAACAAAATCCTACAATAATATCTTTTAAATTCATAATGTTAATAGATTTCTAAGCATAAATTTTGGTATGAGTAATACTTTTAAAATTAATGATAAAATACATTCACGATTGATGCAAATTAAGATTCGTAAAAAAAAATGAAACATTGATGACGTATTCCATATGGATAAAATTATATTCCAGACACGCCAAAGCAAAGATTTATGCTCATTAATCGTTGTCAATTCCCTATTTGATGCAGTAACTTTATCCTAAAGAGGAAATAAAAATCGAGAAATTATTTACAAAAAAATATTGTAATAAAAAACAAATAACAAAAATGTCAATCTACATGTGTAATTTTCTGCCTTTATAAAACTTAATCCCCTCAAATTTTTTGTTCAATCAACCTATTGCAATTGTAAATTAAATTAACCGTAACCAATGACCTAACTCAAAAGTAACATTAGCGATAAATGTAATAATTAAGCATGGCGTTTGAAATTGCTCCAAATGACGATGATGACGTTCCCCATGCCGTAGTGTCAGAATATTTTTTACAAAATAATAATCCATCATTGACATATTAGTGTGATTCGATATGCTTACTTGCACTATTGATTCAGATTCACGTTGACTGTCATTCAAAAATGATTCCACTAAGCTCATGTCATCATCTTCTTCTGCATCCAACATTATAGAGAGTTCGTCGTGAGTTCGAGTGTCGCAACTGCGCAAACACCGACCACAAAGTTTACCCTGTCTGTAATTATGATAAAAAAAAAAAAAACAAAGCAAATGATATTAATTAATATTATCAATTATAATTATTCATATATTTTAAACTCACCGAACTTCCTCAAGTGTATTAATTTCATCTTGAAGATTATTCATGTCCTGTGCTTTATTGCGCCATTCGGTAAGTTGTTCTTCCAGTCCACGATTCTCTTTTAAAATTGTTTCAAGTTGTTCGCGTAATTCAGATACTTTTTTTTGCTCTCGAGCTCTTTGACTACGTGTCTCTTGCAACTGTCTCAACAGATCTGTTACTTCTTCCTCAGTTGTTATTGTTGTTCGCTTATCACTCGCTGTCAATGAAGACTTGGATGGACTATTTGCAGCTGTCTAATAAAATGAACAACAAATACACAATTTTATTATACTACAAGAGATTGTTATTTTTATATATCAATAGAATAAAAATAAATCAATTGATACACATGTAAATATGTATGAAATTACTTACCTGGATTATGCTGCCATCTTTCGAAATTGTAGTCTTCCATGTTTTTGACAATTGTGATTCGCCATTTGGATGATTGATTGTTTGCTGTTGCTGTTGTTGCTGTTGACGTATTAAATTTTCATGTTGATTTTTAAGATCGTCTATTTTACGTTGAAGTTCCTCACACTTTGCATCAAGATTTTCAATTGTCAATGTTTGGCTAAGAATTAATAAAACACAAAATGATAAAAATATTCAATTCATTTGTTTATTCAATTTAATAATATATTTGAATAAAAAATTTAATTAAAAATTACCTTTTGATAAGTTTTTTACTTGCTGTATTATCAACAACAAGTCTATGATTGGCACGTTCTAAATCTTGAATACTAACTTCTAATTGTTCATATACTTTTAATCTGGAGTCAGTAACTTCTCTCAATGCAGCATTTTGTTTTTTTAAATACTGAAACATTTGAAAATAAAAGGATATAATGAAGAAGATAAGTGAAGATTATAATGATGAGAATCACGGAAGACAGTGTGTATAAGAAGAAGAGGTATTACTTCAATTGCCATTCTATAATTTGTCTGTAATTAACTTAATTTCCTGAATGAAAGTTATGCTCTGAATACTCAGCGGAGTTAATACACCTCACCATAATTCTTATTTTACCAACGTATGTGTATACATAAAGACGTCACACGATGGCAAAGTTCGTGAAACTGAAATTGAGAGTTATAAAAGAACCTCACAATAAAAATGGAAAGCTCATTAGGTGTAACCTTGTCAATTACTTCATAAAACTAATTAACGCACAAAAGAAAAAAAAATAATAAATAAAAATTAAAATAAATTGAAAGAAAGAAGATGAATTATTATTTAGAAAGGAATATATACTCTAGGGTGTACGATTTGTAGGCAACTTTTTTTTTCATCAAAAAAATAGGTTGAAAACTTATTGGACGATGAAATAAGAAGCCTATTTGAAGTGGAGCTCTTAATTTTAATATTTAGAGGTTCCTCATCGTAATTTTCGGTTTTCCATTTAAATAACATGGGAAAAAAATTTCTTTGGATTTTTGTAGCTCAGCATTTCCGTATCACAGAAATAATGAGCCCATAGTGCATTGTTGTAGAGAATTGAATGCTCTACAAAAAAGGTCTCTTACACTTTTTTCATCGAGCCAGCTATTCTGAAAATATTCAAACCCAAAGTTCCAAATGTATGAAATTTTGAATTTTTTTTCATTAAATCGATACTAATCATTTTATTATTATAATAAAATACATTTCAATAATTATAGTTACATTGCTTAATTTTCTTTAGACAGCATAATTTCTATTGCTTTGAAATAATAATTAAATTAATTTACCATGAGTTATAAGTAATTTTTTTACAGTAAATAAAATAAAGAAAAAAAAATATCTGACATGTGAGTATTTTTTTTAGCTTTACGAATATATAAGCACACTAAAACCAGTTATCCGATTAGAAATAATTTATAAGTTAATAATAAAGTGATTAGTATCCATTTAATGAGAAAAAAGTCAAAATTTCATACATTGGAAACTTTGAGTTTGAATATCTTTAGAATGGTCTGTCTCTATGAAAAAAATGTAAGAGACCTTTTTTGTAGAGCGTTCAATTCCCTACAAAATATGCTATGGGATTTGCTCTACGATGCGCAAATACCGAGCTACAAAAATTCAAAGAAAAAAAAAATTTGTTTTCCATGTTATCTAAATGAAAAAACGAAAATTACCTCGAGGAATCTCAAAATTAAGAGCTCCGCTTCAAACAGACTTCATTTTTCACCTTCCAGTAAGTTTTCAGCCTGTTTCTTCGATGAGAAAAAAAGTTGCCTAAAAATAGCACACCCTAATATACTCACTTCAATTTCTTGTGTTTGTTCTTCGATGGTTGTCTGATGGCTTTTCAAATTTGTTTCAAGTTCCTTGTTGCGTTCCAAAAGTGTTTTGCCAAGTTCAGCAGCAAGTTGGAGATCTGAAATAAGAAATAAACAAATTCAAAATCATATTTTCATTAGAGAATGTATCAATAAATGATATTTTATGGTTGTGAATCTTTATTTTCTTTCGCTCTTACTCGTGTCACTAAATTGACGTGTTGCGTTTTTATAAATTAAAACCGCATCATCGTGCGACACCGCGAAAGAGAAAAATAATTTGCGAAGAAAAATAATTTCATCATAAATAACTTCAACAAATAATAAATAAATATTTTTATTCGTTGAAACCTTTTACGGTTAATTTTTCTTTATTGTATTCGGCTGAAGTATATAATATAAAATTAATTTAATTGCAAACCATCACACAAATAAAATGGTATATGTACATCAACGACTTATAAGAGTTTCACTCGACGATTTACAATATATAATTCTAAAGTATCTATCTGTCATCGTGTCCTGGCGTCACGCTCTCGATCATTTTCCCATTGAATCTTGCGATGCATTCCTTTTATATATGTCGGCATACAATAAAAACATGTTATTGTTATAAATTCACAGAGGCGGCAAAGAGAAAAATAATTTCAACCTGCATTAAACGAATTAAAAGAATGCCATGAAATTTATTTGACAAACTTTTTCATAAATATTCATCTGATTTTTTTTAACTAAGGAAAAAATTACTGTTGTAGGTAGTGAACAAAATTTGTATAAAATACCACTTGAAATTTGTGTTGCAATTTTTTTAACCGTTCAACACAAAATTCGTGCAGATTGACAGACAAAAATTTTTTTACTTCAATACAAATTCTCGTATTAAACTTTGAAACAAATTTCATGTTAAACACAATTAACACTAGGATTTGAATCAGAATTTTTTTGACACAAATTCTACCTGAAAAATGATGCTGAATTCATATGATTCGATTCAGATTTGAAAAATATGTTAACTCTGAATGTATATAGTCTGAGAAATAAAAATTCAGTGATAGATTCGAAATGAAATGTTATTTATTCCACGCAAAATTTTTTTTCTGCTTCAACAAAAATTCTTGTGTTGAAAATTGATATAAAATCTGTGTTGAGAACAGTCGATGTAATTTTTGAGTGAAGTTTAAAAAAAAATTTTCCCAATGCAACAATATTAAATTAACGAAACATTTTATTTTACAATTGCAATTCAAACTTGAATCAGAATATTGTATTATATTCTGCATTCTTCGTGTGCCAATAAGTTTTCTTTCATATTATACTCTCGCTTGCAACTTCACCAGCTTCATCAGAAGTCAAAGAATGCCTGAACTGCTTTTATGTTGTCGGGGCAAGGACCTTGTGTGACTCTACATCCATACGCCTGCATCTCTCGCAAAACCAGTATACAATCTTACAATATACTTTCATCGAATTCATTCTGACAATAAAAAAAAAAACAATTTAAAAATACCTTCAGGCCCTTTAAGACAAGCCAATTCTATCGAATAATCCCAACACTCTAACGAACTCAATTGGGTCGTTGGTTCCCAAACAACGTCCACAGTAGAACCATTCATCTTCATTCAAAATTACAAACAATTTCCCACAATTAAAAAAAAAAGATAATTCCAAACTTATTGAAAGAAAATCAAAACACCTGTTCCAACAAAATTCACACGACACTAATTTATACGTAATCTAAAATAAAAAAAAAATATATATAAATTTATATAAACTCTCTGAGTTCACTTGAATATTTATTGTACACATTCACAAGTACACATAACACACGATTGAATTTTTATTAAGAGCTGCTCACGGCACAACCGGTTTCAACGACGGCCACCGGTGTTCTGTCAACTGTAAATGTGAATCGCTACGTAGTATGTGTAGTTGAAAAACGTGTAGAGTGCATAGATTGTAGACATTGTAGGGAGTAGTGGTAAGTTAGATTTAGATGACTAGGTATACGTCTCGTATAGTTCGATGTTGAGTCGGTTTTTATATACATTAGTTCTCTATTCTCGCCCTTCTTACTCTGTTGTATTTAATGCTTTTCGCCGTTTTCACCTCTCTCCTTAGAATATACATACCTCCCACTTAACTCACATCATTAGCTACTTCAACAGCCCCTTTCTCTCTGTACAGAGCACTCCCTACTTCTTTATATACATATACGGGTACATTTATATATGAACTTTGTTTTATCATACACCTTCCCCTTCCAGCTTCCTTCTTGGATATTTCTTGAATTTTTCACCCATCATAGCAGGTACATACAATTGCTCCATTATGTATATTATCGTGTATAATATACATTATACAGTGTGTATAAAGTGTATGTATCTTCTTGGGAGAGTATTTGGATGGGAATTATATATAGGATGAAAGTGGTTGAGGAATAGGGAATATTTTTGGCAGAGTTCTAAGTTGCTCTCTAATTTTATTAACAGGATAATTACGTATATTAATTTTTTGAAATATAGTCAAAAATATTTGTGGGTATTGTAATGTTTGTTTATGTCATCCTTCTTTTCTGATGTTAGTCATCATTTGGTCGGTGTTTTTCAATTTTTTTATTTTATATACAGAAAAAAAATTCTTGTTAAAGTCACTCAGAATTTGTGGACGTAAATTTTTTTATCAATTTTTAACATGAGAATTTGTGTTGAAGTAAGAAAATAATTTCGCGTGAAATGAATATAAGGTACCCGCGGGTAATACGGCCTAAAATTAATTTTGTGTAATCTGTTTATAATATAAATTATAATTTATTATCTACATTTTATAGAAAATGAATTCAAATAACGATTAATATTAATGAACTTGTAGATGATTAATTTGGATATTTTTTATATTAATGAAAATATTCCTTAGGAAGGCTTTATTATCCGCACGTACCTTAAAACTTTATAAAGTTCGAAATGACCAAATTTGATTTATCTTTCAAATTACTGTTTTAAAACTTTTTTATATGCAGCTGACATATTTGACATATATTAAATTTTGTTCAATACTTTAAATAAATTAAAGAAAATACAATCATTTTTTCAGAGCTAATTTATTAAATTTCAGCATCACATTTGCAATATCAAAATAGATAATAATTTTCCACTAAATTTTTGATTTTCAATATTTCAATGAAATATGTTTGATTATTCTCTCAAATATTTTCGTACATATATAGTATAAAAATTTTAGTAAAATAGTCACTCAAAATTTGTGCGTGACAACTGTTCTTAACGTAGTGTTTTTATTAATTTTCAACTCAAGAATTTGTATGGAAGCAGAAAAATAATTTTGCGTAAAATGAATAATATTTCATGTCGAATCTCACACTAAATTTTTGTCTCAGACTATAAACATTTAAAATCAACATAATTTTCAATATTTGAAAGTGTTTAACACACCATCGGAGTTGAATCGAGTCACACATATATAAATAATATGTTGTTTCAACATAATTATATTTCATATGTAGAATATATTTTCGTGTTGAAAAAATCTCCTAACACAAATTCTGTCTGAACTTTTTCAAATATTTTTTCACTGTGCACAGTGAAAACATTTTTTTTCATGACAATATTTAGATTATTTTATACACTGCATTAAGTATAATAGATAATATTTTATTGTATTTTATTTATCACACTTCTGATGTGTAAGTGAACTTTGACCATACATCCGTAGTCGTTTCCCAGGTAGACTGCGTCATTTATTTAAATATATTCATGTATGTTTATACTATTTATATATATTTATACATTGCAAAAGCTTTGAATTTACACACGATATCGTGTGTATAAATCTTGACTGAAAGTATATACTCCAATAAATATATACGCGTGCACAAGGAAAAGCAGAATTATAAAAAAAAAAAAAATATTTTTCGCCTAAATATTCAAAAAAAAATTACTACATATTTTCTGATCTTGAAACAACAAGTTTATCATTAATAACATTCATGCATTTGCATAGTGAAAAAATATAAAATGTTGATTTGTATTATCATTGTTTTTGTCAATAAGAAATACATATTAAATAAAAAATACTGTAGTAGTAATTAATTACTATAGCCAATTATCTACTATTAAATGTTTAATTGCATATCATTTCAAAATGTTGCAATAATAACATTCAATTTTCCTCAAATAGCAATAATTTAGATCGACTACTTCCATCGATGATATGATATTTAGACGTCTTTATGACATCGATTCGATACCATTTTTGTAATATATTTTGAAATTTAAATCCCGAAAATTGTACAAAAAAATAACATTTGAAAGAATCATCAGAAGTGATATCAGAGTTTACGCTAATTGGAAAGAATTTTTATGCATTTATAAATTGGAATTATATCTTTAAATATTTATTCGTTACTGCAATTAAGATACTAATGTATTTTTAATGTATTTTGAAGTATTAAACCAATAAAAATGCATAAAAATGTGATTTTCAAGTAAACCGAAAGCGTCATCGAGTGTATATGAAAAGTTTATAATAAGCTTTTTCCCCTCCTCTCATAATGGCTATCAATTAACGTACAAATTATCAATTTTGTTTCGTCATTTATTGTCTCTGAGATTTCTCGACTAATGTTGTATGATAATACAACGACCAGACAGACTGGACTTTATAAAAAGTATTTTTTTTTTTTTTTTTTTGCAAATTACTCAAGGTGACATTTTATTCTGATTCAACAACATGAAATCATTTTTTATTATTTACTTAATAATCAATTATTCATGATGAAAAAACATGAAGCTATATATGTCTTGAAGTACATTTTCGAAATCCGTACGGTTTTAATAAATTTTTCTCATCACTTAATGACGAGAAATAAAAAAAATTCAAATACATATCTAATATTTTAATGTTCATAATTACAAATTCGTAATTTTTAATATTCTATTACTACATTGAATTATAATTTAGTAGTAACAGAAAAACATTTTTCAAGGATGGAAAAAAGATTACACGTCAAAATGTTTTTATTTCTATAGAATTATTGTGTTGAAATTATAACAAAACAATAATGGATTTCTTAAAGGTCAACAACATCATGCAATTATAAGTATATGCACATGTTTTATTATTATATTATATAAATAATGATGAAGTGAATTATCATATAACGCGGAATTGATCAGTATATAATTTATATGCAGTAGAGAATTTCGTGTAAATTAAAGTCCAATCAAAATTTGAATTAACTGTTTTTCACATAAATTTGACATCAAATTTAAACAGGAAAATTTTTGTTAAAATAGAAAAATTATTTCGCTTAAATAATGAATTATATTTTATATTAAATCTAACACAAAATTTTATTTGTTTGACTGCAGCATAAATTTAGTGTTAAAACAGTAAATGAATAATTTAATGCATTTTTTAATTCTTATCGCGAGTGTTTATATTAACATATTATATGAGTGTGAATTACCCAAATCACCTGAATATTAAGTTGATTCGCACAATAACTTCAAAGTAAAAATTGTGTTGAAAAAATTCAAACTAAAATTTTAACTGGACTTTCACACAAATAATTTTTTACTGTGTATACTAACTCTTTTATTTATTTTTTCTCATTATTCCAAGACATTAATTATTATTGTCAATATATAATACACATGTCATGCTGGAATAAAAAGAAAACATATATGGAAATCGATTGCATTTTATTATATACTTTAGTTTTCAGTTATAAACTATCGTAACTAGTTCATGTAAGTCAGCACACACACACACGCATGACATAGATATATATTTTTATCAAAGAGATATCGAAGTCCAGATAAAATTTATTCTTATCCATAACAACGTTCTCTTTACTGAAATAAATTTAGTTATATTTATTTATTTATATTCTATTTATATTTTCTACCTGCTACATACATTTTTTTCTAACCTTTGACACTACCTTCGCGCAGAACATCACAGGATGTTCTGCATTTTATGCACTTTCACCCAGGAATGCACGAGAGAGCTGTTGTCGAAACTATCTCTACTACTCTCTTATAGTGCAGGAACTACTAACCCCGGATAATTTAAGCCGATTCGACATGTGCCAAGCAGATAGTTAGGGTGAAACTCGGAAGGCAATATAGTAATTGAAGAACAAAACAAAATATATATATGTATATATACATATATATTTATGTATATAAATACATAAAGTCATTTTTTATTTATGTATAATATGAAGATGGACGATGGTGAATTTATTTTATGTATAGGAAATATTAAATTATTTATCGAGATTGATTTTGAATTAGTTATATATTGGCATATTATCATGGGAAGAATTTAAATATGTACAAAGTGGTCGATGAGGAATTATGTATATATATATATATAAATATATATTTGTGCATGTATACATCAGTAAAGAATTTTTGTAGAAGTTTACTCATGATTTGTGTCGTCTGTTTTTTACGCAGATTTTGTGTCAATTTTTAATACCAGAATTATTTTATTGAAGCAGAAAAATAATTTTGCATGAAATGAAGAATATTTCATATAATTTGAATTTTCATGTTGGGAATATACGATAAACGGATTGAAATAATTTGAGAGCTTGTGAAAATTACCTAATTTGATATACCTCTCAAAATAGTGTTTTGAAACTTTTTTTACATGCAACTGAAAAACTCGCAATATATATTTAATATTCATTTGACATCTAATAAATTTCATTATAAATATATTTAAAGAAAATATAATCATTTTTTCACACTATTTTGATAAATTTTAGCATCACATTTGCAATATCCAAATAGATAATATAATTTTCCAATAATTTTCTGATTTATTTAATTTTAATTTTACACTTGTGTGTATCACAAAAAATCAATTTAAACTTTAATGTTACAATGAAATATGTTTGATTATTCTCTTAGAATGATATCCCAAATATTTTCGTACATAGAAAAAAATTTTTGTAAAAGTCCACTCAAAATTTGTGTCAACTGCTCTTTACGTAGATTTTGTATCAATTTTCAACACGAGAATTTAAGTCTTGAAGCAAAATAATAATTTTGCGTAGAATGAATGCATAATATTTTATGTCGAATCTCTTAATTTTAGTTTTAAGAGGACGTGTCGCATCGTGATTTCTGAAATTCCTATTTGAATAACATGAAGAATTTTTTTTTTATCGTTAGAATTTTGTAGCTTACGAACCAATGGACAGATTCAAATGTTCAATACATATTTTTATAGGAAATTGAACGCTCGACAAAAAAGGTATCTTACAATTTTTTCATAACTTTTACTGTTTAGAAGATATCGGAGGTTAAAGTTTGAAGAATTTAACAAATATTCTTTGTTATTGTTAAATTTTATAACTCGTAGACAAATGAATATTATAAAATGCGCAATATATATTTTTATAGGAAATTAAACGCTCTACAAAAAAGGTCTCTTGTAGTTAATCGATTATTCTAACCATTTAGAAGATATATTCGCATTCGAATCCCTGTGGTACTGATTTTAATAGTTTTTTACTAAATATTTTAAATTTATCCATTCAAGTCATGAATGCGAATATCTTCTAAATGGTTAGAGTAATGGATTAACCACAAGAGACCTTTTTTGTAGAGCGTTCAATTTCCTACAAAAATATATATTGCCCACTTTATAATATTTATTTGTCTACGAGTTATAAAATTTAAAAGTAACTGCAAAGAATATTTGTTAAACAAATGAACAATATTTTCATGGTAACAAAATAAAAAAAAATTTTAATTTTTTTTGGCCCACTCTACTATGTACATTTGGAGTCAACATATTTTTCAATTTTTTGAGTCTTCAACACATCATCAGAGTTGAATCAAGGCAAATGAATAATGTAGTATACGCGTGTTGTTTTAACATCATTTTCACGTTGAATTCGTGTTAGAAAAATTTTAACACAAATTCCAACTGGTTTTTCACAAAAATCTTTTTACTTTATATATATATATAAATATGAAGACTGCAAGGTGAGAAGTGTTAGTCATGTTCAAGTAACGCGGATATGCGATATTACACGGTGGGTAAAAGAACGGGGTCCTCATGTTGTGTGCGTGCATGTGTGTCCTCGCGTGGGATAGAAAGGATAATTTATTAATCGCCAACAAAAGAAAAGAAATTCATATGTGTATAATAGACACATACATTCTTATATATATTCTGGTGCAAAGCAAATGGGCGGGAAAATTTTATTAAAAATAATGAAAAGAAGAGAAAAAATATAATGACAACACAATGTTGTCACTTACCGAACAACTAATTTCATACTATAATAATAAATGTACAGTCATAAAAAAAAGTATAGTTCATTATGTGATAATGTAATTATCAGGTGTATTCGCACGCAGGTTATGAGAACGTAAAAAATTTGTTGAATTGCAAGTTGTTCGCATTTACGAATTTATTAAATTTCAACGTAGACATTTTTAATATAAATATTAATGATTTTTCTACAGTCATGGGTAAATGTTGAAATTATACACAGTTGTATTTTAATCGTAACGGGTGATTTCACATTTTGTATGTCACATTTTTGCCGTAAATAAACTGCGACCATACATCCGTAGGCGTTTCCCAGGTGTATTGTATTATTTATATAAATAGATGTATATACAAATACATATAAATATATATATTTACATGTATTTGCACATCGTGAAAGCTTGGGATTTCCATGCATTCGTAAGTATAAATTTCGATTAAAAATATGTTTAAATAATTAAGGGGGAAGATACATATGAAAAGTCTTTTTTTTTTCTTTCATAAAATGTTAGTTCAATACTTTAAGAATATGTCACCAAATTTTTTGAATTTAATTCAACTTACTTTTCATGTTAAAACTTGTTTAATCTTCAAACGCATTTTTCTTGAAACTATATATTTTCCAAATTGGCGTGACAGCTGATCGAAAAGTTTTCAATCAATTAATTTGAAATTTTACACACATCTTTTAAATGATATCACTTTGTAGAGGAATCTACTTGTTTTTGAAAATTTATTGAAAAAATAATTTTTTCGAGATAAAAACTGTCGCAAAAATTGGGTTGAAAGTTGAAATTTTTTTTATAAAATATTTGGGAGCCTGAATTTTTCTTTTTTTTCATTTTTTTTTTTAGGTTCATCGAGCCTGGGCTGTATGTCAGCCATTTTGAAATTGAAAAAAAAAAATAAAAATTGTAATAATAACTTAAGATGTGAATGAACGATATGCCAAACTTCAAAAAGATTGAACAAGTCATTCAATAAGAAAAAATGATCAAATTCAGTAAAAATTCACGGATCTATATACGCATCTCCCTCCTCAAATTCGCATGTGAATTAATCATATAAAATACACGGTAAAAAATTTTGAGGAAAAGTCCAATTGAATATTTATGTTAAAATATTTTCAACAGTTATATTTATTTGATTCGATTATCAAAAAAAATAATATGTTAAACACTCGTAAAAAATTAATGAATGTGTTGATCAATTCCTCGTTCTCTGATTTAAAAAAACGCATTAAGATTGATAGGAAAAAAATTTTTTATAGAGTCAATAAAGTCTGGAAAAATTATATATATTTTTTAAATTACTCAAGGCAACATTTGATTCAACTGCAAAATGTGATGAACTTATGGCTGTGAATATTAACAGCAAGAAACATCTCTAACCATTAACAATAAGGATGAACAAATTCTCAATTTTGGGACTAATAGCGGTATTAAAGCTTGAGTTTATCCGGCTCTTAAGTCTTACTCAGTGTAATATTTTGAGAGTACTTTGGAACTTCCAAGTTGGAAGCACAAAGAACACACTTTGCGCCCACCTCTGATTTACAATATTACCTATTTTATTACTTGTTCCTAAATATTATGGGCCTTACCTGTCCCTTCTCTTGAATTCAAATTCACCTTAACCTCTACATTTGTATCTTTTCATACCTCGTCGATAATTTTAACACGTATACCTCTTCTCGATTCCGAGTAATAAACCCAACAACTCAACATTCAAAATATAGTTTCCACTTTTAAGGTTATGGTACAACCACGCTATAGGATAATATTCATATGTACGTATAAAGTATATAAACCATGCAGAATCAAGACTATACATTCTCCATGTTATAAACTCGAGTAAAAGTTCACCTAAAATTTGTGTTTAAATTTTCTCACGATAATTTTGTGTCGAATTTTAATACAATAAAGTTTGTGTTGAGACAAAAGAATCATTTTGCATAAAATGAACAGTATTTTATGCTGATTAAAACATGAAATTTCAGTTGTAATAAATCAATAAATAAATATGTAAAACTCACACACTTTTTAAATTGTTTCATTATATTATTTATGTGTAAATTTGAGCTTATTTTCTTTTAAATTGTCTGCATCCATTGTGGATGTTCGATATTTCAATGAATTATACAATTACTTGGTGAACTTTATTAATTATCTCAAGAAATACAATGAAAAATTCAATATGAAATTTTTCGTTTATTGAAAAAATAATGAATCTTTATTGAAGACATATTTTATAAAAAATATTCACTGATAATAATATAACAATAGCCACTGTTACATGCCAAAAAGCTTGCAATAATTTCACGTACTCACAATGATATGAGTCAAATGGAAATTATTAAAAATTCCAAAAACAATTGAATAATTAAATGGTTGATCAACGTTATAATTAAAGTATTAAATTTAATATTTTTTAATTTAAAATTTAGTACAGGAAATTTAAGGCAAGGTTTCTGTTTGTGAAACTATGCATATTTACAGTTGAATCAGCAAATGAGTAATATTCAACGTATTCTTTATAGCATTTAAATTAAATCGAGACCAAAAATCATGTCTTCATTTAACATAATTTTCATGTTGAATTTGCGTAAAAAAAATTTTAACATAAATATTACAAAAACATTCACACAAAATTTTTTACTGTGTTCAAAAATAATATATAAATGCATCGATAATCATCGAAACATATGTATATATAGAAGAAATAAAAATAGTTATTAATGAATCATTAAAATCGATCAAATTAATTGTTTCTCAAATTATTCAACCAGCTACCTCATCGCATTCATTCCAACGGAATGTTACATAATCTAATAATATATACGATACTACATTATTTTCTAAAAGATCAATGTACCTGCGACACGACAAAGATTATTATCATGATGAGCAATGGATCATTGATTTTATAAATTCTAATAACGTCACTACTTATTTTTTTTTCAACCTTTTTTTTTTTTGTAGTTAATAAGATCATTAGTGATCGCGTGCCAACGAGGCGTGATTTGATGGCGTTTTAACATCAGAGAAATCGTTTTAAAATGCATGCTTCAACTATGTAGCACACACATACACAAACGCAGCACAAATATACATATACAAATAATTTACTAACTTTTTATGCTTTTTGCTTTTTATTGTAAAATTTAAATAAAAATATTTTCACTATGTATATATATATATGTATATATTTTTGAATAATCAGATGTATAGTTACACAATTTGTAACACCGGAAGTAGATCATAAACATAAGAATATATGTGAGCAGTCGTTGAAGAATTATTTAAATTTAAATTTCAGTCTTAACACATTTATATTAGGTAATAAAAAAAACAACAATAATTTATATTGTTTCGCTCATTATGACATGTATATATGTAAATACATATAATGAATTATACAGAAAAAAAAAAATGCTAACCAACAACGGACAATAAGAATGAATCCACAGATAAAAACAGATCGAATGCATGTATTTAAAAAAATTTATATACATTTATTTATGTGAATATAAAGATATTATTTTATTTTTTATTTAACACATAAGATTATGCGTACGCAGTTTAAACTCCCAGGAGATTATTAACTGTACTCAAGTAGAACGTTAATTCTGCTGTTCATGTCGAGCACTTTTATATACGTATGTAACGTTTCGCATACATGCTTCTAATAATTCTATATGTTAGTAGCAAATAACATATAAAGAACCATCCATATAGCTACTGCATTTCTATGATGTAATAAGAATTCCACGATGTGTTATATTAAGCATTATACAAGGACTTTTAATAGCATTATAAATTATATTATGATGTGCACTTACACACGTATAGATGTACAGAGTTTTAAATAATAAAAATGGTTATTGGATAGAATTAACAGTTTTACATTGGTGATTATATTATAGCAATTGACAAAAAAAGAGTTTACAAATTGATATTGCATAATATTTTTTTAATAATTTCATCGAGTCAACATGGAGTACACAGTGGAAAAATTTTTTTGAAAGACCACTCAGAATTTATGTTGAAATTTTTTCAATTCAAATTCAAATGATGAAACAATACACTTTATTTATGTGACTCGATTTAACTCCGAGAGTTTGTTAATCACTCTCGAAAAAATGAAAAATATGTTGACTCAAAATGTTTATAGTCTGTGAGACAAAAATTTAGTGTGAAATATTATTCATTTTATGTGAAATTATTTTTCTGTTTCAATACAAATTCTCGTGCTGAAGATTGATACTAAATCTGCGTTAAGAACAGTTGACACAAACTTTGACAAAAATTTTTTTACTGCAGTGTATAGTGTGCTATTTTTAGACAACTTTTTTTTCAACAAGAAAGCTTTTTAAATTTTTTTTTCGCTTTGAAATAAATCAGTATTAACCTTCCATTCAGCTTTTTCAGCATATTTGGAAGTTGGAGAGGGTCCTTAACAAAGTTCTGTCGTCCAATCCCAATTTGGAGTTGGCCTTTACATTCTCTGACTTAAAATTTTCTTCTTTCCATAGATTATATACTCTATAGTCTATACTTTCTTCTACTGACTACTCTCGGCTTCAACAGTAAAGTCCATATAATATATTGGACATCTCTATTATTTCTATTCATTTTTCTTTCAGGTACGTCACAGAATGCAGTACATTGTATAATGTATATAATTTATACATAGTATATATTTGTTTGGAAAGGGGAAAGTGAATTTCTATATTGTTTGTGTATATACATTTGTAGGTACACAACAAAAAAAATTTTTGTCATTTGTATTTACTGTTCTTATATGCAAATTTTGTATCAATTTTTAATATCAGAATTTGTGTTGAAGCAGAAAAATAATTTTGAAAATGAAAAGAAAAATATTTCATGTTGAATTTCATACTAAATTGTTATTTTTCAGACTATAACCATATCATCGGAGTGTAATCGAGTCACATGAATAATAATGTGTTGATTCAACATCATTTTCAGGTTGAATGTGTGTGAAAAAATTTTTTTTACTGTGTCTACATGAACATTCATACAATAATACTTTTGATCAAATTTTTAATTATTGAAGAAATTGATTATTATTGAATTTCATGTTTAATTAAATTTTATAGTGATTTTTTTAAACATATAAACGCATATTTTGTTCATTGTACTATTTGTTAATATGTTTTGAAATAGATAATAAATGTTTGGTGATCAAATTATGGTCAATCAGTTCAAACATAAAATGAATCATGTTTTTCATTTAAGTAGTTTGTTCAGTCTATGATAAATATGTACTAATCCCGGTCATTTCAAATTTTATTACGGACCATCAGACTACAAACAGTCTGGGTTTTCAAAATAACACCTTTGAGGCAATACATTGAAAATTGGCTATAGCTAGCTATAAATATATATTAAGAGATGGGAAATTTTCAAACTGTCGCAGTGTCGCATATTATTCATCAATATTTTCAGTACAATTTGTGTTCTTGTGCCTTCAACACGGCCGATTATGCGTTAATATAGTTTCCCATTTGTGTTGTGATATTGATCAAGTGAATATAGTGTAATATTATAAACATCCGTGGTGATAAAATTGAGTTGATAATAGACAGATTGTGCGAATTTCATTTAGATTTGGGCAGTGAGTATTTCATAATTACTTTGAAATTAATACACAATTACGCATGCATATGAAATAATTTATACACAGGAAAGAAATTTTTGTAAAAGTCCCCTTAAAACTTGTGTCAAGTGGTCTTAACGCAGATTCTGTATTAATTTTCAAAATAAAAATTTGTGTTGAAGTAGAAAAATAATTTTGCGTAAAATGATTAATATTTCATTTCGAATTTCACACTAAATTTTTGTCTCTCAGACTAAATACATTTTGAGTCAATATATTTTTCAATTTTTGAGAGTATTTAACACATCATCGGAGTTGAATTGAGTCATATGAATCTATTGTTTCAATATCATTTTCAGATTGAATTTGTGTTGGAAAAATATTAACAAAAATTCTGAGTGGACGTTTACAAAAATTTCTTTACTATGTATTTATGATGTGATATTTTTTGTTTATAACATTCTTATTAATTTTGTCAGATGAGAATGAAATAGAAGCTTTATATTAATAAGTGATTCAAAAAAATATATTGAAAGAAAAAAAAAATATTGTGATGGGAAGAAAAAAAGGTAAAACTGTCCAAGAAATGAATATACAAACAACTGACGGAAACATTAAAGATGAATTGGTAATCGACAGTGACACGGAAAATGACCCCCCAATGAATCCATCATCTACGCCTACACTGGACATGAGTGTAGAATCATCATCCGATACTGATGACAGAAATGATTATGAGATGCCAAATAAAAATTTGTTGACTGGTGTTCTGCCCTTTAAAGGTGTGTTTATACCAAAATTAATTTTACAATATTTTTTTTTACTATCCTTGTATATATTGAGTATATTTGATAACATATAAAATTATTTTTCATACATTCATAGTTACTTTACGTGACATTGCATTTCACGAAAAACTGCTGGAAATGATGAAGTCAATATATAAGTATCAGCAGAAAAACCAATGTTGCTCCAACGATTCGGATGTAAGTATAATTACATAAACACTTGGTGACTTTGTGAATTAAAATATTTAAATTGATCGGTTACTTTGAATTTTTAGTTGGCGATTGAATACACTGAACCTGGATCAGAACGTGTATGAAGTTGATTGTATTTGTAACTTTATATTCTATGCAGTAAAAAAATTTTCGTAAAAATCTACTCAGAATTTGTTTCAATATTTTTATAACACAAATTCGACCTGAAAATGATGTTGAAACAACACATCACTCATGAAACTTGATTCAACTCCAATGGTGTATTAAATACTCGCTCAAAAAATTGAAAAATATGTTGACGCAAAATGTTTATAGTCTGTGAGACAATAATTTCGTATGAGATTCGACATGAAATATTATTCATTTTACGCAAAATTATTTTTCAGCTTTAACACAAATTCTCGCGTTGAAAATTGATACAAAATCTGCGTTAAGAACAGGCTTTTACAAAAAATTTTGTTACTGTGTAGGTGTCATATTCTGACTTTAATCCAATTCTTGCTCAACTACACAGGTGGAAATTGAACCAGGAACTGGAATATATCTTCCGGCGAACACTATAAAGTTTATCGAACGTCGAGCAGAAAAATCGAAAGGATTTTTCGATTGGAAAATTTTAGTCCGCGACACTCTACTAGAAATTTACGGTAGGACGATAAAAAATTATAGCGCGAAAGGCTCGCGAATAAACTCAAGGCCATCAATAAATCCCCAACTTTTCAAAGCACTGTACTGTGAGTACATTTAATATATTATAAATCTTTCATATCAATACATGTTCTTTGTTTTATCGTAACGTTCAACATTACTTTATAGATTGGGTGAATCGCAAGTCAGAGAAGCACATATTCAAGGAAGAAATAATACGTCATATCAACAGAATAGCCAGTAACAGACGAAAGTATAATAATGCAGGGAATCAAGGAGAGACAATAAGGAAAAACAAACAAACAACATCTAATTCCATTCTATCTGTTCCTGAACCATCCCAACCCATTCCATCTACTTCCATACCATCCAGTTCCATTCCACCCACATCTACAACATCAACTTCAACATCATTCGAACCGATCGATCCTACGAAATTCATAAAATTACCATCTTCAACATCGCAATCCATTTCACCCATTCCTGCACCACCCCATTCTATTCCATCCACTTCTACATCATTCGAACTGATTCATCATCCTACGGAATTTGTGACATCGTCGCCCTCAACATCACAATCTATTCCATCTGTTTCTATGCCATCCAGTTCCATTCCATTCACGTTTACAACCTCAACTTCTACATCATTAGAACCAATTCGTCCTACAAAATTCGTAACATTACCATCTTCAACATTACAATCCATTCCACTTGTTTCTATGCCATCCCACTCTATCCCACTTAATCCTATTCCATTCCTACCCACTTCTCCCCATATCAGCAATTATCCACCTCATTATCTCGAAGCATTTATTCACGGTTTCAATTTTGCTTCTACCTCATCTAATAATACGCGATTATAGACACAAAATAAAGAAAAAAGATGCCATACAAAATTATAATAGATTAATAATTTTTTCATTTTAATGTAAAGGTAATCACCATTCTCTTCAATATTTGTGTAATTGATATGATTTTTAATTATGACTAATTTGAAATATTATACATATATATAGTTCAATATTAATCAATATATGAAAAGTATAAGAGAAATACAACACAAAGTAATGTCAAAAGTTTATCATAATTCGACATCTATTTTTTAATTGTCAACTTTTTTAAAAATTGTCAAGTAAACGCACAGTTTCAGATAACATGTGTGCATTGAAGAATTTGGCAAATCTAATCAATTGCCTGATGCCATCAAGCGACTGCCAAGTCGAGTGTTATAAATTGATCAATATCGATACGATAGTCGTCTACACTCTACCATTTATCTACTTTGGATAGATTTTTTATTCATCAGTCATTAACACATGTATGATACGATTAGTAAAAAAAATATAAGATAATAAAATTTGTTAACATCGCAAAGTTTACTTAATAAGAAATTTATTCATCAAAAAATAAAAATAATTGGAGTATTCTAATTGTCACGAATTAATTGAATCAAAAATCCGAAGTGTCATTTCATGTTATGTATAAAAACTCAATTATTGTTAAGCTCAATAATTGTCGCTTATGGAAAAAAATCACTTGGTAGCATTAAGATATGATTCATTTCATTATTCGACATCACAATTTATTGAATACTACTAGGCAAATCAAGCAATATATTCATGGTCATCTTTTACAGATCGCACGAATTTCAAGAGAAAAAAAACTCGACTTCTTCAAATGGGATAAAAATTTTGTTTTTGCATCTTTCAACAAATTTAGTTGATGCGTGAAGAATTGGAATAAATACATCAAACTATCGAAAATTCACATCAAAATCTTGAGATACTTACATAAAAAAAAAAAAATTTATGCTCAGTTCAAATATTTCTAACAAGTGAAGTGAATCAACAAAACTATAGATGAGTACTTAGAAATAGGTTAAATTTAATGCGTTATACTAATTAGAAAATTAAGATTTCATTTTTAAGCACAAAAATCGATGATGTTGTGTAAAATGGTAGTGCAATAAGCCTAAAACGGCATATGTAACCGTATGGACTAAGACGACATATATGCTATTTTAGGCCGGCATATATTTAATGTATTTTATTCTAAATATGCCATTTCACCCATAGCATTGAGGGTAAAATGATTGATGAGAGTTTTTACGATTTTTTGCAATGTAATAAATTATTAAAATGTACGGTATTCCAAGTATGTCAGTATGAAAGTATAAAATTCCTGAAGCTTCAAATAACTATTTTATTTCAAGTCAACAGTTTACAGTTTGCAAGTAGCACTCAATAGAAAAAATGGTATGTCATTTTAGACCACTTTCCCCTATAGCGTAATACTATCAAGTGATTTTTTTTTTAATATGCGACAATTATTGAGTTTAGCAATAACTATAATGGCATCAATTTTTTTCCTATTTGAAATTATATATATTTGTATATACATATATTATAGGGTGTTTCGTTTGAGGAGACTATTTTTTTTTCTGGCGAGATAGATGAAATATTACTCTAAACGTTCAAAAAAAAAAAAAAAAATTCCCGCCAAAGATGAGCTCTTAATTTTAATATTTAGAGGTGTTTCATCATAATTTTCGTATTTCCATTTAAATAACTTGGGGGAAAAAAATTTTTTTATTTTTTTAATTTTTGTAGCTTAGCATTTGAACTTCATAGAGATAAGCTCATGGCATATTCTTATAGAGAATTGAACGCTCTACAAAAAAGGTCTCTTACACTTTTTTCATCGAGCTGGCCATTTTGAAGATATTCAAACCCAAAGTTCCAAATGTATGAAATTTTGAATTTTTTTTTATTAAATCGATACTAATCAATTTATTATTATAATAAAATACACTTCAATAATTATAGTTACATTGCTTAATTTTCTTTAGACAGCATAATTTCTATTGCTTTGAAATAATAATTAAGTTCATTTACCATGAGTTATAAGTAATTTTTTTTACAGTAAATAAAATAAAGAAAAGAAAAATATCTGACATGTGAGTATTTTTTTTTTGCTTTACGAATATATAAGCACACTAAAACCAATTATCCAATTAAAAATAATTAATAAGTTAATAATAAAGTGATTAGTATCCATTTAATGAAAAAAAAGTCAAAATTTCATACATTGGAAACTTTGAGTTTGAATATCTTTAGAATGGTCTGTCTCTATGAAAAAAATGTAAGAGACCTTTTTTGTAGAGCGTTCAATTCCCTACAAAATATGCTATGGGATTTGCTCTATGATGTGCAAATACCGAGTTACAAAAATTCAAAGAAAAAAAATTTTGTTTCCCATATTGTTTAAATGGAAAAACGAAATAATTACAATGAGAATCCTCTAAATATTAAAATTAAGCACTCCATTTAAAACAGGCTTGATCGTTATTCACCATTCAGTAAATTTTCAGCCTGTTTTTTTGATGAAAAAAAAAGTTGCATAAAAATGGCACACGCTATTATGTGCATATATAACAATTGCGTAAACATTAAGAGCTTTTTTTTTATTTTTTTTTCTCTCTAGTTTATGATACTTATCATGTATGGAGTTTGTGCGTAGGGCGTCGGAATTCACACGCACGCCCGCGAAATAAGAGCAAATCGAAAGAAAATAAATCTCCCACTCATTTAAATATATATCTACCTCTATATAAATGTATTCATGTATAAATGTATTTGTGTTATGATACGTTTCACTTTCCCGCGACCCGTCCGCCTGCGCAGTCCCTATATTCCGCAACAATAAAGCTTTCGTATATATTCTCTTTCTTTTTTTTACATCTTGTACATATAAATATATGTATATATTGACTTTTTCTTCACTCCTCGAATTGCAATCGAGAACTTCCGCCGGATATACAAGGCCATTGTTTTTCACAAAACTCCATGGAATTGTTCTTCAATTAATAGACCTATAATGTATACATATATTTAATGTTTTCATCCAAAATAGATATTATCTTATTTTATACTATAATAATAATCTCCATTCTAATATATATGCAAACGTATATTTGAATTTATTATAATGAGTAAATTAAATGACTATTAGATGCATATAGAATTGTATATAAAAACACCAAAGTAAGTATGCGCAACCTTTGAGGAATTTATCATGGATATAAATACATTCTCATGACCTACGCTAGATAATACCGTTAATTTTCATTATTTAAGGGACACCGCGGTCTCGTCTTCTATACAATTTACGGACCCATCGCTAATACGTGTAAGACGACTGTTTATAGTGAAAATTTTTTTGTAAAAGTCTACTTAGAATTTGTGTTAAAATTAAAAATTTTTTTTCACGAAACTTCAACCTGAAAATGACGTTGAGACATTTACACATTATTCATGTGACTGATCGATTCAACTCCGATGATGTGTTAAACACCCATAAAAAAATTGAAAAATATCTTGACTTCACATGAAATATTATTTATTCTACGCAAAATTATTTTTCTGCTTCAACACAAATTCTCGTGTTGAAAATCAATACAAAATCTACATTAAGAACAGTTGACACAAATTTTGAATAGGTCTTTACAAAAATATTTTTACTGTGTTTTTTCAATTCAGCCTGCAGACCAAGCGTTATACTAAGATCAGCTGATAAACACGGTGCTTCTGAATGAGCGGTTTTGCGTATAGATACACCACGGATCCGCCTTTTTCCTGCGCGCGAGATCTTGACTGCGAGACACACGACTGATATGTGAGTTTTTATTTGATACTAATCTGAATAAATAATAAATCATGATTTATTTACTCATTCCTTTATTCTTACTGTTTTGTGATTTTTTTTTTCTCCGTTTCATTTTGTTTTGATGGTTCCAGATCCAATTGAGAAATACTTTTTTTTTTCATCCTTTTCATTCTATATTTATACCTGTATCCATAAAACATTCCATTAATCTCTCTAGACTGATAGATCGTGTTTTCACATTGCCATACACAAAATACAATTGCTGGCTATGCATGGTCTACGTGAGTGTATATATATACATACATATATAGTTCGAATAAAGACAGGGATCTTTGCTCTTTGCGATAAATCTCAACGGCATTGGTGCATTACTAGCTAGTATATAAAGAGACAAGATACTCATGATGGAGAGGAAGATCGAAAGGAGAGTGGCAGCAACGGTTTTGCTACGTGAAACTTATATCGTTTCACTAGAGTACTATTATACTCCCACTGTGTTTAGTTCTCTCTATACTCATATACACTAAACATATTTTTGCAACTGAATAAATTTTTGCGCAATTTAACCATTCACGTCATTGAGTTAAATTTATATTTTGAGAATATTTTTTAGCCACTGCCGGCGTTGGAGGACTCTTCGCTTAAGAATATTTTTGAATTCTACTACCTGCAGTTTGCAGTACTAAGCAGCGAAGATCTAAAGATAATGTTGAATTAGGCCGAATCCAAACGAAAATATTTTTTTAGGCTGACAACGATATAGCAATAGTATATCGTTATGAAAAAGTTAGAGAAGAATTATTATAAAGCTGTTTTCCAGCATAATTTTACTAATTATTTGTTAATTACCTATATTGATTATATATAAATAACTTAGAGTGTTTAATACACGTTTTTGGTTCGATGTTGAACCACTCATTCGGAAATTACTGAATAATATTCATTATGAATTGGAATTGCAGAAAATAAAAGTTTATTTCGAACGTATAGATATCACTAAATAAATTTGACGGAAAAATGAAAACTCGACGGATTGTTCAACAATATCAAGTGATGTTATCAAAAGTGCATGAAGCTCCAATCTGCGAAAAAAAATATCGTAAGCAGAATAAAAATTTGGAAGTAATTTTTTCGGAAAACTTGAATTGATAATTATCGCATAAATTTTCATGCTTCGAATTTTGGCCATTTTTGACCGGAAAAAAATTGATATCTTTCAATTATTTTTACCTTTGCTAGTATAATATTTTCTATAGTTAATAAAAAGGTCATTTGTTTAATGTTATAATGAAAAAAGATTGAAAAAAGAAAATATTTCAAAATTTTCTATTTTACAAAAAAAAAATATGCAAATAAAATGATAATGAAGATATAAATTCGAATCAATAATTGATAAGTGGTTATTGTAAATATAACCAAACGGATTCAGAGAATTGCCATAAAAGAGATCAAAAGAGAAAGTAATTTTTTGTATTTTTCGATGTTTAAAAAAAATAAAATCGTCGGTTTCTAGATTTATTCACAATTGTAGTTGATATTTTTATTTGCAACAAATCATGGTTTCATCATATATTACCATCGTATTATATAGATTTCGTTATAATAATAAATCATATCAGTATATATTATATATTCATAGTTCGATGTGCTAAATCTTATAAGTTGTTTCTTATAATAAAAATAACTTTGAAAAATGATCAAGGCACTTATGAATTTCCGATGGGGAAAAAAATGCAGAGACTTGTCTGATTCATATATATTAATTATAATAATATGCAGATATTTGTTGATCGAATAACAGACGAAACTATATACTCAACAAAAAACTGAAGTGGCCGATTTGTTGACTTTTATTACAGCAGGAGTATGTAATGAACAAGGTTGATCCACTCAAAAATAAGTAAGAAAAAATGCTCATTTTAAATAATACAGAAAAGTGAGTTAGGGGAATTTGTATATTTCAATTTGTATATTCTATAGAAAACTGTTCATTTTCATTTAACAAAATTAAATATATGATTTCGATTGATTCCGAGAATTTATTGATGAAAAATAATTAACCATTAATATGCTTATTGAATGGCCATCTCACTGTGTTTTTGGCTCATCTCATTATATATTATATTATAAAAAAAATTTTTGTAAAAGTCTACTCGGAATTTGTGTTAAAATTTTTTCAACACACATTTAATCTGAAAAAGTTGTCGGAACAATACATTATTCACGTGACTCGATTCAACTTCAATGGTGTGTTAAATACTTTCGAAAAATTAAAAAATATGTTGACTCAAAATGTATTTAGTCTCAGAGATAAAAATTTAATGTGAGATTCAGCATGAAATATTATTCAATTTACCTAAAATTATTTTTCTGCTTCAACACAAATGTTCATGTTGAAAATCGATAAAAAATCTGCATTAAGAACAGTAAACATAAATTTTAAATAAACATTTACAAAAATTTTTTTAATGTGTACTCAAAATGAGGTACTTTACATATATATAACATATATTCTTTGTATTTACCAGCAACGAAATTAACATCTTTTGATTCAGCACAGTGGGAAATTTCATGTTAGATTCAACATAAAATATTATTCATTCTAAGCAGAATAATTTTTGTACTTCAAAACAAAATCTTGTTTAAAAATTGGATACTAAATTCGTGTCAAAAACAGTTAATCAATATCATAAGTGGACTTGTACACGAAATTTTTTACTATGTAAATAATCTGTTTAATCTTGAAAATTCAGCTGAATCATGAATGAATTTTAATATCCACACATACATTATGAATTAACCTTTCATCAGAAAAAAAAAAAATAATATTTACTGTAAGATGAAAATAGAACATATTTTGCATATACAATGTATATAAGAGAAATTGTGCAATATGCGAAAGACACGTGAATTCAACACGATGAAATATGAAGAATAGCCCATCATCATAACAGAAACCTCTCGGAATATCCTGTGATTCTCGCATTATAATCCTGTGTCATTTAACGCACGAATGAATTCTGCGCGTAGTAGAACCTTATTGGTATCCGGTATTTACTCATCTTTCTCTATCTCCGTCTCTTTTTTCATTTATGCATAGTTGAAAATAACATTTATATATCCAATATAACAGGTTCGCGCAGTATTTCATCTTTTAATATTTTTTTTTTATCACAAGGTCAACCTGTTTATATACGTGACACGAAAAATATGTATTTAATCGGGCTCAAAGAGTCGTGCGCGCGAGCAAAATTCTTTTTCTAGACAATATATACGCATATATGTATACACATATATGTAAATAGTAGAGATAGCAATAATAGGTTTAATGGTATATATGTTTTCATATGGTCGTGCGACCTCGATATGCATGTTATAATATAATGCTGTACACATATGATGTTGCGACTAATTATACACGATTACACAAAATTCCTTATATTCCATGTATTGATCACGCATACACACGTTCACACTTTCTTTATACAGTAAAAAAAAAATTTTCGTAAAAGTCCATTCAAAATTTGTGTCAAGTGATACTGGATAAAGATTTTGTATGAATTTTCAACATGAGAATTTGTGTTGAAGCAGTCAAATAATTTTTGCGTAAAATGAATAATATATTTTTATTAAATTTGAATTTCAATGTTGAGAAAATAGAATAAATAGATCAGAATAACTTCAAGCCTTGTGAAAATTTCTTAATATTATATAAGTATCTCTCGAAATAGTGTTGTAAAACTTTTTTACATACAACTGAAAAAATCACAATATATTTAATATTCATTTGACATCTAATAAATTTTATTCAATATTTTAAATAAATTGAAGAAAATACAATCTTATTTCACACTATATTCCGCGAAATTTCAGCATCACATTTGCAATATTCAAATATATAACAATTTCTCATTAATAGTCTGATTTTTAATCTAACAATGAAATACGTTTGATTATTCTCTGAGAATGATCTCAAAAATTTTCATACACAGCAAAAGAACTTTTATAAAAGTTCACTCAAAATTGATGTTAATAGTGTTCTTGACACGATTTTGTATTAATTTCGAACACGAGAATTAGTGTTGAAGCAGAAAAATCATTTTACGTAAAATGAAAAATATTTTATGCTGAACTTCACACTAAATTTTCGTCTTTTAGACTATAAAAATTTTGAGTCAACATATTTTTCAATATTTTTATATTGTTTATAACACACCATCGTAGTTGAATTGAGTCACATGAATAATGCATTGTTTCAACATCATTTTATACATTCATGCACGTACACTTATCTCATCTGAATACATATTTAATTTCAAAACGGAATTCAATTCAATCATTATATATATTCATACACAAATATACAATGTATAATAAGATATTTTTTCTCCTTATAGCCATAAATTTTTGGATACATTCACTGCAATAATTAAGGTCGTTGAACTCGTGTTCATGTATTTGATAAATTATTTTATTTATTTGATATTATTTTAATCATCTAGCGATAATAATTACTATATTAAATGAGAAAGAAAAAAAAAAAGTTCTGCTTTCTATTGAAAGTTTAAATATCATACTAGTATGTTATCATATATTATGGAGCATTTGATTAAAAGTTTCAATAATCGATAAAATTTATACATAATAATATTATAATTAATATCCAGACCTTATGACAGAATAAATTTCTCAGAGCTGTTAGAAAGATGTGAAAAAAAATTCTATATCACAACAAAAAGTAAATTATATACATTTTTTAATACACATATAATTTCTGCATGTGAAACAACGTGTTATCAGGGTGACTTTCACCTCTTTGAACTTTTGAATAAATCAATTTATATAAATAATTTCTTATATATGAATCCCATTACCAATTATCATATCCAATCGAGACTATTCAATTAATTACTATGCACTCACAACCAACTAATTAATGAAATTTATTTTCTCATATATGTGTATAATAAACATATAAACATGTAACAGTACTTTGATCTAACGGGCACAATTTTTAAATATAATAAACATACATACAGGGTGTCCCATAAACAAATAATACAGTCAAATTAGTCGAAACAATAAAATCGCACAAAATACATTCTATACAAAAACTCTACATTAAGAAAGAGACATTCAGTAATAACATTGACAATTTTTTCCATTGATAAATTTTTAATACATCGAAATAATTTTTTTTCTCATACAGCGTATAATTGTTTTTGGCAAAAAAAAAAAAGACTATTGACATCGAAAGGAATCTAATAAAGAAATTAAGTAGACTAAGAAAAAAATTTGATAAAATCAAATCAATTTATTGGGTTGAATTGGATTGAATGTTCAGCAAATTATTTTTAAATAATTCGTATTTGAATGTGATAATTTATATTTTCATTCACTTGATTAATTAATAAAAATGAATAAGTGTATTTTAATATACTAATGAAATATTTTATTGCCATTATTGAAATAAGGACTAATTCATTGGAACTAAAAAAATTGTTTCTTAATATGTACATAGAGAAATTTTTTTACTACATGGATATATAAATCAAAGGAAATATACAGAATAATTTTCAAATTTGACTTTGGCTTAACCGGACGTCGTATTCACATATCATAGATTTGCCTTTGATTAAAAAATTTTCAAAGAAAAAAATTTTGGTAATTAAACAGAATTTATCATCAATTAACATGAAATATTAGGATGTAAAAAATTTGAATATTCGAGAAAAAATTTTTCATAACAATTCAATGTGAAATTAAAACATGTATATAATTTTGTAGCGTCTGATCAAGAATTAATTTCATCTGATTAATAAACTGAAATATTCTTTAGCTTATTTGAATATTAAAAATTCGACATAAAATAAAAATTTTACACTTTCCCTCTTCGGAAAATTTGCATTTTTCACCATTATAACACATACGACTTCTTTTATATTTCGTTCGTGTATATTGAGTACGTTGCAAACTTGACCTCTTTAATATTTATGCACCGTGCGAAAATGATACGTGTATGTATCACATATTATTACATTTTACATAAAGATTGTATATGTTTGTTCCATATGAAAAAATACCCTCAGCTTCATATTTATAACACATTCTCAATATTTCTCTTTTTGGTTTTCATATCATTATTCTATTTTTTCTTGTTTTTATTTTTTCATTTGCTAAAAATAAAAAAGACAATAGAAGCATGTACACAATTGTATATATGCTATTGTCATGTAATATAATATTCTTTTCATAACCTGATGCTTCATAAATACATACAATTTTACTTATATCAAAGAGAGAGAGAGAGAGAGAATGACAGAAAACTATAAGACAACACAGGAAGAAGCCACACGCATACCATATCTAGTGTAGGTTTAGCATTGCGTTTTATTTTGAATTTCCCCTCATCGTGTATGATATTGGAATATATACCTACTAAATGTACAGTATGATTCAGCCGTTATACAATATCGATTAAATATTTATGCGCACGAGATAGAAACAGAGCTCGACAGAAAAAAAATATTCTATACCTAGATATTACGAAAAAAATTATTGTTTTATAGCGTTGCAATTTAAAAAAATTGTTGTCATAATTTAAAACTTGTTAAATTAATATATGATGATTAGAAATTCTGATTCTTGATGTTAATTTCCGTTTTCTTATTGAATTTTATTTAGTATGCAGACAGGTGGACTTTCCCCTCTTTCCTTTTTCCCCTCACGACGTAAGTACGATCATATCGTATTTTTTGCTCTTTTGTTTTGGCTATAGTACTGTTTTTTTGCATTCAGGCGTTTTTTATTATGAATCTTAAAGCTTGTGAATTTAATGCTTATCAATTCTGAATATTTATGTCGGTTGGAGGCATCTGATTTATCATCTCATCTCTATTTGAAAGTTTTTACAATTTTAACCTCACTTTTGCGATTATAGTATCACTATTGATTCGGATCCAGGTATGTACATAAATTTTGAGCACCCCGAGTATCACAGATTATTCATTTTAGCGCACTTATGAACGATTCATGAATTACTTTTTCATCATAAATAGGAATCAATAGCTTTGTACGTCGAACGAACTTGCTAGTGATCAGATTCTGATGATTTTTTTCGAAATGAGTTTCCGCTATGATATACTGAAAGGTTCATAAGTTTTTTATCTATCGCTTTCTATATCAATATAAAATTTTGCATTCGTGGCTATTAATAATATATTTTTTTCTTCAAATAGTGCTGAATAAGGTATCTATTTTTTGTAATGACAATGAAGTGATGGTTGATTTCTTGCATCTATTTTGTTTATAATAATATTCTTTTTAAATTTATTTTTTTAATTGATATATCGACAGATAGTGATGATTGTTATGCGAGAATCGCTCACTCTGAAAAATGCCTCTGCAGAAAAAAGCGGATAGATGGTTAGAATTTTTGACTACTCTGGAATTTGTTTAAAAAGTTTTAAGATTAAAGCAACACATCTTTTGTTTCACAAATGAACTTTCCATTTAAGAAGGGAGTTCGAAGTATTGGTTTGACTGATTTTCATTGGAATATAATTGTTTTATTTGTGGGAATGAAGCCGATCAAGAGAAGAAAAAGGAGAAAAAAAATCTCTGGAAAACAATTTCTTATTATTACAATTTAACGTTCCAAGAAACCGTTCTTGATGAATATATCAAGTATATTCTAGTATATTGAATTCAGTGACAGTTAACGTTAAATATCACACATATTGATATACAGCTATTTTATGAAATGAATTGAGACGAGTGGGTCAAGAAAAGGAAATTGAACAACGAAGCACATTTCTGATGAAAAAATGATTATATTTTGATTGTTATCGCATAGTTATATGGAAATAATATATTGTAATTTTTTCTGAATTCGGCTCCAACACAGTAATATGTTTTTGAAAAGAAGACCACGAGATATTATTAGACAACCAAGACACAGCAAAATAAAACAATAATACTGACAAAAAAATCGGTTTTTGAAAGTTACCAGTGAAATTCTTCGAAGACAAGTTCGTTCACAAGTTTGTGGTAATGATTTATACCCAGATAGTGACAAAATTATGTTCAGAGATATTCATCTTTCTCAAAATCATTGAATTTAATACTCGGGTAAGTCTGGTAGAGATGCCGATTGTCATAGCGGAAGAGATGCTGTTTTCCTAAAGCTCCACCGCGAGGCGCTGGAAGAAATCGGTTTGTTAACTGTTATTACGTAGAGTACTACGCCAATAATGTACACGAAACAAAGTGTAAATATTTTGTATCAGCGGTAAGTTATTTATATATTGATTTTAACATTTTGAGTGCATCAAAAGTTATTTAGGCATAATGGTCAGACCGTATTTATGACAATATTTGTTTTGGTTATTTGCGAATCGGTTATGTTTTCTCAAATAACACTATTTGAGGTTATAATCACTCAGGCGTAGTTAGTCGTAACTAAAACGTGAGCGTAGTGCGAAATGTACGTGACATAAACAAATAATCGGGAAAGATATCTAAACACATTCGGTAGAGATTAGATGTCACTAATTTTGATGCATGCTTTTCGTGGATATGCCGTCCTTTTAAAAGTAATTGTTCTAGTAATGGCTCTTAGAAATACAAATTCAAAAAATTATCAAATCCAAACATCTGAACTTTTCTACGTTTTAAGTCTAAGTGCACTCTACTATCAATTTACTTCATCGATTGTGACATCAGGGGTATATCTGTCCAACATCTGCTTGAAGTACAGAAAATCGTGGCAGGTGACTGCCCCAAGTGTAGCATTTTCATCTCGGCTGTTAATCTTATCTATCTTAACGGTAACGCTTGTTACTCTACGAATCAAGTTAATATCAAGCCTTTCAGTGGTTTAAGGCCGAATGAAATATCGAGTCAGATAAATCTAGGATCACAAACTATGCTTCAATCTACCGCTGTCAGTCTCAATTCGCTCACTGAACAATAACCAAGATACAACAGTGTTGCAATGAAACTATACTTCATTCAGATAATTTTCATGACCGTTACTGAACATTGTTTTATCTGACGAGGTTCAAGCGCTAATGTTGACCTCGTCTAATTCATCATTCAAACTTCTAGCTGAAATAATAAAGTCCGAAATTCTGTTGTTCACAGTGAATGATGCGTCGTATATTGTATTTCAAAGCAAAGGGTAAGTTCTAATTTATGATTGGTCTTGTGTCAATCAATGTGGTTTTATGTACGTTGATATATAATCTATAAGACAACAGCACGTATAATCCTTAACGAACGGTAGAAATGACAGTTTCAGATTGTGTTTTAAGGTATGTAGATTCAAAATCGACAGATTCATATCAGGAAAAAAGAGTGGCTTTATTATATCTACATTACATTGAAAAGTGAATGTTTGCAAGCTAAATTAATCGCATGAATTCTCACTTTTTAATTCTGCAATATATGTATTCTCAATAGATTGAAGTCCCTCACCGAAACAAGGTTCTGGTTTGAAGTGAGACTGGATTCGTAATGGTAGTTAGATACTTTGTGATTTGATTATCGGGTCAGGAACCTGTTATAAGGGAGACGTTGGTTTTTCTCATGATATGAATGAAAATAGAAGTAATGTACAGATTAGGGTGTGCCATTTTTAGGCAACTTTTTTTTTCACCAAACTTTTTTCGGAACTTTGGATTCAAATATATTTAAAACCCCTACTGTCTCTATGAAAAAAGTGTAGAAGACCTTTTTTGTAGAGCGTTCGATTTCCTGCAATAATATGCTATAGGCTCATCTCTATGATGCGCAAATGTCGAACTACTCGAATCCAAACTAAAAAAAAAATTTTTCTCCATGTTATTTAAATCGAAAAATGAAAATTACGATGAGAATCCTCTATATGCTTTTTTTTTCATCGTCCAGTAAGTTTTCAATCTGCTTTTTTGATGAAAAGTTGCCTAAAAAATGTACACCCTAATATAGGTATACCAATATAGACAAGAGAACCTTGGATCACTTCGGTGTTCATTTGTTTACGCACCAAACTGATTTTTGAGCATCGAGTTTAGCATGAATGTTTTTTTTTTCTGAGAAGAAAATTTCGTTTTGACATGGGAGTGACTTTATCTTCGGTGCATCCTTATCGGCCACCAGTTATCATCGGAGAGTTAGATGTACGAAAAATCCTTTATCAAAAAAGTAAAAAAAGAGTTGTCAAGTCATGTAATAGTTACACAAGTTAATCGGAAACGTAATTGTTATCTATCTCACAAGAAAAAAAAAGAAATGATATCAAAACGAAAAACCTATTTAAACAAAAAACAGAAAAAGGGGCACCAAGTTCAAGTGATTGTAATATCGGTATGATTTTATTCTTGAAAAATCTCATACCATTATAATTATTTCTAAGCTCAATCATTGCAGAATAATGAGAAAAAATCCAGTTCGGAGCATTGAATAAATTGAACGTTTAGTAATGATTTAGATACATACTGCTAACTAAATTCTTTTCTTCATTTTTATAATCAAGGTAAATAATATTGCATAAATATTCACTTAAAATTTGCATTAAAAATTTTTTTTACATAATTTCCATACGAAAAATCAGTTAATCAATACAATATTCATCTGATTCGATTCAACACAAAGAAAATGTTAAATACTAGCAAAAAATTAAAAACACAGCTTCTTGATTTGTAATTTGATACAAAATTTCTATTAAAAACATTTCACAAAAATTTTGAATGGACTTTTGCACAAAAAATTTTGCTGTATATAAATAAATACATACATTATACACTTATAGAAGAAAATTCAATTTTTGTTGTTAAGAAGGGAGCACCAGCCATTAGAATTGTATCGATCGTTTGCAGCATTATTCACATACACAATATATGATATAAATATTCAACACAATATGGAGGTTTCTGAAAGGGGGAGAAAAATTGTGGGTTGAAACCCCTCTGATATTATATCCATTTGCCTGCACGCACAAATTGCATTTTTCGATGATGCATCGCATCAACATATATACTGATCATTTTTCACAATCAAAAATGTGTTATTCAATAATTTTTATGGTTTCCACAGAAAAATAAAACAAAATAAATAATATAAGATAGAAAATTGTGACTAACTCAATGAACTCTGGCCAATTAAACGAGTGGATTGTAGATTACAATTGTATTATATATTGTATTTAAAGGAGAAACAAAGTCCAAAGGTAATTATCCTTATGTCAAGGCAAAAGATAAGCGTCATAACTTTCTAAAAGTCTATTCATCGTTGTATACACACGTCAATTAATCAAAACCCACACATCTCAGGCGATAAATCTATTTATTTGCTCCTGTTGTTGGTGCATTCAGGAACTTCATTGCGATGTCATATTTCGTATTATTTATCGCAATATAAATATTTCCGATTCTTACAGATGTTTCTTCACTTATTTTTGCGTATCTTTACATCCGTATTGAGAAACAACCAAAACATTTTGCCTCGTTGTTTTTATTATTATATCCACAACAACGTTATTAATGATCTTAATCATCAGTTTTCATTATCTCATTCAGAAATAAATGTCGATAATTTTTGTGTTTGTTTGTACTACACGTTTTTATATGTATGTACATAAATTTTTTCGTAGCGATTTCATTTTTCTCAACTAGATAGCTATAACTCTTAAGACATTTAATAGTTGCAATATAAATGTGTTTTTAACGATTCATAACTTAGTTGTATATATTTTAAGATAGGCGATTGGAAAATACTAAAAGAGTGAATAACCTTGAAATACAAATCGATTGTATAGGACATTGGACTCGGACTTGGTCTTGGACTTGGACTTGATGAACGAAATTGTTCTTTTGTAGAATATACATATATTTATGTGACCCACGTTATCGATCGTACCAAACGAAGCAGAGCCATCAACAGAGTAGTAACGTGAGAGTGTATAGTATGAAAGCACTAAAAGGAAGTGAAAAAAAAATTCAGGATCAATTTTGTGGTCATCATACGTATAGTTTCATATAACAGAATAAATTGATTCGTCTTCGATTGATACAATATAATTATGAATTGATTTCATGCAAAAAAAAAAAAAAAAAAAGTAAAAATTATTGATGAAATAGAAAAAAAAGCTATTTATATAATAATAAATATAGATACAGGTGTATATTCAGTTGGTATGTATATTTTAGAAAAATTCTATTTGAACGACTTGGCAGTTTAATTAGTCGTGTCCAATATTAAATCCACGGCCTTCAATCTTTTGCACGAGTCGAACATATATATCATATGTATACATATACACTAACATTACGTAGATGCTACTTATATAGAATATGCTGGGTATATTCGAATGCTCCTACAGTGCACACGTGAATGCAGATAGCTATTTAGACACATCATGCATTCATCGCTCCACTTTCAATTTAAATTCTTCGTTCTGTTCTTTAAATTCAATAATCATTCTTTCCTTAACTTGAAAAAATTCCGAGATATTTATTTTATAATTGTAAATTTATATAAAAATAATTCACTAGTTGAAAATAAAATTTCAAAGTACATTTTATTTATCAAACTTGTTTCTAATTTACCAGGAGAGTGGCAAAATAATTACCATGGAATGCACGTAGTTACACTACATTATTTGATTAATTTATCAATATCAATTAACACTATATGTATATAAAATGATTTTTTATTTATACTATTTATTCATTTTTCTTCCTTTATGATCTGGATGCAGTAAATGTTTTAATATCGATTTGTCATAGTACAGAGCGAGCAAAGAGAGCAAATGTATAGGTATGATAATTCAATGATTAAAATAAGAAAACAATTTAACCAAATATCTTAAATTGAATATTTAACGCGAAGGAAAAAAATGGGGAATATATTCAATAAACTGTTGGAAGTGAAATTTACCCTGAAGCATATTGTGATCGGATTCCTCATCAGCAAGGCTGCGCACGTTGATTGACGCTGAAAGGAGACTCATGGCGACGACGTCGATGAGGTTCCTGCGCTGTTTCGTTGACGTATCAAACAATATGAGTCAGACACTGAATCTTCGGGCAGACTCGATCGACTGCCTGACAATCACTTACTCAATCCCCTTCGTCTGACAAATTTTGTCTTATAAAAAAATAAATAAATTCATCGATATCACAACCATCAGTCCAATTTTTCAAAATCACCTTTCTGAGAATCTAAAATTTGATGCAACAATAGGTAGGAAGGTCAACTTGATATTGAAAAAGAAAAAATAAAAAAAACATATAATATAATTATCTTGTAACGAAGTGCAATACTACGCTTTCAGACGCGAAATCTACTTTCACTTTATCATACGTTCTTCAAATCCATGAAAATTGTGACGTTCTTATTTGAAATATTCAAATGCAATTAAACAGCCAAGTGGCCACCACTGATTAGCCACTGTAAAATAATTCAAAAACTCGACTTTCTTTATTAATATAATGCTGTTGTATTTCTCGCCCCACGCGCTCAGAATTAATTATTTTTATCACTCTCATTTATATACCATGCTAGATTTGTATACGTAACTTGACACTTGATAATAATGAACGTGCATTCACGACGACAAGGGGACGTCCAAGGAGCCACAACGATGTGCACTGAGCCCCGGTGTCCCGCCGACGCATGACGCCCTGGCTTGCGCTCGGGTACCGTCGTTTTTTTTGCGATCAATAATTATCTTCACTCACAGCTGCGTGTGCGACTGCGCGTTATTCAAAGACGAACCACACAATACATGTATAATTTCGAAATTGGTGTTGACGTGAAGGAAAATCGTATACGAAAAATTGTTGAAACTCGCAAATGTAAAGAAGAAATATAATAGAGCGAAGAATTAAAAAATTGTTAAGAGTAAGACACTAAGTTTAAAGGTACACGGTTAGTATCTACAAGTGAGTATAGATAAAAGCAGCTGCAGCATGTGCCAGAGCATAGCGTGCGTGTCGACTCAATTTTTCATCAAGGCCCCTCTGCACTCTCTGTCTTTTGCTCCTGACCAACGACCTTGCTTGATAGTCCGATATACACGACGATGAATTATATGTATTATTGTTGATGGCCAACAACTGAGAGTGCGCCACTGTACGGGCTACTCTTTGAAACTTAGAGATAATGCACGTTCACGAACCTTGGGATGAAATTTTTATCACCAAATTCAATTTTATCTATTATACGCATGCACAGTTAAGAATTTTGTATAAAACTTCACGCAAAATTTGTATTGTAATTTAGTTTACATAATTTTTATGTATAAGATATGTTGGATAAACACGATATTTATGTGACTTGATTTAACATAAATAATATGTTAAACACTTGTGAAGAATTAAAAAAAACGTTGAATTAGTCATTTACTGATTTGATACAAAATTTATTTAGTTTGACAGACAGAAATTTTCTGTTAGGTTTAATTTTGGTAAAATAATATTTTTTCATTTGAGCAGAATGATTTTACGACTTTAATACGAATTCTTGTGTTGAAATTTGATGCAAAATTTATACGTTAGAAACAGATAACACAAATTTTGAGGGACTTTTAGACAAAATTATTTACTGTGTATAGATGTAGTTAAATTTATAAAAAATATTTGATTTTGTTAACTTTTTGATGATTAACGATTTTTCAGATGAATAAAAATGATTATTTATTATTTCTGCTTGAAGACCGTTAAATTATTCAATTCGCAGAAATGAGAAGTAATATAATTATGATAGAAGATTTCAATTAATATGCTAAATTAAATATTTGCACATTTTTTTCGAAAAATAATTTCATTTGTGTATAAATTTAATATGAGTTGATATTAACTCTTTATCATATAGAAAGAATTTAGACTTTATTTATTATATCATTAAATATTAATATACATCAATACTTTATAATAATACGATAAAACATTATTAAATAGACAAATTTGTATATTTGTCCTGCTTTTAAATTACAAACTATAAAGTAATTTATTCCTGCACATTAAAAAAAAATTTCGTAAAAGTCCACTCAAATTTTGTTTTCAATTGTTTTTCACGCGGATTTTATATCAATTTTCAACCTGAGAATTTGAGTTCAAGCAGAAAAATAATTTTGCGGCAAATAAATAATATTTCATGTCGAATATATCTCACACTAAATTTTTGTTTCTCAGACCATATACATTTAGAGTTAACATATTTTTCAATTTTTCGAGTGTGTTTTCATCAATATTATCAAAGTTGAATCAAGTCACATGAATAATGTGTTGTTTCAACATCATTTTCAAGTAGAATTTGTATTAAAAAAATTCTAACACAAATTCTGAGGGGGCTTTTATAAAAAATTTTTTCCTGTGCATTTAAACGAAAAACAAAACAAGTTATTCCAAAGATGCCTATAATAGGTGTTTTTAAAACCTCATCAAATAAACATTAAGAGAAAATTATTCGATAGCGCTTGCAACAAAAATAATATCTGTGATTGTGATTAATTTTCCTTATTATAAAAAATAAAGAAAGTTCAATTTAAATGAGAACCTGACATATTATCTATTTGATAATTTCCCTTATGAAACATCAAATGACACTATATATAATATGAATACGAATATACACACGCATATACATATGTTTGTCAGTATGAATGAATAAATGTTTTTGCGAATTAAACAATTGAATTAAATTTATTCATGATAAATGTGATATGTTGTAAAAACTAACGCGTTTTAAACATAATTATGTGTAAAATCCATAGCTGTAATTCAACTCTATCATGTATTCAAACAGATCAACTGAAGGTAATTTTACTGAAATCAAATATTTATTTTTTCTATCGAGAAAACATTGTAAAATTATATAGAGACACTTACGAGTGAGTTGAACAAAAGGCTTAAAAAATATCCGAGATAGATCAATAATGGTCTACATTGTTATTTTTTTTTTTAATTTTATTTTCTCCACCTACAGCTATCATACTCTCGTGCTTCATATATGCAAATCGATATAATTTCACCACATCATGCATGTGCATGAACACATATGACGTATTAAAATAAGTGCTAGTAATGGGGAAAATTGAAGCAGATTCATTGAAGAATGAGAGAGGAGTTAGACTTTCTAATATTTGATTATGCGCGCTAAAGGCGATTGAAAAATTAAAATTAATAACCTTATACTGATAGAATGAAGGAGAAAGGTGTCAAATATTATCTATGCTTATGCACAGTAATAGTCAAGAAAGGCCAAAGTTGATTCGAAATAACTAATTTCTAAAAGTATTTTATTTAATATTAATTATATTTGTTGACTATTTATATTCCTTTGCCATTATTTAATGGCGTTCCACTTAGCTTGTGACACAAACTGAGAATGAATTAAACATAAATAACAATTACTGCAAACATTTACATGAAAATTTTTGTGAACTAATTAGTATTTAATTTTTAATAATTCAGCCAAATATATCACTCGAATTATTTTCATCACATTGAAATTTATTTTCTTTTTTTTTCATCCAGAGTTTTCTATTATAAAAGAGAATGGCAGAGACTTAACCGTCGATTGTTCAAATAAATACATGAAGTCAAAGGCTTCCATGGAACAAATCGATAGAATCGAATCAAGCAACAATAGTTTATATAGGTCTACGTATATAGATGCATACATGTATATAACTATACATAACAAGAATGAATGAGGATGATAATGAGAGCAAGATGTATATATAAAACCAACTCAGCCGTAGGCAACACATAACGTCTCGGACTTTCATCCCAACTTCAATGAATTTTTTTGTGTTCGGCAATTTAATTTATTTTTTTTTTAGCTTCAGCTATCCTGCAATGCTGCACAACCATAGCAATATATTAGTTTAATGAACGTTTATATTCATATATATATATCTATATATATAGATATAGAGATAAGCAGAAACGTAGGTGAGATGATGGCTTTTGGAAAATATATATGGATAAGGCGACTTTCACCATGGAATGAATTACGACGACAAAAGGGGGCTATTCGGCATGAAGAATGGAGTTCCAATAATTAATTCACATAGATTCAGCAAACATGTTTAAAATATATGGAGATAGTTATTTAGAATGGGGATGGAGAGTATTTAACATACACTCAGAGTTGAATCAAGTCACATGAATAATGTGTTATCTCAACATAATTTGCAGGTTGAATTTTTGTGAAAAAATTTTTAACACAAATTCTGAGTGGACTTTTATAAAAAAATTTTCACTGTGCAGTAAAAAATTTTGTGTGAAGGCCCTGTCAAGATTTATGTTAAAATTTTTGAAGCAGAATAATTTTTTTATTCCAACACAATTTCTTCAGTTATAATTTGATAAAAATTTTCTATTAAAAATAGCTACACAAATTTCAAGTGAAGTACTTTTCTTGTGAATAATTAAAGATATAATAATCATGAAAAATTAAGATTTCTGACAAAATTATAAGTGATGACTTATAAATAGATTATATTTAATATGTTTTAATAGTTAGAAAATTATAATTTTGCCTTCAAATACAAAAATTAATTATGTTTTGTAAAATGGTGCCATTAGTGTAAAACGGAATGTCTACCATTTCAGACTGTCATAGTATACCATTTTTAAAATTTAAATCTAAAAATAAGTGGATTCGATGCTATCAGTGCAAGCAATGAGCGAACACCAGCACATGTGAATTGTGCTGGTGTTTGCCCAAAAATAAGGACATATATATGTGATATTTGTGATGAAACCGAATAAAAAGACATATTTCACTTTTTCTATGTTTAGTTTCAAAATTAAGAATTGTTACTTGTATTATGTAAATTTTAATGTGTTTTATTCCAAGTTTACCATTTTACCCATAGCAGTAAGGGTGAAATGATAAATGACCCTTACTACTATGGGTAAAATTGTAAATGATAGTTTTTATACTTTTGATAAATACAATAAATTTTTAAAATAAACGGTATTCTGAGTGTTCCAGTATGAACAGTAAACTTTCTGAAGTTTTAGAAAAATATTTTATTTTTACCCAGCGGTTTGTAGTTTGCGAGTAGTACTCAATCGAAAAAATGATATTTCATTTTAGGCTACTTTCCCCTATGTATGATATTTATTTAGAGAAGTTACATTCTCTTCAAGGGATTGAAGATTGTAGACGTAGATGACTCGACGCATGAAAGAGTGAATACAAAAGAATTCAGATCAATGGACCCATCGATACTTGGTCTTCATGAAAATGAACACCGTAAGCAGTGAATACAAACGATGAATAGGCGTAAGTATAATCTTACATAAAAAAAAAGGAAATATTACACTCGTGATCTTTTATGATTACACAAATTATTAATCAAGAAATATTAATATTCATGAGATAATTGTATAAGAATTGTATGGATATACGTCCACACAATTATTACATGATAAAAGAGGAGTGGATTACGGTATTATAATAATTACTCAATATTATTTTTATTCGTCTTTTATTTACGGGTCATGATCCGTGTATCATGAAGAATAATGATGGTATATTCCATAGGGTGGCATATAAATGTTTATATAGAAACACACCCATTATGCGAAAAAAATGTTTATTGACTATATAATATTGAGCGTTGCCTTCGGGGTTTGCGTTCTAACGGAACAAACCGCATCCGGAATGTACAGACACAAACAATACATAGATTTCTCTCTAATAAACAAAAAGAAAATTGTACTATGCACCGGGAAGATTTTTTATACATGGCACAATAAATACATCTGTAAGAAATTACAATTTCATCTACTTCCGCATGAGCATCATGAGCCCATTGTAGGGGGAAAGTAGCTTAAAATGGTTATTACTAGTGTAAAACCGCATATTCGTGAAATATTTTGTTTGTGCGTATAGTTAAAGTTCAAATATTCCTAACAAGTGAAGCGAATTGACAAAACTATAGATGTGTACGTAGAAATAGGTTATATTTCATGTGTTTTACTAGTTAGGAAATTATAATTTTGTCTTTGAGTACAAAAATTAACTATGTTTTGTGAAATAGTGTTATGGGCCTAAAACTGCACCATTTCACAAATTAATTCTGGCGTAGTACCGTACAGCCAACTGATGGTCCACAAAATTTAATATATTTTCAACGAATACATTTTGCATGGGTATAGTTTCTCATAAATTAAAAATTTCAAACTCGCCAATGTGGGTAGGGTACAATGCCAAAATTTTGAGAGATAATAGTAAGATTCAAAAAGATGAGTATCTAACACAAATCAATAATACACCCACAGATCCTGCTGTTTTTGAGGAAACGATACGGAGAAGTATGCAATTTGCCTCTAAATGCGGGAAAAATTTCTTCCATATGTGACGTACGATTTAGTCATAGCCAAGATTGCGTTACGAATACAGAGTGCGAAGGATGATTTTAAAAAACTTTTTATTAACTTCGGACCTTTCCACACAATGTTGTCGTTTTTAAAAGCTTGCGGAAAATTTATAAGTGGATCTGGATTAATGAATCTTTTCATAGATAGCGAAATTTTAGCCGGTGAATGTGTGCATGTAAATAGTCAAAAAAAATTCACAGACATCAGATAAATAGCACTCACTTTAAATAAATATTATTATTTCAAATGAATATTTGGTTCAATAAATAAATTGAATTGCTTCAACTAAATGTTTTTCTTATTGTACATGAAGATATCGAGATGCAAACACGATTTCATTCAAGGTTACTTCCGTTATAAAAAGAGATAAATTAACTATTAAATTGGGAATATCTTTTCAAGAGACGTTGTATATGAATCGATCTTGACATCAAACACTTGGTATAATGTACGTGCTAGCTAATTTATTCCGTGACTGACAACTTGAATACGTAGAATTTCCAATTGCTGAAGTTAGCAATTTTTTTTTTCATATCAAAATATTATATTGTATTTATTGAATCAGGAAAAGCAAAAATAAGAAGTGGCAGAAATAAAAATAATTTCAATACAGAAATATCTGTCTATCTTCGATTTAAAGTTATTTTATATATAAATTATCACTTTCAACATATTAAACTATTGCCAATTTTTTTTGTTATTCTTATTTGTAAATAATAAATTTGTTTATATATTTATGATGCACGAAGACAAGACTGATTTTTCATTATCGTCAAATACTGCAAACAAATATCCCTCAAAGAAAAAAATTCTATACTATTTTTATGCTAACTTGTCAAACCGTTGCGAATTTTCTTGCTCAAATTATCTAACAGAAAATTGAATTGAAGAGATGGAGAGGTGGGGGAGCTATCAATAAAAAAAAAATAAATGTATGAGACAATAATTAAAAAAACAATTACATTATAATTTGTTTACTTTGACTCATCAAATTAGCACATAAACAGCATTAAATTCTTTCATCAATCAGAATTTTTTTTGTGATGGTGAGGGGAGGCTAAATTGATATGAGTTGTTTCCACGGAATAATGCGACGTGAGAAAGGAAAGCTTTGACCTGTGAGCTAAAGAAATATGTGGATGATAAGAGAGGTGAAATGAGGGACAAAAATTCGAGAGTATATATATTCTATATTCGTTTCACTAATATATTCATTCAAAATTTCCGGGACGATTATAATTCTTTCGCAGAGTCAATAATTATCTATTTTTCACTTTTTCTTGTTGACTTTCAATTCATGTCATCTAAACGATTACGTTCGAGATTATCATACTGGTCACAAGAGGTGTGTCAATCTATGTAATGTGGCTTGAGGGCCCTCAACCCTCATAGCACTCATTGTCAGATTCCAATTATCAAGTTCTGTACACATTGATGCCTCAAGCTAAATTGCTTTAAGATATAATAATTTATTTTTTCATTCTCTTCATTTTTACCATACCTTTTAATCGTTTTTATAAATTGTGTATATACATATAAACATATATATATATATATAATCCTTCGAATCAGTGAAGAGTTTTTTTTTGTCCACAGGTGAACGGGAAAATATTGCACTTATGCAAGAACTGGTCTCCCTCTCTCTCAAATAGTTTATAAACTTCCAACTAGACAGTTTCCTAGTTACAACTATTTATTTTATTCATTATTTATAATTTTTATTCTATATATAGAGATCGTTATATATTTTTTCCTTCATATACAATCTGATAATATAATGGCTGTAATAATATTAACAATTAGTTGAGAAAAACTCATATTTTTGTTCTCATGATGAATAAGTAAATTCATGTGCGTGGAATATAGTCGCAACTGTGGCAGTTACTCAATACAATTATAGGCCTACTTAAAGTTCATTCCTACTTCAAATATGTACATATATGTTTATGAATGAGCACGCACTTGCGTGAATGAATTCAGATTTAAGAAAGCGTGTGATTGGTTGAAATTTGATACAAAAAAAGATATCGATATTTCAACTGATATTCATCATTATTCTCATTATTTCAATTGCAAATACTTTCGGTGTATAAAAATAATTTTAATGATGGGAAATTTAGAAGGAACATAACAATTTATTATAATCTACCTTTAAATATAGAGTTTTCCAGAAATTAATGTATTTTAATTAATTGAATTCGTGAAAATCTTTCGTGTTTTTTAAAGAATGAATCGAAGATCTAGCATAAAAGATAGAATACTATCATACATTGTTTATGTATTTAATATTATTTTATCACGCTATAATATACAAATCATATATCAATCACAATAACTTTTTTCTAGAACATAAAATTTCAAACTGAAAAGAATTAAATTTTGCTATTTCAATGCCATGAATACCTAATTAAAATTTCAGAAAAACGATAATATCAAATTCAAAGCTTGAGACATTTCAGCCCACTCGTTTTCATGAAAAGAAGAAAGGAAAAAAAAAATTGAATATACGAATAAGTATATAAAAGACATACGTATATATTTTTCGACTATATGATATTCACACATATATATAGTCGAGTCACGTAAAAGCCTCGAGGTGACGAGGACTAAAATGTAATTTGAAAATTCACAATACTGATCGACGCATCAAGTCATCATGTATTTACTAAACAAATATACAAATACACAGATAGACACCAAACACAATAGTTAACTTTGGAAATAAAGGAGATGTTGAAATAGTCGCGAAATTGCGTACGATAATAAGTTTTCAACGAGGAAATAAATATGTTATTACATTGAATATGTACATACAAATGAAACCATATTTGAGCCTTTTGAGTTCTACTTTTTAATAATAATAACGCTTCAATTTACTTGATTTAACGATAAATTTCGAATAAAAAATAGAAAACAAAAAATGAATCATTGCCAGATGATCATCAATATTTTCTTATTCAAAATCTATTGTATCAATAGGAATGTACTTATTCACGACATTAATATATTGTTTGATAGAAAAAAAAAAACTCACCAGACTTTGACCAACATTCCGAACAATCTTGACACAACGTAGCCCAATCTGTCTCAAAATCATTGAAACTCGCCATAACTTCTAAATTAAAATTACCTCACCACAATATTTTTACATAAATATTCCGTGTATTTTTTGATTTTCTGTTGAAAATCATGCGAATAACGCGCCATTCGCACAACGAAGATGCGGCATCGTCATCAGACACTGAAAGAGTACCAGGTATTTGTAAGAGTAAAACGAAGAAACACTGAGCTTAAATGAATACAAACATGAATATATGTTATATATACATGTATTGAGCACATGTGTGTAAAGCAAAGCAGTTAGAATTCACCTTACGACACCGGGTTCTCACTCGTTGGTATGTTCTTTTGCGTCTTCGTTTACACGAAGTCTTTATATATATATTTATACTTGTTTTCTTTTTTTTTTTTTATTTTTCGTAACGTTGTTGGCCGGTTCACACAAACATTCTTTCTCGCGCTGGTCTCATGTTGCCTCCCTGAGGAGATATTACTCACACTGGCACACTGCTTATTTTCAAAGCGGTTCGACACAGGGTCGTGGACTGCCTGTGTACCTGTATGATCACACCTGTGTGTGAATAACCGGCAGTGCACGCATCTCTATTTCACTCTCGCCCTCTACTACAGTGTGTGTGTGTGTGTGTCTCATTTCGTTTACTTAGTCTATATAATAATTGATGGTAGTGGGGTAATGTTTGATTACAAATTTATCTATTATTCAGTCACAAAGTTTGCAGCCTAGACACAATTTATCTAGCTTATCAAAAATTTGTCTCCTGTTCATGAGTATGCGAGCGTAGAATTGAGAATTATTTAGATAAGCGTCATAGGAGAAAAACTGTTGGAGTATTATGAGGCTCATGATCATAATGGATGAATGAAACATAACAGTTGTCATGTATAAAAAAATGAATGAAAAAAAAAAAAAAATTTATTAAAGAATTTGAATTCATGATTAAAATTGAATCAAATTTTGTTTTACAAACAAACGTTATAATTCGTTTATTCATTTAGTTATTTATAATTTGTTAGAAGTAAAACAAATAATTTTCTTTCGATAAATATTGAATTCAACTTTATATTGATGGAAATTAATTTTAAATATCTATTTACAAGTATGTTCAGGTTTTCTTGACTTTTAAAAATCCAGCAGTATTTGAAAAGTATTTTGCATTTGCCTCGTTGATTTTTTTTTCTGCCGCTTGTGGATTCACAATTTCTAAACCTTGAAGTGGAGTAAATGCCACACTTGAGGCTGTCCCAGAAACGTGTTTTTTTACCGTTGTACTGCCACCCCATTGCTGCTGTTTTTGTAAATTTTTCTGTAATGTTTTGGATATACGAACTTTGGTCTTTTCATCAATTTGTGGTAATCTAATTCTACCAGTTCCTGCTTTACCTATTGTACCACGAGTATAACCAAGATCTTCTTGATATGCATCACTCTCAATCTATGAAAGAATAAATAATTAATCATTGATTTTAATGAATTAATTCACAATACAAATCAATAACGACAATGAATTGAGATATAAATAAAACAAATGAATGAATAATGAACTTACATCAGCGAAATTCATCCTATTCGCATGCTTTCTGAATTCTGTTATGGCGTAACGTTCTTTCATTTTCCTTACACGTTTACCACCACGCTTTTTTCGGCCAGGATCAATAGGTTTTGGCAAAGGTTTAATAAACTTGACTGGCGGTGGTTCTTGAAGTTTATCCATCTTTTTTTCTATTTCATCTCTGAATAATTGACCAATATGGCCGTCTGTACTTTCATGCGCAGCATCAACTCGTGCTGCTAACATGCTCTTTGACGCCACAAGTCTGGCAGCTTTTCTTCGCAAATCTGCAGGCGCTTCTTGAACTAATTCTGAATAATAAATGAAGCCAGTGTGTGGCAATGTTGCAGTTTGCGAAAAACCGGAGAGAGTGGTTTTTTGTGAACCAAGAACTAGGAGATTACACGCAGGCATTTTCGATAATTTGGTTAAACCGCCAGCAACACCCATAATTTTTGCTGCTGTCGATGCACCAACAATGACCGATAAATTTGGGGCAATAAATGCCATTCGACTTTCAACATATTCAAATATTTTCAATTTACAATTATTTAACTCTACTGCCATATCACAAGCCTCACATATGGCTTCTTTTTCATCGTCAGTCAATAATTGTCCTTGAGTTGTTGATGCTGTTACAGAAACAACCATAATTGTGGCTTGTGTTAAAAATTGTTGAAGAATTTCATTATTTTTTGCTTTATCTAAATCATTTCCCAATTCTTTAACTGTCATAACGTATTCTAATGGGCCAACAACTAATGATTCTAATTCAGGAAACCTCTTTGAATATTTATCTCGTGTAAATCTATGAATCGTCGTTATTTCATCATCAATATCAGCTGCTATGTTATTTGCTTCAACAATTAATTGATATTCAGGATCTGATTCCACTGGACCAATAATATCTGTACTTTTTCTTAAAATTTTACTATATTTCTCAATTTGTGTCATTATTTTTTTTAATTGCGCAGAATCTCGCAATTTCGCCAATTCTCGAACTGTGTTAACTTTAACATCTGCAACAAATAATCAAAATTCAGTGTTAATAATCATTATTTTATAATAATAAAAACGAAGCAGCTAATCAAACAATAATATTGATTATATATGGCTTGTTCATCCGATAATTTTTTTTATCATTAGGATTTTTAGTAATCAATGATAGAAATCTTAATAATTAATACAAGAATAGCAATACCAATATCTTGATTCATTTTGCAAAGTAATTTTTCTTTTTCATTTTTAATACCTACATTATCTGACGAATAAATATAAATTGTACGTTTTATTATCAGACAAACAGTAACCGTTTAATATTAATTTGTATGACTAAACTAACCTTCTTCCACAGGTTTGACTATGGAGGCAGGAATAAAATCCGGCTCCTCTTCTTGCATAAAGACATCAGCATCATCATTTTCCTCTAAATCAGCGAGTAATTCATCTGCTAATGACATAATTGATACAAATTATTATCGCAGAAGTGTTTTTAGTGTGATACGACTTTGAGTGCAGACGATTCACACAATGTTGTCTTGTTGCTATTTTATGTTACTAGGAACTTTTTCATCAGTGATTTAGTTATTACTAAAAATAAAGTGTTCGTTATTGAAATGTTATGAAACTTTTCGTTTATTTTCGTATGTAACTTATAATATTTCTTTTTAGCAAAGTCCTATCCAGTCCCTTGCTGTGTTCAACACTCGTAAATAAGCCTCACAATACAAATATAGAAAGAACTACAGATTTCACCGTTTCACAAGTTTATTTGAAATGGATTTTAGAACTTCGACACTTCCAAGTGCGGATGGCACAATTATCACTTCTTATGTAGGAGAATGATATACATATATCATGATTCATAAAGCCTGTTCGTATTAGTTTAAATCAATCAATCTAACATCACTTGTGTTTTTGATTTACTATTACAGTATAACACATGCTACTTTTGGTAGCTTGAAGAGAAGAAAGGAATGGCAATGTGGCCAACTCAGTGTCGATAAAGTACTAAGTAGAAGTTTGGTTATTGCCCGCATGTGGCGTTGCGATACTTGAATATTATCTGTATAGTGACACAATAATTGAGGTTTTTGTAGTGGAAAAGTAGAGAAATTACAAAGTAGAAATGTGCAGAGCTAATATGATAGCAGCATCCGTGACGCCTGCGCACTCCAATTTCTCCCTTTCCACGCTCGAAACGCAGAGTCGTAGCTATCTGCGTTGATGTGAAGGCCCCAGCTCGTGGCTGAGATCATTTATCAAGTCGCTTAGTGTCCCATATTGACAATACAAACCATCAAAATGGGCAAAAGTGTGAGACTTAGTCACACATAAACATGCACGTGACGTCTGTTTGAGTTTGCAGGCTTTTCAAATATGTAACGCTGATTAGAGCTACCAACATAAAATACATAGCCATAGGCGTATATGTAATACATTTCACAGTTTCTTCAATTTCACAAAATAATAATAATTATGTTCGGAGTTTTTGAACATACAATTGTCCAAAAACACTACACAACGCAATTAATAATGAACAAATACTAGATAATAATGAATAAATAAATAAATTATCATATTTTTGTCAGATATTATAAACACGCATTCTTCACGCGTTCCTTCATATTCAATTGTCAATTTTTATTCAATCCTTTTTATCGGCATCAATATCATTCATGATCATACTCCTTAATCTCCATCTTCTTTATCAAGGCATAATTTATCAAACAAAAATTTCGTGTTTAACCGCAAAAATTATTTTGTCTTCAATCTATAATATATTTGATGTTTATTTTTATCAAACTTTTCAAATCGTTAAAATTTCTTTACGTCATACTGTTCACATATTAAATATTTCACTATCCGCAATGATATCGCTATTTTTTATTACTTTTTGCGCGGCAATCCATAATCAATCATCACGACGAGAATAATTATTCACTTTTAGCCAATATCAACTAAACAAAAATTATGTTCGTCTTCAAGGTTTTCAACTCGTAAAATTTTATCTTTTGTTGGAAAAAATATATTACCAATAATATCACTGTGGTCGATAAAGTTTTGAATAGGTACAATACTTTAAAACGAAACGCACTTGCACTAAAGAGTCATTCCAGACATCAATTTTTGAATAAAATAGCATATTTTCTTTTTTTTGACAAAAATGAAGGCAATTTTCATTGTTCTCATTGTTCTTACGTTAGTGATACCACTATTAATGGGAAGTGGCTATGGGATACACAAGCTCATGACAAAAAGTATGTACATTAATTAAAACTGTTCATTATCAAAATTTTAATTAAACAATACTTGTGTTCATACCTCCATATTAGCATTGCATTTTTGAATGTATTTATTCAGACGATTTTTCCTAATGAATAAGTGAATAAATTCAATTCAATTTTTCATCTATTATCGTTTATATACTTGGTAACGTGGAAAATGTCGATTCGGAAAAGACAAAATTGAAAACCGGTATAATCGGCCGGGCTATCGCGTAATGAAAATAATAAAACAATCACTTTTGGATTTATAAACTTTTTATTTTTTCTTCTTCATTAAATTTCTCCAGTTGAGGAAAGATTTGTTCAAGATGAGAATTGAATTTTTCAAATAAATTTTTCATCAAAAAACCAAATACACAAAATATTCACCAATATTGGATTAATTTGCATCGGATATTGTCTGTTAATAGCTACAGTTGAAAATGACACAACAATAAAATCAGCTGTAATAAGAGCCATGGAATCTCCAACAACACGATTCACAGAACCTTCAACAGTACCATCCACAGAACCTTCAACCACACCAACCACAGAACCTTCAGCAGTACCATCCACAGAACCTTCAACAACACCAACCACAGAACCTTCAGCAGTACCATCCACAGAACCTTCAGCAGTACCATCCACAGAACCTTCAACAACACCAACCACAGAACCTTCAACAGTACCATCCACAGAACCTTCAACCACACCAACCACAGAACCTTCAGCAGTACCATCCACAGAACCTTCAACAACACCAACCACAGAACCTTCAACAGTACCATCCACAGAACCTTCAACCACACCAACCACAGAACCTTCAGCAGTACCATCCACAGAACCTTCAACAACACCAACCACAGAACCTTCAGCAGTACCATCCACAGAACCTTCAACAACACCAACCACAGAACCTTCAGCAGTACCATCCACAGAACCTTCAACAACACCAACCACAGAACCTGCAACGAAACGTATGTAATGTTTTTGTGTTAATCATACGCACACCAGGTAGTATATTAACGAGAGACCACGATACGATCTTTTGTTTCCGAGATATCGTAGTCTTCAAAAAAGGAAATTGGAGTTGAATAAACAGGCTATCTAACCCATGTATTGGCGTAGCTCGAAAAAAATTTTCCATGCCCATGGACTAAAAATAAAATGTGAAAAATTTGCAAACATTTTTTTTGTCCTTTTTCGAAGGATTACATGAAAACTACTGATTTTAATAGTTTTTCACTGGAAGATCTGAAAACTAGAATCTTCAAGCTTGAAAATCTTTTTTTTTCAATGTCGATACGACCATTTTTCACTGAAATACACAGCCCATCAAAAATGACTAAAAAATTTGGAATTTTTTCATTATGAATTGGTTCGATTAGTAAATTTGTTTTCTGATAAATGATTGGATACCGAATAATTACTACTATACTGCACAGAATAATATTAAAGGAATATAATTTTCATCATTCAGTTATGGATAAAATTGTATATAAAAATTAATTATATGTAGTTTGATGAATTCGTGTATTTGATCATTTCATTAATTGATTGTTTGAAAATGCTCCAAGAATTTTTTCTTCTCAAACCATTCATATTCCACTCATTATTTTTTATTTCTTTCTCTCCAGGCCGTGCTTGCTGCACAATAAAATGTTACAACTGAATGTTTTGAAGATAAATTTTTGTATAAATAGATATATAAATAACACCCGTAAATCTATAGTGTTGAGAAAGTAAATAATTCATAAAATCAGTTAAAGTAAGATCTCTCGATCAATATCAGATTTGATTGCGATTCCTGTAATAAATATTAGCAATTCTACATTGAACCAATGAATGTCTATTTAGACAACTCTTTTCATATATTCGATCATCTATGTTTCATAATATTTAGTATAATTATGAAACTAGCATAAAAAATTGACGTGTAACTAATTGCGATTTTATGTGTTTTTGTTATTATAGAGTACCAATGGGTAAACTTCACAGCCGAATTGGTTAATGACACCAGATTGGTGAACATTCCTGAATCCAACCGTCAATATGTAGTCGCACGTTTGATACATCCTAATGGTGATATGATTCCAATCCATTCGAAAATTCTTTCTGATAAAAAAAAGATTTATCCCACAATTCGACGCTCTGTAAAATATACCAACATTGAGGTAATTAAATATCGTACACGCTGTGTCTGCTATTCTTAATATGCAGTTGTCGAAATTTCATAACTCAATGACAGTATGAGAAATTTAATAATTTTTATTCTTTTGAGAATGACATAATTATTATTTTTATCCGCATTCGCAACTATTTATTTTTGTGTACATTTTTATTCAGACTTGACTTGTATTATTCAAATTACAAATCAGTAACAATATTTAAAATTACCAAAAATAGTATAGTGGACATACACTTTTTCACATTTGTTCAGTCAAGTCATTTGGTAAATTACAGCATCATGAACTAATATATACAAAAACCCTTATAGGTCCTTCTAGTTGAATCTGGGCTTCACAAGTGGATTCAGTCGTCAAATGGTATTGTAGAAAATAATGCAATTGAAGGTGGGAATATAAGAAATGAAACAGTTTATGTATGTCGATTGTATCATGACAAGAATTGGTATGGAGGAGTGGTAATTATACAATATGTTTATTTAGAATTGATAGAGTATAAGAATTATTAATATCAATTACTTCGATAATTTATCAAAATTATGATGTAAATATATATTTCTTTTATTATTCGTATGAAAGTGCCACTTCAACTGATTATTTGTTTACTTTAGATGCAGCCCAGTAAAGGCTCCTGCCATGATCAGTATTTTGATATGGAAGATCGAAATTACTCTCTCCTGACTTATGGAATGTGAATGATTTTGCTTTTATGAAAAAAAAAAAAAAAAAAAAAAAACAATTCATTCATCTTATGAATAAATCGAAAATATAGTTGATGTTCTATATCCTATATTTGATAATCAGATATATACATGTATTATGATGGGAATAAAATATAAGTTAAAGTTCTATGCATACTTTGAATATGTTCCCGAGTCGAAATTTAGGTCCTACTTCTATATGCTTATAGTTACAGAACCTCTTTGAACCTCATATGATACTCCTTCTTCGCGCCTGCAAGTGGAAGAAATTCAAATTTCAGTAAAAGAGGATCTAAATTACATTGTATGCCTATTGCACTCGCTTTTAAAGCATCGTTTTAACGCAGTAATATTATTTGTAATAAAATATTGATGTCTTGAATGACCCTTTAGTGCAAATGCTTCCTTTCAAAGCATTATATCCAACACTTTCTCCATCACAGTGATATTATTGGTAATATTTTTTTTCTTCATGAAAGATCAAATTTTACGAGTTGAAAATCTTGCAGAACATAATTTTTGTTTACTCAATATTGGCTGTAAATGAATAATTATTTTAGTTGTGAAGATTGATAATGGATTGTCGTGCAGAAAGTGATGAAAAGTAGCGATTGTTTGAGATACTGGAATATTTTGAAATGTGAGCAGTGACGTAAAGAAATATTGACCATTTGGAAAGTTTGAAAAAAATTAAACATCGAATATATTATAACTTGAGAGGGAAATGATTTTTGCGCTTGCACACAAAGTTATTGATAAATTGTTTGTTGACGATGAGAGGTGGAGATTAATTAAGGAGTATAAATGATATTGATGTGGATAAAAAGGATTGAATGAAAATTGACAATTGAACATGAAGGAATGTGAAGAATGCGTGTTGATAATATTTAATAAAAATTTAATTGTTAATTTATTTTTTTATTATCGATATATGATTTATTATTAATTGTGTTGTGCAGTGTTTTTGGGTAATTGTCGTATTGGCGATGAGCTTTGACGCTATAGGCACCTAGCGGTAGAAAACGTGAAATAGCCGGTGATCATATTAGTATTTTGAATTATGGAAGTAGTTTTGGAATCGGGATTTGAAAAAGTATTGCATAGTATTGAATTTCAACCACAAACAGTTTAAAAAGGAAAACTTTTAAATGAAGCTAATCACGTTATAAGCGTAAAAAAATTTAGGATAAATGATAAAAGTTTCAGAATTGTAACAAACTTTATTGTAAGTAATAAATAAACATAATTTGAGTAATATTGACAAATAAATTAAGTTGCTTTTATTAGAATTTTAGCTAGATTCCTCTCGAAATGTTACTAGTGTCTCTGTACGGGTGCATTCCACTAAGCGATTACAACGCCCAAAACGTCCCTCAAACGACCTATCTGAAAAGGTGGGTCGAAGTGAACGTTGAGACAATTTCAGCGCGGTTTTTGAATAGAAAATATTTACCTGAAATGGATTTTGAATTTCTCATCCGAATAAAGAGTAATCAAGGGATAACATGATCGTACCTGAGAATTCGTAGTCTGAGGATTCGTTTTTCACGATTGTAATTATGTAAGATTGCATTCCACTCTTCATCTAAACTAAATGAAGTAGATTCTGAAGCATTATTACGACGCGCGAATACATATATGCAACTGCGTCTGAAAAGACATTTTGATTATGTCAAATGTCAATTATATAAATATCCCACAATATAATACACAGTTACTCCAAAATATAATGTAAAAAATTAATTTATGTGTATTTTTTTAATGTTTGTGAAATTAATCAATAATTATTTATGTTTATTGTTAAAATTTATAAATTGTCACTTAACCTTCTAGTTTTATTGTTTCAAACTCACCATTTGTAATTTTTAATGAACATTCGAAACGACCCTAACTCCGTTCCACTTGGGTTCATGATTGGAACGCTCACAATCAAGTGGAATGGGGAAAACTGCGATCGTGAGCGTAGTCGTTGTGGTCGCTTAGTGGAACGTAGCCTACGTGTGTTTATAACAAGAGTGGCAAATGTGAACACATAGCAGCTGTGGTAGATTATGTTATTAATGAACAAAGCTTATCAAAAACTAATTTTGAGCAACAGTGGGGTGCTCCCTCGGTCGCTCAAATGGCTGAAGAGATGTGTACTCTAAAGGGAAATATGTTTTTGAGATGTCCCCATCCAACGAAAAACCAAACATTGAACCAATTAAAACAACCATAGATGAATTAAAGGAGCCTTCACTTGATCCAATAATGCTTATGGAAGCTACTAAAGGGAGTACTTACTACTCTTCAAAAGCTCAAATCGCTTCAGTAAAAAAATATCAAATGATTCAAAGTGAAAGAATAGATTTCCAATTAATTATAGAAAATTTTTTTCATTTTGAAGAAGATTATGATGTATATTGTAGTGGTAGTCTAAGTAGTAATTGTGAAGAATATCATGAAAAAAATATAATTTTAACAAAATGTGATATTTTGAAATTGTCAGGTGATACTTTAAAACAAAGTAAATGTGATAAGTGGTACCAAGCTAGAGGTCTTAGATTATCTAGTAGTAAAAATATACATGCTTTCAATAGTAGAGAAAGGAAAACGATAGAGTCATTAGTTAATGATATTTTATACCCAAAAAAAATTGAATTCAACTCAACGAAATATGGTTTAAAAAATGATTATTTGAAAAAGTAAATGCTACACTGTATTAAACTGGTCACCGTCTATCTCACTATACGACCGCCATGGACGCTGCTTTACTTACTTTCTATCCCCTCCTTCGACAAGCTCATCGCCAATAAAGCTCTAAACGTGATTCATTATTCGCGAAATTGAAGAAATACAATATGCTTCATTGAATTCTTTAAAGCAAAGAATTGATTTTGTATGAGTGAAATAAGAAAAAATTGGATTTTTGTGGCTAATAATTCGATCATTTTCATAAAAATAATATTCTAAAGTCAGCGGCAAGTACAATGGAGTAATCTATATCTATTATGAAAAGAGGGGTAGAAAAATAGTATATATGTCACTCTTTACCCACGGTCGCACTTACTAATGGGCATTTGATAAATGATATTTCACATCAGCGAAGAGGGTCCCACTGCTCACACATATAGCTACGGCTATGCATTCCAAGCGTGGAAAAGGAGAAGTTTTTAGTGCGCAGGCGTCACGGATGCTCACTTGGTACTATGTAGTATCAGTATGTACTCTATGAATTTTGGTCACGTGATGTTTTGCAGCTGTAGTGCTGCTACTACTGCGTATAAAAAAATATTTTACAGTGTGGTACTCCTTAAAATTCTATGGAGGTTATGAGTAACTTTATATTTTTCAATAATCTGATACAAATCTTAATGAATTGATAACATAAATTATAAGAATAAAAAATAATAGAAATAAATCTTTGAATCGTATGAAAATGTGGACGTTTACGAATGCAAATGGAAAAATTATAGAAATAGATGAAAACAAAATAACAACTGTAGGCCGGAGAAATAGCGATTTGTTATTGGAAAATGACAATTCAATCAGTAAAATACATGCGAGAATTCTAGTACTAAAATCTGATGACTCAGAAAATAAAGATGAATTAACATGCATAATAATGGATGCAGGATCTAAATATGGATCATTTGTTATTGGCAAGAATAATGAACTAACACGAATAACGTCAGAAGGTTATCATGTCAAACATATGGATAAAATTAGATTTGGCTTGCAACAACATATCTTTACTGTGTCATACAAGTTATCACATAGATATGTTGTATTAGTTTCAAGGATATATGGGAATGTACGGGATAAATTGTCTGAAGTATTACAAACAGTTGGTGGTGTTTTATGCGATGAATGGAGTCCAGAATGCACCCACGTAACATGCCCCACAGTTAAATTAACAGAAAAAGTTCTGTGTGCATTAGTTACTGGTCTTTATATCGTTACTACAGATTATTGGTATGCAATGTCAGAGGCATTACAAGGTGACAATGGAATATTTCCCAATCCAGAAGACTATACACCAAAAATTGACAGTTCAATATTAGTAACAGATAAAATTTCATTGTTACCAAATTCACAGAGAAAAACATTATTTAAAGATAAAATATTCATATACTTTGATGAAGATCAACGTAAAATATACTCACAAATGATTGAATTAGCTGGTGGTTCATCAATTATGTATGACGAAACATGGAAACCGCAAGATTGTTGTAATGGTAATATAATTGTTGTACAATCGATGGAATCCGATCAGAGTAATCAATCACTTCAATGTCGGGCTATTTATCTTCGTTTATCTCAAGAAAAACTTCGTCGTGTACCTGAATTTGAAATTCCATTAGCAATATTGTATTGCTCTATAAAACAATATTGTAATCCAAGTTTCAAATATGATAATTTATTGAAACCTGATAAAGATAGTAAAGATAATGTCATGTTGGAAACTTCATCGAAAGTTCTCGTCAAAGAGACACAAAAATTATCAACATTTAAATGTCCGAATATTAATAATAAAAAACAAATCAACCAAATTATCCCAGAATCAGTTTCTATTAGCTCACAAATTCAGTCTCAACAAATATCTTGTGGTTCGAATAAACAAACTCCTTCAGTGAAATCAGAATCGATAATGTATGAGGAAAATATGATTATTCCAGAATCAGAATGCAGAAGCACACGAAGTACTTCGAAAATGCAATCTCAAGTGTCACATGATACGAATAAAAAAACTCCTACAGAATCAGAAACAATCACTAATAAAAAAAATATAATTATTCCAGAATCTGAACCTTTCGACACTCAAATGAGCTTACAAACACTGTCTAAAATGTCACATAAAAAACATACGAAAGATGGAACAGTAACACAGTTGAGAAAAAATAATAATGTTTCCAAATCTAATCTAACAGGCACACACATGCGCTTAGAATCGTCACTGAATGCGAATGAACAAAATTCTGTATTAATATCAAGACTGCAATTGAATAACGAGAAACAAAAGCAAGATAAACCACGTGTAATGGAAGTGGAAACTGTAATTCCACCGATATTTTCAACAAGATTGGCACAAAATGAACGAATATTAGACGATATACGGGAACCACTCGAATTGAACGGTTCAATTGACGAATTTCAGGATGATAAGGACGAGTTAGAAATCGAATCATCAAAAAAAAAACCACATCGTATAAATGAATCATCAACAGAGATTACAGCGAAGAAACGTACAATAGATGAAATTTCACCAACGTCTTTGAATAAAAAAAATAAAAATTCATTAGAAAAGAAAAGAAAATTGAATAATGCTACTAATTCAAACGTGTATTCACCATCAGATGAAGACATAGATGAACCGACTTCAAGAAATCGGATTATACCATGCAACGAAATAAACATTGACGATCCTTCGCCGGCTCTTGTCGACATTAATGATGTTGATCAATCAATATCGCATTATTTTTCAAGAAATAATTCGAACAAACCAAAATGTATCATTCCATTCAAAAGATTGACACTGAATGATATGGTCGAGTGGAAACCACATAAACAATCTTAAATTAAAATGAGTTCATCTGGTATTTTACAATAAAATTTATATTTTGATATTTGTTTATTAGTGTTATTGCGAAATGGATTAATTTGTTTATTGATACAAATAAATGACTAGTTAGCAAAATACAATACGTTCGAAATTTTAGCAATTTATTTAATGTATTCGAATATTGAAAAAAATCAGGAATTTTAATTTTCATAAGAAAAACCTATTTTGAAACACTAAATAAAACATTCCATTTTATCCAGTTATAGATTTGATTAATGTGAATTTTTAAATAAAAAAAAATCAAACAACAAAGAGTCAATCTATTCTATTTGACCTTAATACTAATTTTCAAAATTATTATCATGATTGTTGATAATTTCTAGATATTTCTTTTCGCATATATTTATTATAAATACATATACATATATGTAGTTAATCAGTTTCACCTTAGCCTATTTTGTCTTCTTAACGTTTTGCAAAATCATTTTTTGTTTATTATTATTTAATTAATAGAGTGAAAGTAGAAAAAAACTTTTTAACAAATTTTAGACACTTGCATATGTGGATGATGAAGTATTAAAAAGTTTCCCGAATTCTGTCAAATTTTATGGCACTAGTTTGGATTTGCATCATCCTGAGTGGAAATTTTTGTACTCCTTTAATTTTTCTAGTAGCCTATTATTGTAGCGGGTCGCTGGCCGCAGCAGATAATTATTTGGAAACTATACTCGTAGGAGCAGCAACTCCAGCCAACATGAAAATATTCTTGAAGAATCCTTTCAGACGTCTTGATTAAGACCAAGACACTGTACTCAATTTTTGAGAAGAATAGAGGCATCGTAAAAAGGGCCGATACCTCGCAATTCAGTCAGAATAGACGAAAAAAAGTGGTTAGTTCGCAATTATTTGCATAGAGCTGAAAATTAGTACTGGTCTTGGATACACTATTACGAATCAAATGCAAAAAGTCATCGATCGGATACCTACTAAAAAGTTTTCAAGGTCAAACATCGCGAAAATTGGGTTTTCGCATTTTTCTTGTAAACAGTAAATGTCATTGTAAAAATAGATGAAATAAAAATTAAGATCATGTGATTTTTTACAAAAATTGTCCATGTAGTTTTTTCCTATGAATCGCCATTCCTGAGATATTACGGTTTCAAACTTCGAAAATACTAATATGCACACTTACGCGGCCTGTACATGTCTCGAGATATGAAGTTGGAATTGCTATATGACTAAAATGACTCAAAAATAAAAGACAATATTATCAAATTGTAAGATTTGCAATCATGGATCAACGGGGTTCATTAATAAAAATAAGTTTTATTTTTTATTTAATTAATGTTTTTAAATAAAATCGATCAATTATTAACTTTAAACATCGTTGCACTTCAGCTGCGCATAGTAGTCGCGGGCAATGATCCTTTACCTTCAATAAAATATTTTAGAATTGTTTCAACATCCGACAGTTACATCTATGACGTAACACTACTCTCATTCTCTCTCGAAAAACTTCTTAAACATATTTTTTCGCGACTAGAAGAAAAGTTGCGGGAAAAATTTTGTCTGTAAAAAAGTTGGATTACTTTGCTCAAAAGTATGAATCCATTGTCAAAGTCTTGCTCTTACATTGAACCAAGTACAACAGATGGGTATTATTATGGTATCAATGAAGAGACAACTGATGCATCATTTTCTTCTCGGAACAATCTACAAAAATACAACCGCGAAAGGAAGAAGATAACGAAGGGAAAATTACTATAGAAGCCACAATTGAAGATAAAATAAACAAAATGAACCATTCTACTTTTATCATTTTCAATAGTATCATTTTTTCGTTCAGTAGGATACTGTCTATTAGAATTTGACCACAATAGATTATGGAGTATGCATAATGGAGAAACCTTGATAAAAAATGCGCCAAGTACATTACCTCATAGGTGGAGCGAAAATATGTGCATATTATAGAATACAGCTTTTCCAATTTTTAGAACCGTCATGTCTCATGAATGGTGATGCGTGAGACAATAATCATAAGAACAATTTTTTTAAGATAATTGCATGATGTACAACTTCTGTTCGATCTATTCTCACGATAATACTCATTGTTTACGAGAAAAATGCGGAGAACCGATTTTCGTGACCTTTGACCTTATTGAGTAACTTTGTTAGCCGATATACAATCGATGGAGGCCTTTCACATTTTATTTGTAATTGAGGTAAGCACATAATACAAATGAATAAATTTCATTGACTATTTCATTCCGGTAAAAGTTTAAATTGATATATGAAAATTATTTGCAATGTGTAAAGATGATAATGTGCGATAGGCAAGATATAAATGGATCAGGTGATCAAAGATTGCGAAATTGAAACTTCAATCTAATCTTGGACATATAATTGAACCTTTTTTAGATAATAATCAGAAGACCGTAGAAAGTAAAGTTATATGCCTCTATATTTTATAAATATTTTGGTATCTTTTCATTTTTTTCAATTTTGGAAACAAAAAATTTTTTTTTCATGTTTTCCAGAAAATTCCCTATCAACTGATGAAAAATTTATGGAATTTGATCAATTTGATTTTTGGTTTGAGAAAGAAAATTTTTATTTGGGCTTATACAGTTTTTTTGATATAAAGTTGACAAATTTCTTAAAAGCAACTTATTATAATGCTTATTATAAAATTTGGTGTGTAGACCTTAAGGTTATTCTCGCCAAATATCAATTATTGATTATTACTTCTATATTACTATACCATAACTATTCCTATGTCAAGATTAAAGCGGGGGCCATGAGTGTATTTGTCCCCATCAATTTCATTACTTTGGTAGGATGTGAAAATTAACCTATTTAAAAAACACATCTTTCTCTATTCTTATCTTATATCTATGCTTACGTACTATACTTTTTACAGGATATTTACAAAATATATACATTAGCCCAGGAATTTTAGGTTTCATCTGCGGAAAAATTATAACCAAGCTAAATTTTCGTACCCACCTTTATTACGGCATTGTAATGAAGATGTGAAAAATCGACATTGATATCGTGCCGGCTAAAAAAGTTATAGAGGTCAGAAGGTCACGAAAATCAGTTTTTCGCGAATATCTCGCAACTTATCGCTCAGAGGTCAATAGAGGTCATTATAAAAATTGTTCGTTATAAAATTATCTAGAAAAAATGCTTCTTGTATTTTCCTGTAACATCAACCGTTTTCGCAATAGAGCGCAGAGAAAGCGACTACAATGCACTCACATACGGTATTGTATACCGTATACCAAGGCGTAGACTCTATTATCATCAGTAAACACTTCTATCATGGTTCATGACTGCAAAGTAACGATCGATCCGTTATTGCTATTTCAACGAATTAGTTTAAATAAAAAATTTGAGGAAAATCTTTGTGAATATTTACAATATGAATTAAGTCCATATCCAACAGCACTATTTGATAATGTTGGCATGAGAAAAACTCAAAAGTCGAAAATATACGAGTACTTCGAGCCAATTAATTATCAAATAGTTTGTGATAATGCAACATACATAATCGATGGTGGATTTCTTGTGCATCGCGTCGTATGGCAAAAAAATGATACATTTAATATAATCATTAACAAATATATTAATTATTTATTAAATAATTTCGGTACAAATACTGTTGTCATATTTGATGGTTACTCTGAAACCAGTAAAAATATCAGAGCGATGGAGCAACTAAGGCGAACCGCTATCGTTTCTACATCTTGTGAAGTGCACTTCAATAAATCGATGAAAGTTCCTATCAGTCAAGAAAAATTCTTATCTAATTGATTTAACAAAAGAAAATTAATTGAAATGCTTATTGAGAAGTTCAAAGAAGTTGATATTGCTACAAGACAATCACGTGATGATACTGACGTCTTAATAGTTGAAACAGCGATTGAAAATTCAATAAATAATACTACAATTATCGTTGGCGAAGACATAGATCTGTTGGTACTTCTCATAGCACGCACGAAAATACTTGATCAACCTACATCAAAATTTTTTAAAAAACCAGGAAAAAACAATGTTGAAACAAAAATATACTCGACTGATAGCCTCAACAAGTATCCAAATTGCAAGAAAAATATTCTGTTTTTACATGCCATGACCGGATGTGATACAACTTCAGCACTTTTTGGGAAAGAAAAAATGAAAGTCTTGAAGATGTTTGAAAAAAGATGTGATTTAAACAATTCTGCAGAAATATTCCAACAAGAAAATTGCTCTCGAGATGTCATTGTCAATGCTGGAATACATTTTCTATTAGCAATGTACGGTGCTTCAACATCTGAACATTCAATAGATAATTACAGATACTGTAGCTTTGCTAAACTAACAAAACAAAGCACAGCTGTGAAATTTTCACTTTTACCACCTACTTCTTCAGCAGCTCAACAGCATATTTATCGAGTGTATTATCAAATACAAACCTGGCTAGGAAGAGAAATTGATCCAGAACAGTGGGGTTGGGAGTTAAAAAATGATATATTGTAGCCAATAATAACTTTATTGCCACCAGCACCCGATAATCTACTTAATACAATTTTTTGTAATTGTACAAAAGGTTGTGGCGGCAAATGTGGATGAAAAAAAATTGGATTGAAACGTTCTAAAGTTTGTGGACATTGTCGTGGCCAGTCATGCTTAAACGCAGAGTTAACAAATAAAAATGATGAAGATGTCGATTTTAATATTGAAATCTGTCCACTCGACGTTTTATCAGAAACTATAAATGATATGGAAAGTGAAGAAATCGACAATGAATGAAAAAAAACAATTACATACTAAAGTTTATTTTTTCTGCATTTTTAAGTACTCAAATCGAAAATTATTCACTCTTGAATAAAAAAATCACTAATTACATACCATGGATTATGCCTACGGGGGAAACCATGTAAAAAAAAAACGCACCGTGTATTCTACCTCGAAGGTGGTGAGGAAACGAGTGCAAGGTCACAAAATAGTCGCTTTCTCTGCGCTCTATTGCGAAAACGGTTGATGTTACAGGAAAATGCATGAAGCATTTTTTCTAGATAATTTTATAACAAACAATTTTTATAATGACCTCTATTGACCTCCGAGCGATAAGTTGCGAGATATTCGCGAAAAACTGATTTTCGTGACCTTTTGACCTCTATAACTTTTTTAGCCGGCACGATATCAATGTCGATTTTTCACATCTTCATTACAATGCCGTAATAAAGGTGTGTACAAAAATTCAGCTTGGTTGTAATTTTTCCGCAGATTGGTGTTTGAAATGTCTAAAATTCCTGGGCTACATAGGTGTGGGGAAGTTGGTGTGTGGGTATGATAGGGATAAAGAGCTGGGTAGGAGTTGGGTGATAAGATTGGTCAGATGTTTGGGAAAGGTTAGGTAATACTATGGGTTTTGTTTAAGCTCTTTGAGGTATAAGTTGTCAATTTTGTTTACTTTACTGTAGTATTTTCTGGTCAGTTTTAGGGCGAATCAGTCTATCTTTGGTATATTAGCTTTTTCGTATAGTAATTTATTTCTGACTCTTTTTTTATAATTAGATCCAGATGTTCTGTGCAATCTTAGGCATGATCTAAGGCATGTTCTTTCTAGCCTTCTATATTTTTCGGCAATTGTTGGTCCCATGTTCCAGAGATTAGGTATTGTGTAAGTGAGTATTGGTCTTACTAATTATAGTAAGTAACATATTATTTTTGTCCTCTTTTCCAGGTTATTGTTGTAAAAAATGCTGGCATTTTGTTTGTAAATTTTGTTTGCCTTCTCGAGCTGTTCTTTGTGGTGTTTATTCATTCGTAGTAAGTGATCAAATATAACTCGAAGGTATTTGACTTCCACTTTCCTCGGGATTTCTGTTTCTTCCTGGTTGTTCTGATCCACTATAGTGATTTTACTATTGTTTATCTTTGATATTGCTGAATATGGGATTTGTTTGACTGGTCTTCTGGAGAAAATTACTTCGCTTTTACTGGGATTTATTCGTAGATCCTAATTAACGTAATATCTATTGATTTCATTGATTTTATCCTGCAATGTGCTTTTTATAATTTTAATATTTCTATCTGCTTTCTAGATTATCATATCGTCTGCGTATGCTATAGAGTGCAGACTGCTGTTGGGTGTGTTCAGTCCGAACGAGTTAATGATTTCACTATTGAAAATGTTGAAAAGTATTGGGGATGTTGCAGTTCCTTGCTGTAATCCTTCGGTTATTTTGAAGTTACTTTTAGAGATGTTGATGCCGTCCCAGGTGTGAAAACTATTTTACTTATAATCATATATGTGATCAGTACTGTTAGTTCAGCTGGGAATTTGTACATTACTAGTTTATGTATTAGCTCATTGATCCTGACTGAATCAAAGGCCTTTTCGAGATCTTTTAAAAGAGCTCCCACAGTATTTCCTTCATGTAGGTAGTTGTTTACATCCGAAGCTAATTTATTTATGGCACGAATTGTTGATAGATGGTTTTTGAAACCAAATTGGTTGTCTGGAATTACTTTATTGGCGTGGATGTGCGAATTCAGTTTTTCTTTTGCTATTTTTTCGTAAATTTTGCTGATATTCATGGTCAAGCTAATTGGTCGGTAGCTTTGTAGGTCCTTTTGACTTTTTTCTTTTTTGAGAATTGGCAGCACTTTTGCCACTTTCCATCTGTTTGGATAGTACGCACTGTTGATGGCATTATTGAATAGGGTAGTGTATTCCTTCATCATTTTCATAGCTAGATTTTTGATAACGATTGCTGGAATTTTGTCGAGTCCAGCAGATGTTTTGTTTTTTAGTTTCGTCATAATAGCGTTCACTTCTAAATAATTGAAGAAGTATTTTGGACCTCTTTCCTCTTGATTAGGATAATGTGCTGGATTCTCTTTAGAAAAAGTGGTGAACGATAGATTTGATGTTCTTATTTTATCTCTTAACTTTTTGCTTTTTATCGCAGATTCATCTGCTGTTATTTTTGTTAATGTATTTAAGTTAGAGTATCTGGTCGAATTGATAATCTCTTAATGTTTTCCTATTATTTCTAGTTTTTCATTTGGTTCTGTTGCGATGATTTCATTATTGTTGTTTATTAAATGAGGATATTCTCTGCTAAGGACTTTATACACTTCATTATAATTGTCTTTGAGTTTGATTGTGTTGATGTTCAGTGGGTTTTTGGTCCTGAGTAGACTATTGATTCTCGGAAAGAATTCCTTCGTATCTTTATAATCAATCTTTTTGACTAGAGCCGCCCAATAACTGGTTACTGTTTTTTTAAATTCCTTATGTAGTTCATGATTTATTGCACGGATTGTTATAACTATCTTTTTATATTCTAATCTATCTTGGCTTGTATGAGCAGTATTCGCTAATGTTAATTTTCTTGAGATTAACCAAGATTTATTTTTATGTAGCTTAATTATTCTGTTGTTTTCGTACTTTTGGTAATATACATTTACATTTTGTTTATTTAGTGGGATTACCTCGTCTATGGCTTTAGTTATTATCTCCTCTAGCTTTAATATATGACTATCGATCTCTTCTTTGGTGAGATTTCTGTCCTTTGGTATGCAATGCTCATCTTGGTGCATTTCATTCAGGTGTTTCTGGAATTTCCTCCAGTTAGCTTTTTTATAGTTAAGAGTTGGTATTCTCATTGGAATCGTGATGTTTCCATTAAAGATAAGATTGGTGTTGAGCGCGAACACTAGCGCGTTGTGGTCACTGTCGTTGATCAATTTGATCACGAGTTATAAACTTTCAAAGTGTCACTGACAATGAGTGAAGGTCACTCATGTGTGTATATGGGTTGCTTATATGTTGTAACCATTTTTTTATAATTTTCTGGCATTTGTGGAATGTGTCCTTTTCTAAGAACAAATCATAAGTTTATGATTTGTTCAAACAAATAAACAAATGACCAGGATAGGATTTTCCCTAATCGACTGATCGTTTATATTATTGTCACCTATTCTTATTGAATTTGTATTTATATTGTTTCGTATCCCTCTGACCATCCATCGCGTAATTCCTTCTCCTACTAATTATCAATTTGATACTTCCTACTTTTCCGTCACTATAATTCATAATTTTCCATTTCATTTTATGGTCTAAAATTGAATTCGAAAACTTTAAGTTCCGTTAGCAATTATACATTACGAAGAACATTCCAAATTTATAGTTTGATTCGTATTCAAAGTTATATATTCCAATATTCAGTCTTGTTTATATATTAGTAGGTCCCAAGCGACCTTCCTTTTACCCCATACTTGTCGATTCTGCTTTTACCATTTTTTTGTCATTTATTGCGCATGCGACAAATATGGCGGCATACTCGTGTATGGCACCAGCATTCAAACATATCACATAGCCTCGCATCTCGGATTATGTTAATAGCTTATGCAAACAAATTATTACTTTATAAGACATTTCATTGTAATTTCCACTAAGTTAATTATTTAATACATATTCTTATCTCTTTGGAAACGCTCTCTTTTTATTTTTCTCAAACGACATTTAAGACTAACTTTTTGCTTTTCACGAAAAATTCTAAGAAACTTCTCCTGTTCGAGTGTTACAGCATTATCATAGTATACAAACGCGGCTCCTTATAACCCTGGGAACCCGTCAATTTTCTGACACAGTCACTCTTTCATCGTTGTATTTTCTTCACGCAAAAATCAGTCCTCATATGAATCTCGAAACGCGAACTTCTATCCTTTTTACCGTTTAAAAAGTACGAACTTGGAAATTACATTTTCTATATTACGAAACTCCGAACCTTAGTTACAAAATCTTGTCTATATCCAGAACCTCGATTAATACACAAAACTTGTTCGTTACTTTTGTAGGGCACTAAGCGTAGAATCATTCTTTCTCTAATTTAATTGTTAATGATGATATAATTAATTATAATAGTCTAAGTGAAATAGTTGGTGTTAGTGAATGGAACCAAGTGCAAATAATAAACGTCATCAATTGCGACATCAAATGAAGAGCATTCATAGACTCATTCGAAATTAAGTTTCATCATTGTACCTTAATTTAGATCTTGATAAGTGATTAATTATCGAATACAAAACAGTATATTTTTGAGTATAAATCAATATTAATATCCTCAGATTTATTCAGTAATCCATTGCACTTTAGCTGCACATAGCAGTGGTAAGCAACGGTCCTATTTGCCTTATATTTGTTAAATTAATTAAACAAGCAATATTGCATAGTATTACTTGAGATATATTCCACTATAGTGCGAATACCGAGTCTACATTGGCGTGACCATCTCATCAAAGGCAAAGTCACTTGGGACGTAACAACATCTACAACTTATTCAATTTAATTAATATTGATAAATTTATTTTCGATCAGCTATTAAAATTAAATGAAGTGAAAATGATTTATACCTTCACGTTTCTCAATAAAAATAAGAACACAAAAAGAACATAATTGAATTATTGTGCATCGATTGCGTTTAATTAAACTGCGAGCGGGATAATTAAAATATAGTTCATAATTCCAGAAATTGAGTATACAGTCCATTCACAGTAAAGTGATTTCAAACTTTCCATGAAATAATTTTCAACATGTAATTGTGAAAACAAGTGAATAAAGTGCCAATCAATTGTATGGAAAACACAATCAGAGGAACGAAACAGCAACCACACGTTAGCAACATCACGACTAGCCAGTCCACCACAGGATAGATTGATCAACTAAGGGTAAGTCCGACAATTTCAGCTATAATCTTTCCATACTTTTCCATTTCAACATGACTCATATTTCTGAATAACCTCACCAACAGAGTCATATAGAAACGACGACAACAACTCTCTTGAATTCATTGGAACAATTGGAACATCAACGTGAAACTCAAGATATTGATTCATTTCAAATCACATTTGATACCACGTAGCGAACTCACGAAAAATTTGAAGTGATACAAAATGAGTTACAAGACTTAGACAAATCAGAAGCTGATTAACAGATACAATTTATTAATCTACATATTAATGCCGTCGCGCAATTTTGCAGAACACTTCGTAAAAATCAACAAAATATTCCACCCACCATATCGTTATCCATTTTCGATGGTACGAGTGATCGGTGGGAATCATTTAATGACATGTTCAATTCGATCATCGACAAAAATTGAGATTTACCGATAGTACAAAAACTAGAATGTTTGAAAGCATCATCGAAAAGTGAAGCGGTCGCGACCATTTAATCATTAGAGGAAAAAGGCGTTAATTATAATACGTCAATTCAAATATTAAAGGAAAAATTTGAGTGCACAAGAAAGAACTTAATACGACAATGCAAGATTTTACGAGAGTATTCTCGATTACGAAGTGATCCTCGATCACAAGCACATTATCGATGGGCGAAGTCAAGTATGGAAAATGATTAAATCATGTGCAACAAGTTGTCGAGTTGATCCTCATAAAGTCGAATATTTGATGGGAAATTTGCCTGCATTTACAGTTACAGAATCTAGACGTTTCACTGATATTGGGATTGATTATTTGTTTATTTGTTTATTCTTGTTTATTCTGAAACAAAAGAAATTTTTTAATCGCGTATCTATTGAAGTGTACGTAGATATATTTGCGTGTTTAACTATTAAAAGGATTTATCTTGCAATGGTAACCAAGCTAACGACTGAATCATTTTTCGCATCGTTGCGACGCTTCATATCACATCGTGGATATTGTGCTCGAATATATTCGGATAAATGTCGAACTTATGTGTAAGCAAACAATGAATTGCGATCTATTATTTCTAGTCTTCATATTCCTGCTACAACTACATACATTGAAGAATTTCTTCTTCCACTAAGCACAATGTGGCATTTCATTCCATCACAATCTCCCAATTTTAGAGAATTATGTGAAGCGGCAGTAAAGTCCTCGAATATAATTTCCAATTTATTGCAGGTCTTTATATGCTGTTTACATATGAGGAGTTCAACACATTGACGATTGAAAATGAAGCCATCCTTAATTCTCGCCCTTCAACTCCTCTGATCCAAACAATCCTCTTGTCCTAACGTCTGATCATTTCTTAATTAACGAAAATCATATTACTATATTTCATATATACATGTGGTATGCTGAAAATTATGAGAAAATTTGAGAAGAAACAAATAGTATAAAAAGTAAACACAAGAATTATTTATAAAAATAGTTTAGCAACGAAAATAAATAAATAAAAAAAAAAGAGGTTCATAAGTAACAAGCAGTTAGTTAAAAAAAAAAAATTCATTCAGAGTGCATGAAGTAAAAATAACATAAGAGTGAGAATATAAAAATATTATTACATATTGTAATTCTTTCTAAATAATTATTATTTCAAATGAATAAATTTCTATTGTGCCATTATAATCAATAATTTGCATCAAAAATTATTCACCCTACATTTTGGGGGCTCAGCTGGGATAGTTCGATAATTCGATCATTCATTAAGGTGAAGATAATTCGCGACGTGAATAAGTGAGTCGATTATTTCTTTAAATAACGCGAGTATGTCGAGTACTAATAGTGAAGTGAATGAACGAAACGGTCAGGAAGAAGTCCCGACTCTTGCACAAGCATCCATAATCAGTGGCAACATAGAGGGTGTGTCGAAGATGAAAGTCGTTGAACTAAGAGTAGAGCTTAGTCGACGAAACCTTCCGATTCATGGCAAGAAGCAAAATCTAATAACACGATTGCAGGCGGCACTCGTGCTTGAGAGAGATAGTGAGGCTTCAGAAAATGTCGAGGCATGGTCGCGAATGAATTCAGCGGAGACGACCGTATAGGTATTAAGCGGTGGCTGGAGAATTTTGAGGAGTTAGCTGAAATTTACGTGTGGACTAATAACATGAAGCTGGCCTATACAAGACCACTCTTAACAGGCTCAGCACAATTGTTCATTGCATATAAAAGAAGTGCAAAAACTTGGTCAGGACTGAAAGCAGCACTTGAAGATGGATTTGGAACAAAAGTAGATACTTTTCGTATACATAAAGAGCTAAATGAGAGAAAGAAAAACATGATGAAATATATCAGAAATGTGTGTATACGATGGCTAAGATAGCAGCTCAAGCCGATGTAGATATATCAGCTGTAATACAGTATATAATACAGGGGATACCAGGAGACTGTGCAGCTAAAACGTACCTCTATGAAGCACAAACGATGAGAGACTTGAGAGATCGGCTTGTGCTATATAAAAGAATGAAATTGGGAGATCAACACCAGAACAAAACAAATAGAAAAATATTGAAAGACGGTGTTGGCAAGAGAAACGGTGCAATGTTTATACCGATCAAATAAAAAAAATGTTTTAATTGCGGTGAACTGGGGCATGTAAGCGTGGATTGTCCATTAAAGAGCAAGAGTATGAAATGTTTTGAATGCAAAGAACATGGACATGTTGCAACAAGATACCCAAAAAATCTAGAGGTCAACGCAGTGACAGCACAATATGAGAAAAAAAATAAAGAAGTGAGTATTGACAGCTACAAATACATCACTCTGATTCATAAAGGCAGTGATTTAACTCTCATGCACAACGATGAGTATGTAGAGTTGGGAGCACCGCGATTGGGGATTAAAAAAATTCAGTTCGAGGGTGTGGGTGGATCACAGCATGAGACCATGGGTGAATTCTCATTACAAGTAACTATCGATGGTCTAGAACATTCAATAACATTCCATATAGTGCCGGGGAATGTAATGAAGCATGCGATACTCCTAGGTAAAGATTTTATAGATCAAGTGGATCTGCATATTGTAGAAGGAGAAATCACAATACGAAAACCAGAAAAAGAACATGCTACAGATATCCCAGTGATTTATAGGATTGAAACAGTGAATGATTCAGAAACAATCGATTTAAGTCATATTAATGAACAAGAGCATCGAAAAGAGATCCATAAATTGAAAACATTACAGATCAGAAAAAACAATAGATGTGAGGATAAAAACTAGAATAATTTTGAAAGATGATATTCCAGTGGCAGCAAGGCCTTGGCTTCTGTCTCCAGTAGAAAAAGAAGAAGTTGATCGTATTATGCAACAGTGGTTAAAGGATGGTATTATTCAGACGTCAAATTCAGAGTATGCCAGCCCGATAGTCCTAGTGAAAAAAAAAGATGAATCCATTAAAGTCTGTGTGGATTTTCGAGCACTGAACAGAAAAATCGAAAGATTACGTTTTCCCTTACCTTTAAGGAGGTATCTAACTAAATAGAAAAAACGATGGAAAAATTCTGAAATTTGATAAACAATTACTTTTATGTCTAAAAAAGACTCAGTTAAAATTTAGAGACCCGGGGTGGGTTTGTTAATAAGATATTATGAATTATTGTTTGTTGCATTTAACATTGGTTCTTATGGGAATGTTTTTTCTTTAGCTAATATTATAGAGGGAAACGACGGAATTTTAATGAAACTTTTTTTGAAATGTAGGAAAAAGTCCAACAATTATTTAAAAATTATAATAATATCACTTCATGAGTTATTAATTAACGAAAATAAGAAAAATATTCCAAAAAACTACGTTTTGTGCTAGCATCTTATAAACTTGGCAACGTCGTAGTCGTGTATATATTTTCAAGCAGAGACTTCAGTCTGTTATTGCTATTCGTCGACCATGGGTGATACTGCAGGGTTAGAAAAAGATAAGTCAAAAACAAAGCGCTTTTACTGGAAAGGGAAAATAGTTTCTGAGCAAGTTTATAATCGAAGACTTCAACAGCAAGTATTAGCTAAAAATATATGGAAAAATAAAAGCATGAAAAGCAAGTCGCAGCCGCAACTGTCGCAAGTAAAACCTAACCTAATAGAAGGCCGTCGTATCGTACATATCGATACTGTGGCAAAAGAAATGATATGTAAAAAATCTAAATCGAAATTACATTTTTCGGACATAGTCGACGAGAAACAATGTGGATTGGCATCAGTGTTTTATATGAAGTGCGAAAAATGTGGTATGATCTGTACTGTTGCTACTGACAAACAACATGTAACGAGTAAAAAAGAAAAACATTATGATGTCAACTCAAAAGCTGCAATCGGTTGGTATATTTCATTTTTACTTTTGAAAGTAATAAATTAAAATTGTTGTACTAATAATTAGTTCATACTAATTACGTTTATGTATCATTTTAGGCATATTGAATGCAGGGATCATGTATAAAATAAGATGTTGTATTTTATAATCAATAATTATTGTTGCAATTGAGTGCCGTGGTTGTTTAATTTGTGTATGTTTAAGGTGTAATTCTGCAACTTGATATGTCAAATTAATGTGTGTTATACAAGTGGTGTTGTAATTAGAAAAAAGATTTTACCTCGAGTGTGATGTTTAATTGTTTGACTGATTGTGTGATGTTTTATGTGAATGTTATTTGAATATGTTGATGTTGATCTTCTTGTTGGTGAAGTAGGATGATGTTGCTGAAGTAGTTGACGTGGATCTTGGTGAATTTTCAATTTTATTAATTGATTTGAATCCGTTAATTTCCACTGATGTTAGTTCACACACCTTCTAATTTTCAGATTGTATGAATCTCTTGAAAAAAACTAATGTGTATGAACAAAATTGATGTAGATAATAATTCGAGGTTGTACATGATGTGTGCGTTGAGAACTTTCTTTTTCAAGTGTCGGCACGTGGCAACAAGTGGCACCACGAGGCAAGCTTCCAGAAGTTTCGAGAATGCACTAGGTACATTCTAGAGATAATGAGAGGTTAGCGCCACTTCATAGGTACTGCCTATGAAGTATGGCGCCCTACTGTGATATGATTGGGTGATGATGGCGCGGTCAATTCAATTTGAATTTTGGTTGATTTTATTTGATTGCATAAAAATGCAACAGATCGGTACTACACATTTAAATAAATTTCTGGCTGCATTGAATATGACAACATTATCTTGGAAGACATTCCAAACCCATCAAGAAGAAGTAGAACTTTGCATCGAAGAGATGTCTTGGGAAAGTTGTAAGCAAGCGACTTTAGAAGAAAAAAGATTAACAATAGCGAATCTTGACACAGTCGAAAAGTTATTGTAAGTGTACGACTTTTTAAAACTTTTACGCCATAATTGTATATAATGATAACTAATTTTAAAATATTTGTTGAATGCCATTTCAAAATGAATTTAAACATTTTTTGTTGCATATAGTATATTTCTAATCAATTTCGTACTCATCATTGAGATTTTTATCGGACATATTTGTTCAAATTTTCATACGATTTATGATAGAAAAGTTAAACACAATCATGATAAATAAATATTAAATCATTTGCATCTTTTATACATCAATTTGAAACTGCAAAAATGTTTGTAATTTTATTATATTTATTAAACAATTCCATTTATTATACTCTACAAATTATGATACGATTTTTGACATGTATGTGAACGGATGTATGTAAATACATACATACATACATACATACATATTGAAGGTATTTTAGAAATGTTCTTTCATTCAGATTTTGAACAATGATTATTTTTAAATATATTTGCATATTATGTAACTGATTGGAATGATTTGAATGCTAATGATAACTTATAATTGTCATGTAATTATGGATGTAAAATGGTACATAAAATATAACGCAACATGATTTGTCTTAAATAATTGCATTCCTTTTTTTTCAGACTACCTCACTTGAAACTTAATTTTATGTTCCCAAGTTTGCCTGAAAACTTCGACTTTAAAAATGCAAATGTTGATTTTTTGATGCAAACTGTTGTACGTTTAGTTGTACTTTTCGATATGGACTAGACAACAAAAGGTTCAGGTAGAAGTTATGACAGTCTGTCTGGAACTGGTAGTTTTATAGGATACTTTGCAAAAAAAGTAATTGTTTATATCAATTTGAATAGAAAATGTAGAAGCTGTGATAATAATATTGCTGTTGATCGACACATTTGTCGAAAAAACTTTGAAGGATCTGCTAAAAGCATGGAACCTTTTGCCGGAAGTCAACTTATTAATAATAAAATATTTAAGGAATGTTTAGTTGAAGTTGGTGGTGTTGGAGCCGATAATGATAGATGTGCTATAAAAGCTATGAGAGAAGCATCTGATCATGAAATCTTCAAACATTCAGATAAAAATCATACCAGTAAAGGAGTAGTCAATGAGCTGTACAGAATAAAAAGAGATCACAAAGAACTAAATAGTAAAGGAATTAGTTATTTAGAAAAATGTTTCAATTATTGTGTATCTCAATGCAAAGGTGATGCTTTTGTTATGGCTAAGGGATTAAATAATATACCTTACCATTGCTATAATATTCACGACAATTGTGGTGAATGGTGTAGATATCAAAACAACCCAGATACCTACAAACATTCGGTTATAGGTGAAGGTTTCGTCGATCAAGATTTGTTTGAAGATTTGAAATGTTTGTTTGGTACTTTAGCAAAGAAAGCATCAGAATTATGCCAATTAATTTCGACCAATCCAAACAAGAGTTTGAATAATGTTATTGCTAACTTCGCTCCAAAATCACGATTGTACGGCATGTCTGCATCGGGTAGCCAACGAACTGCATGTGCAATAAATAAAAAAAATGATGGACAAAACTATTGTGTTAATTTGAACGTCAATTTAACATTATCTCCAGGTAAACATACCGTACCCCACGCCAGTAAAGTAGACGCTTTTTCTAAAAGGAGATATGAAAAGCAGTCCACAGTAGAAAGTAAAAAACGTCGTTTACAAAACAAACAGTTGGAAAGTCAACTTAAAAATGCCAAAGAATCATCAGAAGGTATCACGTATGAAAGCAATATTGGTTTGCTTACTGATTGCAACGTAGAGCCTATATCTCTTCAAATGTGCGATATTCATGAGAATGTACCTTATATAATAATATTATTCGATTTGGAAACAAGTGGATTAGAAAGTGATGCAGATATATTGCAAATTGCTGCGAAATATGGAGAGTTTGAATTTTCGGCTTATATTGATAATTGTCCCAAAAAAATTATATCAGTTGAAGCAAGTTTTGTATATAAGTTAACGTATCATAACGGCAATCTGCAGTACAAATGTGAAGATGTTATAACACTCAGTCTTAGGGATGCAATGTTTGCATTTTACACATTCCTGTGTTCTCTTAAAAACAAATGCATTTTAACTGCACACAATTGTTCGTTCGACAGTAAAAGGCTAATTAGAGTGACGAAACTAGTCTCAATAGAAGAATATTTTAAAAGTATTATTGTAGGATTTGCTGATACCTTGCCCTTATTTAGGAAAGTAAGTGATAGAAAAGGGAAAAATGCAAATACTCTTGAAACCCTTGCATTTGTAAAACGAATACATGTTTCTGAGGCTCACAATGCTGTGAGTGATGTTATGGTTTTACATAATTTATTAGAAAAATTTGAAATAACAAGTGAAGATATTATTAAATCTCACATCAACTGGGATGATGTTGGAAAGAAAAAAATAACGAAAGTCAATCATTTAAAAAGAAAAGAAAAAAAAAGAGAAAAAAATTGCTATGCAAGAATTAGATCCGTTTACTGATTGTACATCAAAAGCAATGCGATTGCAAATGGTTTCTGCAAAAATTACGTACTCAATTATTGTAAATGCCTTCAAAGAAAACAAATATTTTGGAATTGCTGAGGTTTAAAGCGAAGACGAAAACCAAATCGTTAAAGTTATGTCCTAAAGTAATAAAAAAAATATATGCCTATTTAATTAAAAATGTATCTTAAGAATTGATTTTACATTTTTACCGCTTTTTTATTTGTTTTTATTATTTCTTATTCTTTTTTATTATCAAAAATTTTTGTCTTCTTTCTTTTCAACATTATTAAAATGCATGTTTCAAAAAAGGTAATGATTACCAAAGATGTTTACTTCTGTATCCATAGAAGTTTTTATTTATGAAAAGTTTTTTATTTATGAGAGTATAGTTATAGAATAAAAAAATTTCTATTCAGTTGCATATTTTATTTTTATGTTTACACCTTTAATTATTGTAAATTAATTATCTGTGTTAAAAAATATATTAACTTTTGTCAAATAACTATAAATACTATATGGGTATACTTTCACACGTATAATTATCTCGCTCTATGTAGATTTCAAATTTCGCGCTTTACATTGTTGTCACATCAACTATTACGCACTCAGTATAAGAACTAAATTCTGCTTTGACTCATTCAGTAGGTTAGATACCTCCTTAATAGAAGATCAATTACAAGGGGTAAAAGTCTTTTCCACTATTGATTTGAAAAATTTTTTTGAAGTAATACTTCTTATGGCACGGTATTGAAATTTCGATCGGCAACCTTTTCTATGACGGAAATGGGTGGGGGTGATACACTCTCGGCGCGTCAATTGAAATACTGATAGTGCGCAGGCGCACCGGATATACGTCACATCACTCTCTCTCTCTCTCTCTCTCTCTCTCTCTTTCGCTTTCTCTCTCGCTTTCTCCTGGACCTGATGATATTGCACCATCTAATGTTAAGATGCTTGTTACATCACTAACACCGATACTGACATTGATATTTAATTATTGTCTGGAACATTCGGTGTATCCAACGTTATGGAAGAAGGCGTACTTGAGGCCGTTATCGAAAGTCAACTCACCGAAAACACCATCAGATACAAGGCCAATAGCTAATTTATGTGAGTTATCTAAGGTGTTTGAGAAACTGGTTCATAAGCAGATAGTTGACTATCTTAATGTAAATCAGCTGCAAGATCCATATCAATCAGGCTATAGGAAGTACCACAACACGCAATCTGCGTTACTTAAACTCTGTCATGATGTTAAAGTCGCTGCAGATAAGAAAAAAGTCACTATTCTTGTTCTCTTTGATTTCAGCAAAGCGTTCGACAGGGTGTCTCATAGTGTCTTGTTGAAAAAATTGGCAAAGATGGGTTTTTCGTCATCAGCACTTCAGTTTATCTATTCTTATTTGTTGGGTAGATCACAATGTGTTGTGGATACTATGAATGATGAATTCTCAAATTGGGTATCAGTCAACTGTGGGGTGCCCCAAGGCTCAGTGCTCGGTCCACTATTATTTTCATTATTCATCAATGATATTGGTAGCGTATTAACTGAATCAAGTCACATTGTTTTTGCCGACGATCTACAAATTTATCGCAGCTGTTCATGTTCCAAGCTGAGCGAAGAAATTGACATGATCAAATATGACATAAATGAAGTGTTTCTTTACGCTAATAACAACCATTTAAAATTGAACATAGATAAAACTAAGATCTTAATAATGGGCAGTCCTGTCTTTGTGAATGCAATTGATCTTGATCTATTACCTAAAATAATGATTGACAATATCTCTATTCCGTATGTTACTCATGCACGGAGTTTGGGTGTGATACTCCAATCCAATCTTTCATGGTCTAAGCATGTATCTGGTATCTCCAGCAGGGTACATGCTACTCTTTATCGCCTTAAATTTCATAAAAATGCGTTACCACTTAGATTAAAGATTACACTTGTCACAGCGCTTGTACTTCCAATACTTGACTATTGCTGTTTGGTCTATAACGATGTTACAGTCATCCAGAACATCAAACTCCAACGACTTTCAAACTGTGCTGTTCGTTTCATTTACAATTTAAATAGAGACCAACATATTACACCATACAGAAGGAAACTCAACTGGTTAACGGTTGAAAGTAGGAGACTGTACTTTGTCGGTTTAACGATATTCAAAATACTGGCAGGCTGTGCTCCTGAATATATGAATGAAATCTTTATATTAAAAGACACCAATACTAGATGTTCGTCGAGGAATTCAGACAATCAATTATTTCACATCCCCAATCATCGTACAAACATTTATGCCAATTCTTTTCATTTGAGAAGTGTTTATTTCTGGCACTCGTTACCTATGGAGATTAGGAGTGCGTCTTCTGTACCAATATTCAAGGCAAAACTACATAAATATTTGTTCGAACGTGACAATGAGTAATGTCAATTAACTTTTAACTTTCAATCTATGTATTATAAACTTTCGTTAACTCATGTATCCAAATATTCTTTAGCAAACTATTTCATCTTATATATCATTCTTTATTCGTATTGCTTCCTACTATAAATATACTGTTATAAATTACTGTATTGTACCTTGCCCTATGGCTCAGTTAGCCAGGGCATAATAAAAATTAAATCAATCAATCAATCAATCTCTCTCATCATTCTCCTCTTGCTGCCTGTAGCTGTATTCACTGCATCCAGGCGGTGTGGCAGTCGTAGAAAACAGCTGTGAGTACTGATGTACGGCGCTGTATACCTATATTGTACTATGATATAATATAGATATACAACGCTGTAGATTTTCAGTGCGCATGTGCTGGCCTTCTCTCATCAGCAGATCGCTGCCAGTAGGTTTTCCATAGTGCGTCAGCTGATGCCCATATATACATATATATATATATATATTATATAACATCCATATAATTTAACGACAGCTGATCTGTTTCATGTATATTTCTCACTAATATTGTTGTGTAGTTTTCAGTAATTGAATTGATAATTGAATTATAAAAATGCCTAAGTCTGGTTCAGAAAGAACAAAAACGTGGCGTGAGAAAAGAAGGTTGAGTGAAGATACAAACATTAATACAAAAATTAAAAAAAAGTGGACAGCGAATCGTGATTATTGCAATTTATATCTCGCCAAATCAGAATATTGTGGAAATCATTAAATTCATTTGTTCTCACTTACTACCCTATACATCAGTAGGGGGCTTCAGAAGTTGGTGAAGAATTTGGCCGAATTCCTATCATCTTGGGAGGAGATTTCAATGTAAATTTCGCTTCAGATGATGGAAAATCATTGATCACATTTTTGAAAGAAAAATTGTCTTTGAAAATGAACAACTCACCAACCGAATCCACCACACGCCACGGAACAACAATAGATGCAGTTTTCTCACGTCACTTGGGAAAATTAGAGTCGAGAATTTTCATTTCTTATTTTAGTTATCACAAACCAATCATTTCGTTTCTCACCAACGAAAACGATCTTTCTTAATGTAATTACACTCATATAATATACGAACAAATAATTATTGTCAACGAGACGCTCAATTTAAATTTTCATAATCAAAATTATTTGTACTTTCTATTATTTTCAAATTTTGCAATAAAAAAAACAACATGTGTGAATATGATACTGAATAAAAGCTAATTACAAATGATTCAATTTATCCTTGCTACTATTTCCATGAAGAAGTATAACTTCTGTCGTGAGTCTTCATTGACACACATCATTTGTTTTTTTTCACGTGCCAGTTGATCCAGAGAGTCAACGATACACGGCATTTGTTACACCCACGAACCAATATGAGTTTTTAAAAAGACCTTTTGGAATAAGTGTATCACCTGCTGTGTTCCAAAAGTTTATACATGCAATCTTTAAAGAATTAATGAGTGAAAAAATAGTTTTGATTTATATGGACGACGTGATAATACTTACGAACTCCATTAACGAAGCAATGTTACGGATACGCAGAGTAATAAAAGTGTCAGAACAACATGGACTTATTGCAAATTAGGCCAAATGCAAATTTTCACAAACCGAGATTGAATATTTAGTGTATATTGTTAGTAATGATACCGTGCGATCTTCGGATAATGAAACGAAAGCAGTACAGAATTTCTCAAGTACAAAAAGTATTCAAAGTTTCTTAGGGCTTCCGGGGTAATTTCGGAAGTTCATCCCGCGATACGCATTTATAGCAAACCCATTATTAGACCTACTCGAAAAGAATAATAAGTTTCAGTTTGGATCTCAAGAAGCTGAGATGTTTAGGCTGTTGAAGTCATCATTAAGTTGTGATCCAGTATTAAAACTTTATCGAGTGGGTGCATTTACAGAATTACATACATACACATCTCAGTTGAGCTATAGAATGATTTTAATGTAGCAAGACGAAAATGATTGTAAATTTCATCCAGTGTACTTCGCGAGTAGAAAAACAAGTGGCAATAGTGACAGCGTTGAAGAAATTTAGAGTTCACCTGTTGTGTGTCATCGGTCGGAAAGAAGTATGCAGCATGTAGACGCGTTGAGCCGAAACCCATTATCATGTGTGTTATTGGTGAAATAATGTGATGATATTGTTAGAGGATTTTTATAGATATATGACTTTTTGCAAGTCTTTTACATCTCCTCTTACGGCAGTATAACAACACTACTCTCCAGATCTCTACTTTTCAAGATTCCAGCCTAAGTCTAAACTCAAATTATTACTTTGAAATCAACATACTCCCGAATACCTCTACTCTACTTTCTCACTTCCACTCCCCAAATTCTTACTTCTGATTTTTCATGTAAATCACATGAAAAGTAGAGATCTGAAGAGTAGTGTTGTTGTACTGCCTCCTCTTACATCCCTTTATCTCCTTTTACCCAACTTAAATTCTCTTTCAGCGGCTGCAGCCGACTTCATATTAGAAATACCCGCATTCGCACTCGATAGTGGGGAACTGCAGCAGACCAACTATAGGTACAACCGATCACTCATACTCCTCGTATGAGTTGGACTCCCGCTTTACAGAGCTGCTACCAATCAACTCTATAATCGGTGCTTTGTCAACCTTAGATAGATTGGTCCCACGAGGCTAATATTTTTCTTTCGAAAAAATACTGCGATCTGCCGGGATTCGAACCCGAGCCGTCAACGTGGCAGACTTTTCATCTTCCCACTCGGCCAACCGACCAACTTATGTGATGATAGTGTTATGACACGATTAAAGAGAGTACAAAAAACTGATAAAGAGCTTAATAAAATAATCGGCGAAGTACAGAAAAATAAAATGGACGGTTATGTGTTAAGAGACGGCTTATCGTGTAAAGAAGTGAATGGGGAAATACTCATAGTAGTGCCGAAAGATATGCAGACACAGGTGGTCCGTCGAGCACATGAAAGGGGACATTATGGAGTAAACAAGAAAGAAGCTATACTTTGCGACGTATTTTCAATGAAAATGAAGTGGCGATATGAGGCCCAAGTGTCTGATTTCTTCAGGATGCGGAGGCGGTGTTGCCCAACGAAATCAGGCTAAGGATATTTTTGTAGATGACGAAAATTATGGAATTTGGGCGAAGAACAATTATAATTTTTATTAGTACACTTCACGCCAAATTTATTATATAATCCAAACAAATAAAACAAAAATAATGATAATAATATATGATATTTAAATTTTAACGAAATGAAATTTTTATATAATTAATAATGAACTCGATACAATCAATTAAAGTGAAAGAATTCAAACAATTAATAATTGAAAATAAAGAAAATATTATAAATCAAAATAATTATACGTGCTGACGCGTTCCGCCGGCAAATGAGACACAAAAAAATTTAACCAAATTCAATTTTTTTTTGAAAATAATTCTGCGACAATTATTCACGAAAAATGTTCATGACTTGTTTTGCGTCTCAATAATTTAAACGTTTCCAATAACAAATAGAATTTTTAAACAAAATACTCATTCACTCATTCACACAAAAAAAAATAATTCACAATATTTTAATGCTCTGCCAGTGCAAGCATGGACACATCATACAATATGAAAATTATATTTATGTACCCGCGACAATTTTCATTCAGGCAACGATAGTTTTATTACAACAAACTGAAATAAACCAGATAGTAACTTCGACTCACGTCTTATGGGACACACAATTACTGGGCTCGCTTACCAAATTTGTTTCCTCGATCCTGCAGGGCGACAAGCAATCCTTCAATCAGTTCTCAGAATTTATGAAGAATACTCTTTGGCAGTGTGGTTTTGATCCAGCAAAGATGTTCAATCGTGTGTCCAATAGACCCACAAAATTACAATTTTCACGACTTTGGTTATACTTCAAGTCTCGCACTGATGCGAACGATAGACAATTCTACTGGTGAAATATTTTACCAATTTTTGGTAACGACGCGAGCCCAGCGTGCTGCATTGTTTTACCACGTGATTCAGTTATGCATTTTTGATTGGCCCTAGGCCCTAGCACGCATAACATAGTAATTGCGTACGACTTTTCGTATAATTTCACATAATTTATTTAATCATACATGCGGTATTAATGATCCTAATCATTTTAAACAATTATTATTATAATCATTAATTTCACACGCATCCATCCATACCTCATACATTTACATTTGCAATATCTATTGATGACAATGATTAAAACATTTATTCATCTATTGATTCCTCAACGCGTCGATCATTCATTGCGTCCTCGTTGCTCTTAGTAGATCTCCCTTGATATTCTCTCTCTTTCGCGTGCATCGTCGCTGCAGCCCTAGTTGGGCATTCCTCACTCCTTCTCGTTGATGTTCGAGGCTCAGCGTCGCTGTGTTACTCTCCCCACCACGCAGCAGTGAGACTCAGACAAAATTTTTGGCACGCGTCAGAAAATATAATTATTTTATATTTCTCATGCCACTGGAGCAATAGACGGATGATCTTTGGTAAATTCATCGCAATACCAAGGTTTCAACGGTCGAAGACCGCGTCGTGATCAAGAGACACGGAAGTGTCTCGCGTCAAGTTCACTGCGGAGCGAGATACACGTACCGTGTATCTTTACGCGAATATCCGAGTTTCAAGAGACCACTATGATGAGATCTCATATATGCACTAAATTTAGCGATTTTATTTTTTTCCTACATGCTGTATAATGGAAGATATATTGAGTTAAAGCTGATTAAAGTTGAGAACAGTCGATTTTCACGATGAAAAAAATTCAGTCTTGGTCGTCCTCGTCTGTTCGTTGTCCTTATTCAATATGTTTATGGTTACATAAGCTTGTCTCTCTCTAGTTGAATCGAAGTGTCCCCTAGTGTCCTGTTTTTTCTCGCTTCATGGCCTATGTGTTTGTCTTTTTTCAGTGCCGTTTTGGAAAGTCTTTTTCTGATACACATTATCACTATAAGTTCATCCTTTTCTGTTATGACGAAATAATTCTTTTTCTACTCTAGCGGACAGCTCTAACACTAATCAAGATTATTGTGAAAAATATAATAATTATTATTATTTCTCTACTATATAATTCTATTCTATTTATATACTCTAGCGGTCGATTTCGAAATTAATCTATGAATTTGAAGAAATAAGTTATTCTTTGTTATACATTGTATATTATATATTATATATTATATATTATATAATACATAATAAGTCCATATATAATATATAATATATAATATACAATGTATAACAAATATGTAATATATAATATATAATATATAATACATAGAAAGTCTATATATGTATATGTATAACCTTATATTGTGTACTTGGTAAACAAATGACTGATATCAAATCTTTTTGTAAAGTAATTTTTTCAAAGTAACTTTTTCATATAAACTTT